>OZ010713.1:29187268-29384078 GCA_963932345.1 Ophion ventricosus | reverse complement strand
GCCGCGGTGTTGTAGGAGGGTGGGGCAGCTGCGACATCCTAAATGCCTGTGATTTGTTGAAAAATGGTGCATTACATGTAGAGCCATTTGTGGTTACAAGTTGTAAGTTTCAATTTCGGTGTGTACGTTACAATGTTGGTGGGTTTGGGTTTGTTTGGGTTTAAGTTCGGGTTTGTTTGGGTTTAAGTTTGTTTAGATTTAAGTTTGGGTTTATGTTTGTTTGTTTGGGTCTGATGCATGGATGGATGGATAGTGAGAGAGTGAGAATGTGAATTTGTGAGAATGTGAGTGAGAGACCGCGAGAATAAGAATGTGGGAAGAGAGTGAGAGAGTGACAATGCGAGCAGAGAGTGAGAGAGTTAGAGAGTTAGAGAGGGAGAAAGAGAGAGAGAGCATTTTCAATGCCATGAAATAGTTGCACTTCGGTGCAAATCGGTTGCCATCTATACAAAAAAAATGTATTAAAAAAAACAACTTACCATATGCGGGTTATTTTTTATTAAAGATGCAGCTTTCTCATGAAACTGTAGTATTCATAATTATCCTCGTGAGTACTCAGAATAAAATTAATTCTTGATAACTTTCGGGTCATAATTTTGTTTTCCTATATTTTCATAATTGATTTCGATGAAAAAAATGTTCTACCGAAACTTGCTCCTGTAGAAGAAAGATTGGTCCACCTTATGAGGATTCTCAAAAGGTACAACTTTTCTAGTAAAGCCCTAGGCGGTGCTTTGCTAGAAAATCGAATTGTGCCGTAAACAAATTTGAGTTATTAATCTGCATTGGGAACGCATTATTTGAATGCAGAGCACTTATGACGGGCACATAGAGGGGAGGCGGTACTAGCAAAACCGATTCTCAGGTCGATAATGAGAAACCCTTCAATTGGATAGACGTTCGTTCAGTGTTTCGCCTGCTGTTTGCTTATTGCTACGGTTTTCATTCTGACATTTTTTTGTGCATTTTGTGTGTTGGGCAGTTCAGATGTCTAAATCACCAAATGCTTAAATTGCCAAATACATAACAAATTTCAGAATGAAAACCATACTAATAAGCAGACAGCAAGCAGAATACTGAACGAACGTCGATCCAATTGAAGACTCACTTATAATCTACCTGAGAATCAGTTTTACTAGTGCCACTTCCCTTCTACGTACCCGCCATAAGTACTCTGCATTCAAAGAATGCGTTACCAATGCAAATTATTAGCTGAAACTTGTTAGCTAACAAAGCACTACCTTGCAGTGAATAAAAATCGATAGGAAAAAAATGTCCATAATCAGGGCTATGAGTTGTACCTTTTTAGAATTCTCATAAAGTAGACCAACTTTCCTACTATAAGCGCAAGTTTTGGTAGAACATTTTTTCCTCTAAATCAATGATGATAACCTAGGAAAAAAAATATGACTCAAAATTTTTTTACTACTTCATTTTATTCTGAGAACTCATGATGACAATTATGAAGACTACATTTTCATGCGATAGCCACACCATCAGGCTACATCTGTCATAAAAAATACCCCACATATGGTAAGTAGTTTCTTTTATAACTTTTTTTCTACAGCTGACAACCGATTTTTCAAAAATATTGAAAAAAATCGTAGCTTTGTTACCGTTGAAAAATGGAGCAACCTGCATACGAACTTTTTGGTTAGAAATGATCTTGGCTACCTCCTAACTCCGTTTAATCCACGACTTTTGGACCACCCTGTATATGTATACGAATGATATATAATTCGTATGATTATACTATATAGTGGAAACTAACGAATATTTGTCCGTCGCGTTGTGTGTTGATTAATTACGCGTGCTCCCTAGCTCACAGAGAGCTTGGTACACGTCGTACTCTTAATTAATTAATCGAATTATATAGCATCTCTGGTGATGTCGCAACCTCGCTGCCCTATATTGCGGATACGAGCTACCGCGACATATCGTAAGTCAGTATATATCGAGTCATATATATATGCATGCCTAAGCTGGTACAGGAGTGAGGACGAGTTTCGAACCGGTGCTCGAAAAAAAAGTTTTAACTCCGCATCGCCTCATTCGCCTCGTTATACTTTGCCTCTCGACTCTCGCAACTTTGATGAGCATAGCGTTTACATTAAATATAGTTTTTCGTACGACTCAAAATAAAAAACATATTTCGTAAATGAGTGTGTTCACTTTACGAGGCACTTGACTTGTCATTTCCGGCAAAAAGGTTGGCGCAGGTTCTTTTGACCTCGTGATCTACGGCATGTATAAATAATGTGATAAAGGATATATCGAACTAACCTGACATTTTTATTTATTAATAAAACGTATTATTTATTTGAAAAGTACGAATATTTTTATTTTAATATAAGATACAAACATAAAAGTTATGTGTGGATGTGTGCGCATGAGCTGCTGGCTGTAGTTCTTGTGTGTTTGAATCTTCTAAGCATGCATATGCAAATCTTTCGTCAAAATTCGCTGCACAGAGCATCTTGAAATATTCAATTGCTGAGCTCGATGGCGAATCGAGATGGAAGGACTTTCGTCAACACTCGCACTCACTACGGCTATGTTTTGATTCGACCGACCGGTACGAGGACGGCCACTGCTTTTCGCGATCAGAATTGAAGCACTAACCTCAAATTTTCTCAAAGATTAGTGCTCTATGTTCGCCACAAAAAGAACGGCCCGCACTTTAAAATGTCAGGTCATGTTGAGACACTTCATTTACGGTTGGTTTGTGTGCAGATGTCTCGGTAGATTAGAATAATCAATTATTTTAGTATGCACCATGAATACAGTGAAACTTCGTTTATACGTTTTGAACTTATACATTTATTATTTATACGTCAAATTTCTCTGGCCCCGGTAGATCCCGCCTATGAAGAATGTCAAAAAATTTCATTTCTATGTTTTTCACTTACACGTTTTTCGCGCTTATACGTTATTAATTTTGATCCCCGGCGTCCGTTTCGAGGTTTTTTTTTCAGTTATACATTAATCAGTATTCTGTGACACAAAAAAAACAGACAAGTATTAAACAATTTTTACAACCCGTACCTTGATTATTTTCACTGTCAAACTCTGAGATTAGATAACATAAGGTTTATTAGTGCTGCTAAGACATAAAACATCCTCTGGCACACGATCCTCATTCATCTTACGACACATAGGAAAAATACGATCAATAAAATAAAAAGACTCAATACAAATACGAAGAAAAAGTGATGATATACAAATCAAGTTAGGCTAACGAGAATCACGTTGCTTACAAACGCAAAAGAGAAAAAACGCAACTAAAATAAAAGCGCAAGTAAAAATAAACTCACAAATAAGGAGAAAAATTACCTGTATCGAAAGGAGATCAGAGACCGATCTCCAGAACCTCTACACCCTACCCTCTATAAGTAGTTGAATGATCACTTTAAGGCTGGCCAAATCCTAATACGGATGATGTCAGTGTTTACTTCGTCTACACAACAGTTTATGTCTGACATCCGGCATTTCATAAAAAATTCAAGATCATCAGCATATACATTGTAGTCACACGATGATAGAGCAAATCTAAGATCATATAAATACAGCGTCATATAAATACGGGGATCGTACTATGTATGCATGTACTCAACTGTGATTCCATAATCTCTTATTAATACGAAAATATCTGTCATTGACTAGTCCCAAACGTCAATGCTTTAATGTTCCAAACTCGCATTAAATGAAAGTTCTAATCGAACTGTAAAAAGTTGAGTTGGCTCATTATTTCTTTATTACGAATCAAGTGGCAATTGGAAAACCCAACACAGCATAATAGAGGTGATCCTATCCGACTAGAAATTTTGATCCGGCAGCCTGTAGACTGATGAGGCTTCTATCAAGCTGCGGTCCGGCATGCCGTAGTAAGGTACGCCTGAACAGTGCCGGATGTCCACCGAATCAGTGGAACCGTAGTACGGGAGTAAGAAGGCTACTTTACTTCAGCCTAATCACGATTTCAGGCATCGATACGACATTAGCTTGAAAGCCGTATACCAAAAAGCCTTTTGCGTCTAGCAAAGCCCTGATCCAGGAGCCTGTACAGTGCCGTAGTACGGAATACGACATACGGGATACGGGCCTAATTTGCCCCATAGCTAAATTTCTAGTAGGGTATTAAGAAACATCGTAGATTATGCACCAATCGCCAGTTTCAAATCCTAAAGAGTTTCAGATACATATTGTATTTCACTTCTATGTTATTCTCATTTGTACGTCATACTCGCTGTATCCCTTGGAAAACTTATAACTGAAGTTTAACTTTATATGATTTCTAGATTTGAATTACTAAAAAATATATTTGTAAAGTGGGATTCGATTCCCTTTCTCTCTCTCTCTCTCTCTCTCTCTCTCTCTCTCTCTCTCTCTCTCTCTCTCTCTCTCTCTCCCTCTCTCTCTCTCGTGATCCTCCGTTTATCTCGTATTCTTTATGATAATAACCCGTTGAACCAATGCATGGTAATTGGATTTTGGATACGCTTGTTACCATATCACAAGTAATATTTTGCATTAGAGGCTTTCGACATTTGCTAACAAATCCGATTATGAGCAATACCATTTCATCATTTAAGTTCACTCTCAATTGTGCTTGAATATATATACCGATGAAATTTGCTGCAATAATGATAAGTCAGAAGGGCACCAAAAGCAGCTTTGATGTTCGCAATACATTGTCTCGTATCCTCACCCACATTATAATACCATAAAAAAAAGTGATTCTCATGTAACTCAGAAGTCTCATTAACCAACTATAAATCTTAACAATAAATCCAACGCACGAACACAAGATATATTTACTTGTTTACTAGTAAAAAAAAAGCGATGTTTCTTGCTTAGGTACGTACATAAAATAACGCATTGCAGACGCATTGCGTTTATTGCTCTTCGGTGATATGCATGTGCGCAGCAGTGACAATCATCGTGGGATTCCGTCACTATGGATATACAGAAATTTACTTGACGTCAAATTCAAAATTATAATCAGACAGATCCGCATTACTTAAAAAATGGCTGCTTTAATCGTTACATTTCGGTACAAAAGCAGTCTACTTCCGTCAAGATAGGGGAGGTCCGGGCACCTTGAGCTTTCCGTGATTATTGCCGATAATATATAATAGAAAAAATTTAAACAATTATCTGAGATTAGTCTTTCTTTAATCAACTTTCGAAACGCGTTAAAAATGTTCCTTAATTCTAGTTTAATTAGTTGCTATAAATCGAATAACAAAAAATGTAAAAGTATCCACTTTGCCCGAGCTCCCGGGTAAAGTGGATACGGCATGAGGGGAAAGTGGAAAACAACAAATACATTTTTGGAAACGTAAGTTACTAACAAAATGATCTGTATAAGGTAGTGTATGCTAACTCGTACTTTTTGGCTATTCCTTTGATGGATTTTCCAGCTTTACATAAATTTATTGCTATTTGCATAACGTCTGCACTCCAAGAACCTTGTGTCGTCTTTTTTTGTATTTATTCACCGTCTGAAACGAAATATGCAGATTAATATATACAATGAAGTTCTTTACGATCACCAGGCAAAGTGATTACGGTATTCACTTTGTTCCACGTGGTCACTCCTGATGTTAATCCCGTTCCAAATAAAAACTATTGCTTTGGGTCTCATTTTCTACACAGCGTATAAAGCTACATAAACATACATTGTAACTACCCAAAAACAAAGAACGATAAATAAATAACTTTCTTATTATTAGCAAAATACTTACCTTGATGAATCAAGATTTTTCAAGTAAAAATACAAATCGTCGTACTAGGTGACGAGGGGCGAACGTTGCTATAGTAATGTGGCGATCGGCAAACGCAGAATTTGCGATCGGTGGCGAGTATTCACTTTGCTTTACCCGGACTTCCCCTACCGATCTCATTAAATTCGGCCGGAGTGGCTGCGGAAAAAGAGGAGAAGGGAGGAGAGCATTTTTTTTCATGGAAGCACGTAAATATGAGTAAAGTATCCTATTACGAAATTGATGATTCGATTTAATTAAAATACGCGCGCATTGTAGATTCTCTGTGTAAATTTGCATGCAAAAGTGAATGGAGAAGAATCTGCGATAATTGTACGTATGTAAATTAAATGCGAATTTCCATTACCAAATTTTCACGGACAGATCGGTTGAGATTATTGGTGGTGATGAATGGTAAAATTTTTGTAGCATTTCTTACAATCAAGGTCAATAGTAATCAATAGGAAGCTCGCAAGAAAGTTAGCTTGTATTGAACAATTTCTTACAATCAAGGCCAATAGTAATCAATAGGAAGCTCGCAAGAAAGTTAGCTTGTATTGAACACTATGAGTAAAAAATATAAAATTATTTGTATTGTCGTTCGAATTTTAATCATATTCCGAAATAATTTATCCGAACTATCAACTTAAATTCGCGATAGTATTAAGGGGCCAGTCCACTTTGGAGCCACGAAAAAAAGGCAATTTTCGCGATTTTTTTTTGAGGATTTTATAAAAGATATGAATATAAAAGTTGTTGGGCTTGATAAATAAAGTCTTGAAATACATTTAAAAAAAAATTTAATTGATTTTTATTCATTTTTAAGTACAAAAACTATAGTTTAACGTAACGCCTCAAAAATAGGTGGGCTAGGTAGCTCCATCACAACTCGGCAACGGCTTGTCTGAAACAAAAAAATCAAAGTCCACTAGATTCAGTATGACACCAGCTACAAAATGACCCTCGGATATAAAGTTTTATCAAAAAATAAAAAAATGGCAGATGAAAAACGAAAAAAGAAAAAAAACGCGTTTTTTTCGCAGTTTTTCGCAAAAAAAAAGAGTAAAAATAAAAATTTTAAAACCATCAAGGGTCATCTTGTTGCGAATCATGTTTACAATATGTGGTTCAAATTTCAAGAGAATCGGTTTATTAGTTTTAGAGATACGATGGAGCTAGATTTCGAAAACGTTGTTTCGAGAAAAACCCGTTTGAAGTTTATACTATGAAAAACTCTTACCTAAACTCAATCGGCAATTCCTGCACGGTACAAAACCCCTTCTGATTGCTCATCATCGTCGATTTCTTCAAGTCTTGCTTGCTTTCGTTTGGTTCTGGTATCTTTTGAGCACTCAGAACTGCGGCGGTTTGCAGAGCGAACACGCTCGTCATCGCGATTTTCGGCGAATCCGATGGCGATCGGGCCGAGTTTGACGCCCATTATTTCCATTATTTTAAGCACTGGACGAAATCCTTCATTAATGACACACGCGGAAAATTTGCAGGCAATGTCTACGATTTTTTTGCCGTTGAACATGTGTTTAGGTGCCATATTCCATACGCAGTGGTTAAAACTTTCATTATTGTTTTGCGTATGGCCACCTAAACACCTTTTGAGCAGTTCTGTTTTGATGAGATCCTCGTAAATAGGTTTTAAAACTTCCTGTACTTCCTCAGAAAGAGCAGGAGGATGTTTGTGGCCGATGGGTCGGCCGAGCGCGCTATACGCTCAGGTAGACGAAATGAGGTCCTGACGTTCAGGTAAAAAAAAAATACTTAGAGAGCTCGGATTTTCATAAATTTTATGACACAATATTTCTGAATGTATGTACTTTCGAAAACAGTAAAAAAAAAATCGATTTTTTGAAATTTTCAAAGTGGACTGGCCCCTTAAAGACACACGCGGAAACTTTGCAGGCAATGTCTACGATTTTTTTGCCGTCGAACATGTGTTTAGGTGCCATATTCCATACGCAGTTGTTAAAACTTTCATTATTGTTTTGCGTATGGCCACCTAAAAACCTTTCGAGCAGTTCTGTTTTGGTGAGATCCTCGTAAATAGGTTTTAAAACTTCCTGTACTTCCTCAGAAAGAGCAGGAGGATGTTTGTAATGTTGCTGAAGTGCCTTAGATTAAAAGGCCGATGGGTCGGCCGAGTGCGCTATACGCTCAGATAGACGAAATGAGGTCCTGACGTTCAGGTAAAAAAAAAATACTTAGATAGCTCGGATTTTCATAAAATTTTGACACAATATTTCTGAATGGATGTACTTTCGAAAACAGTAAAAAAAATCGATTTTTTGAAATTTTCAAAGTGGACTGGCCCCTTAACCAAGAATATAAATATAACGCTCAAGAGAACATTTTATGAACGTGCAATTATATTATTTCTACCACAAACGACAAACGAGAGAGCATGCCATTCATTTTATTTTTTAAACTCCATAGAAACCATAGGAAGAGTGGTTTTTTCGGTGCTCTTTATATTGTTGTCGGTCAATTCGTAGATGCTGCAAATATCTTGCAAAAACATTAGATTGGCGTTTTAGGTTATATTTTCTTATATACTAGAAGCTATCAGAGTACTAAGATCACCATAAGATCTTTTTATGTTTGGGAAAAAAAAACTTTCGTTCCATTATGCCGGAGGCAGCGAAAATTCAGTCGGATGTTTCAATGTGGCAATAAGGATGGCATGTCTTACTAGAAAAAAGAATCAGTCGAAAAATAATTAAGACCGCGATAACGGGGGCGTGGCAGGTGCAGAAAAATAATGAGGGTATCGGCAGCTTGTGACATACAATACGAGACGGGCTTCGATCCACAGTAGCCTGGATACTGATGAGGCTTGAACGATTTTTCTGCAAACGGTAACCTCATCGTGGAATTAAATGTCACCGGTGAACGAACAAAGGCTTTGCTGTAGAATCTATGAGTATGTCCGACGACCTAGATTATCTCTGCTCATTATTTGATGAAGTCCTTTCTAGTTGATGTTTTATCCTATATTATTTTTGCAGAAAAAGGTTTAGATGTGTATGTATTTATATTTATATAATAAATGTATAATTAAACTCGTCCTTAACGCGGAATAGTTTGAAACGACAAGTATCCTAGTCATTGGAACACTTGGGAGTCTTTTTTTTAACAATCGGTGCTACGTCGAAAACAAGAAGTAATGAATAAGAAATGTATTGCGGATTAAAATTCGCCTGTTACTTTTTTATCATTTTTTTATATTTAAAAAACATACGCTTTATGACAAAAATCAAATTAAGTAATCTAATGGCTCGTTAGAATCTTTATGAACCCATACAAATTATGCCCCGAGTGTAGTTTTGTAATTGAGTTCAGTTCTGCTTTTCATATTGCCATGTTGCTGATTTTGCGAAAATGAATTGCGGAAGAAGAAGCTGCGTGAGAGCACTGTCTATGGAAGTGGAAAGTAAAGTTTATTTCGAGCGGCTCAAAATTGCTCACTGTCGTGCAAAAGCCATCCAACTTTCCGTAGAGAGTGCCTTACTCACATATGTATATAAACGAAACACACACACACGCGCCCACATACACACATAAACATATATATGTGAACATGTATATATTCTATAAAACCTAAAAGTTTACGAAGCCTGAGATGAACCGAAAAAGCTTAGGATATGACAGAAGAGGAAGGAAGATAGTGGAATAGGTGATCGATTGTGTATCGCTTGAATATAAGAAGCTTATATAAGACGTGTGCAACGCCACTCAACATACAGGACATCCCAAAAGTCGCGACCCAGGTTTACCGAATAGGTACATATTGTTCTTTTCGACGAATCGTTCATGATTGATCGATAGATCGGAGATAGCCAATCTGAAAGATGAAGACTCCTATTTTCTCAAATACTAAGATCGCGTCGTATAGGAGAAAGTAAGGCACAGTGTGTCACCTTTTTTAACGAATTTTGGCGCATACCAAAGTAGTTTCATTAGAAAAAAAATCATAACCGATTTTTATAGAACTTTGGGCGCACAATAAAGCTATCATTTTTTTTGCAAAAAAGATTTAAATCACCAAAATAATGGGATCGAAAAAAAATTGCGCATTGGCTCATTGTACCCCACGGGTGGGGTACAACGTGTCACATAGTTGGGTACAGTGTGTCAAGTACTGCGAAACGTGGGGTATGTATGACTGAAGTGAATTTTTTATGACTAATATGAAAAAACAATCATTTTCGCATTTTTACCTCCACGTCGTGGTCATATTATTTGCCAACAACATTGGGAGTCGCCTCATTGTGCCCCACAACTCGATGACACATTGTATCTCGCTAGTAGAATATTTGATTATTGATAAAAATAATTATGAATTAAACTACGCATAGAATATAATAACACTATCAATTAGGACCGAAAACCCGAGCCACTGGAGAAAGTAAGGTTATATTTGACGTATTCCCGGCAAGCGAATTTTTTTTTCCAAAGCTCAAATTAATTTTTTATTTTTAATAGTTCTTTGTGAGCTGCTATTGGCTTTCTTTTAGGCCTGACGAAACTTAATATAAATCACGGACCAACACGAAAAATTAAGGAATTTACGAGCTACAAACCTCCGAGAAATAGCACGTGGCTCACAGTGCCTTGTGACACATTGTGCCCCACTCTCCCCTAATCTTGAAATACACATGTCAAAGTTTTGTTCTTATCATCAATTACCTGTGCAGAAATTTGTTGGGGAGTCCTCAGATACTACCACATCCATATAACGATTTGATAGGGACGCCGCACGTAGGGAGTCCACATTGGAATCCAAGTGGATTTCGCACTATTTTCCGATTGACGTTGTTAAGAATTTCAAATGAGAAATTATTGTAATTCAAATTCAAATAAGAATTTTCAAATAAGAAAGGTTGAGAATTCAAAATAAGAAATTCTCAACGGGAATTTGTTGGGTCTCAAAAAAAAAAAAAAATCCTTTTGTAATCCCGTGCACAAATTCGTTGGGAAGTCCCAAGATGCACCCATATCTATTTAGGGATTTGTTAGGGGCACATGAGGAGTCCGCATTGAGATCAATTGGATTCTGCATTGTGCCCCGATCGACGCCGCTTGAGAATTCTTACCACGTTCAAATTGAAAATACGTGAAAAGTCACGAGGAGAAACCACGGCGTGTTGAAACATAATCTGCAGGCTTCGTGAGCGTATTGGGATCTGTCAAATAGCGATATGACATTTAGTGGTGGAACATTAAACTATACTTAGGGCAAAGCCTTTAATAGAAATTATACGTAGCTATACGATGAAAGTATTTCATTTTTGTGAAAAACATAAATAAGGGTGAAAATGAAAGTTCGACTCATTTTATATATCTACGTATATTTTTTAGAAAAATCAACGTACAGAATGCGATGGGATCCATCAAGAATCGCATCGAATTCTGTTCGATAAAGCGGAAATTCTTTAGGATTTAAATTGGATTCCGTTGGGAAATTCTTATTAGAATGCAATTTACGAGCATAACGTTTTAGTATAGATCTCTATCAGGACGTGGTGACAAGCATGGGAATCCAATTGGATCTCTACGGCAATTTCTGCACGGGCATTAATTTCCATTTTTCTTGCGCTTTTGAACATAGCACCCGATAGTTGTGGATTACGCCCCTTATTGGCTTCTACTGACTAATCAAGTATCCAAGTAACGGTGCGTTCGACGAGTTTTTCTTATCCATAAAAGTTGAATCGTCACTTTTGGAGCTGTCTGTACAATACGCGTACGGGGGCAAAACGAAAGTTCGCAGGTGCAACCAGCGACTATGAAGAAAAGGAGAAAGAAACTCACGCTTTTCGCGTTGAATACCCGAGACGTGACAGTCCCGAGGATTGATCACACGATATTGGCCTTTCTTGGGCCTTTGGATATAACTCGTCGTCTTATCTTCCAAGCGTCTCAATATACCGATACGTCGGAAACTGTCATATCGTGTCTTGCTTCACATACTGACTTCAGTATTGATTGTGTCTGCCTATGCTTGTATACTTGAAAGAGAGAGGAAGGGAGTGGGTGTGGAGCGATTCGTATCCGGCATTGAACTTTTTGGCCTGATAATAGAAAAAAAAATTGAATTTTCCTCATCTGATAAAGATGAATCGTCTCTTCAATACTTTAAGCGGTGACGATAATATCCGAAGTAGTTATAATGTTATTTAGCGTTTTTCCAAACGCTTGGAAGTAAATGTTGGGAGCAAAGCAATGTTGGAAGAAATTAAATATAAATAAATCCTCCTGCACGATGGGAATTTACGACAGTAATATATCTGCTTAGAAATGAACTAAATTGCTCATTTACTAATATAGCAGGAATAACAGCAATTTGATCAAATTGGCGTGAAAGAATTGAGGTTAAAAATTGAATAGAATTGCATCAGAAGAATGGAGATTATTTAAGGTATTACTGGATGTACCGTCGGGTAAACAGTTAATCCAAAATGGGCAAATAATGGATTTACAAGTCTAGATCATCTCGTATATAATTAACCTTACAAATAGCTGATTTAATAATAAATAAACACTTAGAAATGTTAATGTCCCACTTTTAATAATAATTGAAGTCAAATTCGAGGATATTGGTTTGTGTTTGGCTGAGGTTTTGTCAGTGACTGTACATCTCTTTCAAATGTCTAACAAGAACAATTCAATTTTTAAATTTCATTAATACGTTCAGGTCATCTTATTATTATTAATAATGACCCAAAAACTTTATATATATTGAGTTTCTCAATGACTGCTATTAATTCGTAGTTTAAAAAGGCGATACTCCTAATTACTTTCATTAATTTCTCGACAATTACGCAGTCGATTTATTCGAAACTTAGCATAATCGATTGCTTGATCCTAAATCTTGATGACATAATATTTTCAGAATTAAGGGCGATTTAGTTCCATTCGTTTTGCAACCATTAACGTCTGTCGAAGCTGTTTTTCCATAAGCGACCGTGTTAATTCATATGTTTATAACTACTAAATTATTTATTGAAAAATTCTAAAATAATTCATATATTATTATTTTATCAAGAACTATTATTCCTCAAATTTTCAAGAATTTTGGCGATTTTTTAATATCCATACAGTACGAATATCTGTACGGGGGATTAATACCTTAATCCCCCGTACAGAAATTGTCGTAGGGATCCAATTGAATTCTCATGCCTGTCGTCACTTCCTGATAGTGATCCAATGGGTCATCGCTTTAGATCCCTATACTAAAACGCCACGCTCGTAAATTGGATTCTGATCAGTATTCACCATTGGAATCCAATTTGAAGCCAAGAGCATTGTTACATTATCGAACAGAATCCGATACAATTCTTAATGGATCCCATCACATTCTGTATGTTGAATTTTCTGAACAAAATATATAGACATACAAAAATGGATGGATCTTCAAAAAAGTATAAATCTTATCTTGAAAAAGTATAAATAGCTTAAAAAAGAATATCTTAAAAATCGATTTAATCGCATCACTTAAAATCCACTGTAATTATCGTTTATTATTTATTTTACTGCATTTTGACAAAATATCACTACACACGTTCACGCTCAAGAAATGTTTCAACACGCCGATTTTTTTCTCGTGCATTTTAACATATTTTCGATTCGAACGTGATAGAAATTGTCAAACGGTGTTGGTCGGGAAATAGCGCGGAATCCACTTCGATTCCAATGAGAATTCCCTATGTGCGATGTCCCTAACAAATCCCTATAGAGATGTGGGCGCATTTTGGGACTCCCCAACAAATTTGTGCACGTGATGGCGACATTGTTTCCAAATTCCGGGTGAGAATTTCAAATAAACAATTCTCAAACGACGCCAATCGGGAAATAGCGCGGAATACACTTGGATTCCAATGTGGACTCCGTAAGTGCGGCTTTCACATCAAATCCCGCTAGGGATGTAATACGATCTGAGGACCACTCAACAAATTTCTGCACGGGTCGTATTATTTTTTTTCTGAGAGGTTCAACGTATGCATCCAACGCAGCACATGGCGTACATTTTGTGTGTAGAACCCAAACAATTTCCCGATTTTCGTTTATAATAAAGTAAAAATACATCGAAACGTGCTGGTAAAATTCAAAGCCAAGTTACTGAACTCTTACCAAAACCTAAGGCTTTAAAAATTGTCTAATATATACGGCTTTTTATGGAAATCACACGCTGGTTCTATTTGCGTCTGATAATTTATATTCTAAATAACTCTAGATATCTAATACGAACTGCTCTGCGCATGTACAACATTCTCAAGATTCCGGAAGGGCAATAACAATAGGGGGTTATCGAATGTTTAAAGAAATTATTAATGAAAAAACTTTGAAAAATCTGACTAGCAGAGGAATTGTCGTAACCCCGACTTTTCAGAGAACATGTAAAAATGTCTAAAATTACAACATTTATGCGAAATTTTTTATTCCCCTTGATGGTTAGATATAATTTATTGTAGCTTATTTTTATTAAGCGCCACTCTAATTTATTAATGATTTAAGAGAGCTTTGCTAAAGCGCCCACAAAAGACGGCCCTCCGCGAAAGGAATACCTCAAGATTCCGTCTCTTTGGGAATTACTATATTCAAGTATCACCGGTGAGCCTTTATGATCCCGAGATGAAACCAGAGTTCTTTACTAATAAACGCAGAGGCCACTCTGTTCTCTCGGAATGATACTTGGGTTAGAGCTGACAAAGCACTCGGCTAGTAAATGTATCCGCTTCTCGTGCAGAAATATAACCGGGCATTCCCTGTTTTAAGTAACCCCTGGCCATGCTTGCCTCGTTCGATTCACCTGACTGGGCCCTTTCATGGAACAAACCAGAAAGATCACAAAATAGTTTTGATGGCTTACACTTTATGTTTGGAAATTGCAACGTTCTGGCTGAAAAACATTGCGAGCGAATACATTTTTACGTAATATATAGTCGGCCAGAACATTAACATTTCCTGAAAAGTGAAGCTTTAAGAACTGTCTTAAGCTGCTTTGCTTTTTACCCCATCAAAAATGCTTATAATTGATTAGGATGAAACTAATAGATCTGTTGTAGGGGAAGGTGGGGTACAGTGTGCCACTTTTTTTCTAACGAATTTTTACTCTAATCAAGGGAGTCTGATTAGAAAAAAAGGTCATAACCGATTTTATAGACCTTCGGGCGTACAATAAAGCTCCCATATTATTAAAATAATAGGATCGAAAGAAATGTGTGACTTGGCTCATTGTACCTCATGGGTGGGGTACAATGTATCAGATAGGTGGATACAGTTCTCCAACTACTGCGAAACGTAGGGTACAATGAGGCGGTTGAACCTCTTATATTTTTCTAACATAGATAACAAATAAATCACGATCCAACACAAAAAAATTCCGAATCTGCGAGCTACAAACCTCCGAGAAATCGCACGTCGTTGACAGCGGCTTGTGACACATTGCGCTTCTTCGGAGCGTGGTCACTTTGTTTCCTAATTGGGAGTCGAGACATTGTGCCCCACATCTCGGTGATACATGGTACCCCACTAGTTAAATATTTGATTATTGATGAAAATAACTATTAATTAAACTACAAATGGAAAAACACAAGTCACTGAGCTCATCATGAATAATAAAACTATCGATTAGGACCGAAAACCTGAGCTGCCACAGAAAGTTACGTTATATTTTACGTTTTTCTGGCAAGCGAAATATTTTTTTTCCAAGCCTCAAATCAATTTTTAATTTTCAATAATGCTTTGTGAGCTGCTACCGACTTTATTTTAGGCCTGACGAAACCAAATATAAATCGCGGTCCAACCCAAAAAAATTCGGAATTTACGAGCTACAAACCTCCGAGAAGTCGCATCTAACTCACAGTGCCCCGTGATACATGGTACCCCACTCACCCCTACTTCTATTTACAATTATAAGTATATTTTTTCATCCGTGATAATTTACGTGAATTAAAATACTCATCATAAATAATGGTATTACAACAAGTTTTAATTTGGACATAACGAATAATCAAACTATTTGATGACATAAACAAATAGAGAAGGTGTTCGCGGATTTAAAAATCGACGTCACCGTGTCAGGAAATATCAATGTTTTTGCTGAGAAGATATTACTCATAGATATGTATTTTGCTAACAATCCGCCAGGTGGCTTCGAGTGAAGCGCTTCGCGTTACCAAGGTACCCACCACCCTACAACGCTATAACTGCGCCCCGCTGTAATATCACAAACAGAAGTGCTATTCTCACAACGTGTACATTCGCTTATGATTCTGTGATATTTGTGAAATAATAAGTATCAATACGACCTCATACTACTTATTTTACTCGAGTATACAAGTGTAGACATTTCTTAGGGATACCTAAGTTTCGATCAGCTCCCGATCGGGATATGATACGGATTCTCCAGAATCCAGATGGCGCCCATTACCTAGCAGAAGGCGAAATCGTGCTGCCAAGAATTTGAATTACATATTGAATACATTTTTCTTAGAAAATTAAATATACATTTTCTTAGTTCGAACGATTTACATTTAATTTAAATATAATTACTTGTAATAAATAATCTATATCACTTTTCTCCAGGAAATATAAGCCTTTCAAGGTCTATATATTGTTTTTTTTCGAAGTTTTCAATTAAATGTAAAGAATTTGTTCACAATTCTTTTATTAAAATATATAAGTTTTGACAGTTATACTGCAGCACTAATTTTTACCTAATATTTTTCAGATTCTTGAATAAATGATATCAGAAAACGTCCAGGCGTCTCCAGCTGATACGGATCGGTATCTCCTGGCGATTTTTACATTCACCCCTGAGATTCAATTCGATATCGAACTAGATCTTATTCTAGAAGTTCGGGATTCTAGCCTGGATCCTATGCAAAATTTCTATTTTGATTCTGACTAGAGTCCTTAATAGTTTCGGCTTAGGATCCTGGCTTGAATCCGATTTGCGAGCGTTACATTTCGCTTCCCGATCCGATCCAATGTCCGACTGGATCCCGGTTGAGAAATCAGGATCCTAGTTCGAATTGGACTAAATCCATGACAAATGTTGTGCACGGATATCGCCAAAAGCCCTTTTCCAGTACCTGAACACTACTCTGGTGTAAATATATAATAGTTCCCGGCTTCGAATGGGACTGTATTTACAATCTTACCTGGAGTTTGAAGTATCCTCATACCATTAAATTTACCCTCTTCACATGTCGGGATAAATACCTTTTTTGGAATGCGCACTATGCTACTGATTTTTCCCAAAAGTAGCAAATCTAAGGAGTGTCACATCCAAATTTTAGGTAAAAATGTTGAAAATGCACGGTACTATGACTTTTTTTTTTAGCGAAAACGTGTCTTTTTTCGTTTTCACCTATTTATGAATTTTTTTAACATGTCGCCATTTTATTTTTTAAGAATACATTTTTCGTACATCATCTAGATAATTGAAAGCATGTTCCGTAATTTTTTTAACCACTTCGGACGGATAATTTGGTCACAATACTTTTTTGAAAACTGACTGAGTAGAATCCACCCAAGTGTGACCACCGCAATTGAATTTGGAAGTGTGACGACGAAGTGTTAAACTAGTATTTTTTGGGTTTAAGCAATCCATTTTTTGCTGACGGTTTGAAAGGCTGAGAAAAACGTTGGACCAAACGTATCGAGATGAAGGAAGCCTACGTCGAGATGTATTTTTTTTTTCGAAGAAATATGTGTTTTTCTTAAAAAAGACCGGAAACCTTTCAAATGGCCCTCGTACATGGTGAAAAACGTTCAACGTTTTATGAAGAGTTTTTGATTCAACAAAGTCGAGAAAACTTAAAAAATGTTGAGCGGACGAATAAAGACGTTTTATTATAAAGTTCAGATGCTGTATTGCTATGTACGTTTTAAACACCCGCCGATTTTGAAATGACCGCCAGTCAATGCTTGGTTTTTGCCATTCAATGGTCCGTTTTTTTGTTTATACCAATGACCTATGTTGTACATGAAAATATTTATTAATATTTTAGTTTTATTTTTTATATGATTTTTTTGCGCGGTGCATAATGATGCCTAACAAAATAACGCCCGATGGTGGAAAGTCCTTCTCCTCCAAAAATTGTCTAAAAGAAAAAAAAACCAAAAAGATTATTAATCAGTATGAAAAACTGTAGAGGCTTACGCCGGATTTTTTTTCGTTGGAAATTAACAAACGGTGGTTATTTAAAAATTAAGTGTCAATTTGAGCGTTTCTTCGATAGTTTTTTTTTAATGTGGAATTTTCAAATAAAAAAACGTTTCCGTACGACGTTAAGGAATGGCGTGAAGAATAATGTGGAACAATTTGAGACGGATAGCTTGAAAACTCTTCGTTTAAAATCTTCTACTGTTTTGAAAAACGACGTTTCGAGAAACACGTCGTTCAGCAGCGCCAGGTTTTACGCAGCTGGTTGAATCCCTTTTTCTAGGGAAAGCTGTAGCGACCGGAAATAATTCGAATTTCGCGACCAACATTTAATAGCTTGTTTATGAACGTCCATATTTTTTTATGAAGCAAAAAAAAATGATTTTATACAAATTTCACACCGGAATGGTCCCTTACCGCGGGGTCGCGACGTTTAACCGACAAATTTCGTTAATGTCGGAAAACAAACCGCTGGAGCTCCAATATCTCATCTGTTTTCGAGTATTATTAATGAACGAAGTAGAAAAATTACTTGATTATTTAAGGGCTTACATACACCTGAGGCGGCTAAAGTAAGGTTATGTTTAGGAATTTTTTTGTGTATGAAACTGAATTTTATTGAACAACCATGATATACATTTTAAAGTATGACATTTTATCTATATTGTGTGAAAATTTTGTTAAAAAATTTCAAACGGTAAAAAAGTTACAGTCGTTTTCCTGGGACGTGTTTTTGTTGACCGCGTTTGCGGTACCAGACGTTAGCCTGGCATTTTTTATCTAAAAAAAAATATTTGTTTCTTATAGTAGATAGATAAAACTAGTAAGTATCAAGCGGGAATTAAAAAAATTAATATTTTCGGGTCAGGGCAGTCACTGGAAGAAAACAGCCGATTTTTCGCCTCAAAATTGTTCAGTACTTATGATGAAAAAAAAAACTATGCCAGGTATCGAAAAAACGGCTCCATAAGTACTACGTTATTGTGTGAAGCATAACTGTGCAAAATTTGATCCCGATGGGTCCTGTAGTTGCGGAAATATTTTTAGTACCGATTTTGAAAACACTGTTTCGAGTAAAACGCGTTTAAAGTTTTGAGTACACTTTACACTGAAATAACTGGTTTATTTTGAACTTACATGAAATCGTCGATTACTGGGCCATATGACGGATCTTCCTTAGATGTTGACGCTTCCATTAGATTTTTTTGCTGTGTCAACCTCATTCGTAGTCGAACTCATAGTCAATAAGATGACAAAGGCCGCGTCTACCTGCGCCCCAACCGTTAGTCGTTGCTCACCCGGTCAGTTACAAAACGTTATAACTTCGTCATTACTGCGAATTTCCTCATGAAATTTTCAGGGTAGACACTCAAAGGATAGTACTTTTAAATGAGCACCTTTTTGAAAAATCGATCTTTTTGACCTACCATTTTTGACCTACCTAAAAATCGGTATTATTTTTGTCCCTGCAGCCCCAAAATTGATGCTTACGAGGGGTCATGTGTAATAGCGAATTGATAACGGTTCAACTTGGACATTAAAAATCTCTGAAACTATGGGGTGAAACTGCTTGATTTTTCGGCAGTTAACGCATGCTAAATTGATCTCTGGGCGATATAAACTTCAATCATCTACAAGCATTTCTTCTTCAGTGTCGAAACTCCTCAAGATGGCTGTGGACCGAATAGAAGTTAGGGTAGTTTAGAGAAGTGCGAGGTGGAAATCCTTCCATAGGAAAGGGTTGAATTGGAAAGGGAAGAATACATGTAAACCCGCAAGGGTAAAGGTTGGAACCCAGAGAAAAACAGTTGCTTTTATAAATAGTACCCATAATTATGTATCATTTTGGCTTAAACAAAAAGGCACCCTGTGATTATATTGGCCCAATAATGAAAGAATAACGTTTGTGGGAAGATGATCGCTGCCATGGTGGCAGCAAGCCCCCGAGGGGCTTTCGTTGTTGGTCTGGATGTTTGACATACTTCATGTCAAGCAGTAATGTGACTATCCCCAGGAAGAGGCTCCTCATACATAACATGGTGCAGCAGAAGCTATTAAAATAAAACGCAACCTTTTCTTTGCATCGATATAATAGTAAAGAATTAATTTTATAAAATTAGTTCGCAGAGTCGAATTTGCTTGCTTTCGTGTTTTTTAGGGCTCTGTCCTTCTGTTTGTCATTCTTCCAACAAATCTTCCAGTTCATACATATAAGTATACCTCCTCATGAGCATGGAAAAGGCCTTTTGATTTCCAGATTGCATTCGTGCATGGCATCCTCGGTAAAGGAATGGAAACGCAGGTAGTCCGACAGCCAGTCAAAAACCCGTCGGGTTTCGATCTATTTCTTTTTTCTTCTTTTGGCTTACATACAACCCCTGTCGATTCCGAGCGAGTGACGGCAAGCAGGAGGATGTGACATTTTCAAGTGCACCATTGATCCGTCAAAAGCGATGACGAGGAAACGCGGATGGGATGAGAGAAGATGATCTTGAGATTCAAGCTCCCATAAGAGATTAGGGAAAGGAGATTTATAAAACGGAAAACAGACGCAAGGATTTCATGAAAGTGGAGAAGAGAGCGGAAACAAATTGTACCATTTGCTGGACCGGATCGTACGGGAACATGTGATCGATCAAGAATAGTCGTAGTATTGAGTTATAGAAGGAAACCTATGATGGAGTGCCCCTCCGATTTCGCTCAATTTGTCATATGTTATTCTTCATAAAAATCTAAAAGACAAGTATTTTGTTTTATCGGCGGGAGAACCGTTTTCAGGGAGGAAATTCACCCTCAAAGTTGGACATCTCCAGAGTGTTTTTTCCAAGTTTATTAATTCTGGTCGAGATATTTAAGGCCTTAGGCCACTCGAGAGGCAAAAAGGACATATTTAGTGATTTTTTTCCAGCGAAACCATGAAATAAATCGGAATTACAAAATAGGGGTTTTATTATACACGTAATTGACTATACAAAATTATTTTTTCAAAGCGATAATATCAAAATGGCGACTGTGTAGTATTTTTCCGACGACGCCTTTATTTCTGGAAGGTGAACGGCCGGACCAACAGCTCCTATAATTGTTGAGTTATGATGAGACACTAAAGTTGTTTCGATTATATATAAGAATTGCTATAGAAGTACGTAGTACACAACAGAAACACAAGTACACAACAGAAACTATTCGAAGGTCAAGAGAATCATTCATCCGACGTCTTCAAAAATGTGTCGAGGTTAATGACCATCACTTCGAACATTTGTTACAATAAACTTTCCGCACAAAAAATTCAATTACATTATTCGGATATTCTTATTGTTAATACCATCACGATTTCCCGTTTTTAGACGTGTATTTTAGTCAAAAATCATTTCAAGGTCATAATATCATACGTCGTTGGATTCGTCTGAATATCAGCTACAAGTCTTAATAAAAAAAAAACATGTTCCCATTTGAAAAACCATTGATGACCTTGAGAACGCAAAAACTATGACCTTGACAAAAATGAATTTTTCACCCATGTATCAGCCCTTCGATATCAATCAAATTACCTCTTGACATTTTTTTCGTCACTCTAAAGGCAACGGAGATATTTGGGGTGGTCACGTTAAATGGTCCACCCTGTATATTCAATACCCCTCATGAATCATGGACCAATTTGTCTCATTCTAGCCCTTGTAAAGTAGCCCTTTCTTTACAATTGCAATTAATCGAATTATTAGCACTGTAATCGAGTACATTTTCAAATCACAAAACGGAAGCATTGCGAGCTTATTTTTTATAGACAATTTTTTTCATCGTAAAAACACGATTATTATAATAATGATATTTATTATAGCGACATCGAGTAAGGAAAATAAGTAATTGTCTATGTGGAAATGATCGGATTAATTTTCTTAAAAGGAAAAGCCAACATATATAACTTTTAGGTCTTTCTTTAGTACCCTTGAAAAAAATAGTTAACAAGCATACAATCGTATAGTGATAACGAGTTTACTTCTCACAGATAAAGATGTCAAAGGAAAACAATTAGCTGCATCTTTTCGTCTGAACCGCCTGCCCCAAGCTCACGCTCTCGTCATTCTCTCGAGCTATTATCTGAAAAAGTCTCCACTAAATAAGCGGTATACTGACAAAGTCTGTTGGAGCATGCATTTCACGTTTGCATCCATTTACCTTATTATTCTGCGAACCTTATCGCAGCAAAATATCTAATAATTGTACAGAATTAAAAATACGTTTGTCTTCGTAGATACGATGAGAGCTCCAAGCGAAATTTCTTTGACTTTTCATTTTCTATCTTTGTCTGAAATAGTTAGTTGCAGCACAGCATTCAGATTGGTTCATAAAGAATTGTGAAGAGAGTTGATTTTTTTTCAATGCTTATTTTATCATTTTTTGTTACGGGTGAGCTTAAGGCGGGCAACCACTTCAGGAGACCGAAAATTAGATGATTTTTTGGATTTTTTTTTATTGTGAAAAAAACGGAAATTTCTGCAACTCTGACAATAATTTATTCATATTTTCATACATCCCTGGTAATTTTTTCAAGTTATTTCATGCATTAATTAAGGTGTAATCCCCTGTGTCCCTTGGCGTGTCCTCATCGTCGTTGTCGATTTGCGGGAATTGTGCAGCGGGCAATTCGCATCTGAAATAGTCCAATAAATTTGTATACATTATTGAGATGTTTTTTTAAGAACATGAACCTAAGTTTTGAAAAAAAATCGAGAATTGAATGTTGGAACGTGTTTAAAAAAAATGATCGATTTTGAGCATTTTTTTCTCGGCATTTTGCAATAATAAATATGTTTTAAACAATCTAATCTTTCCAACTTTAGGTTCATGTTTTAATAAATTATATTATGTAAACATGTTCCAAATTTGAAGATGATCCATCAATTAGTTTTTGAATTATGATTCCCGCAAATTGAAAAAAATGTTGTTTCGAGAAAAACACGTTTAAAGTTCCACAAACGAAAAAGTCAAAGTCAAATGTGTTTAATCAAATGATAAAGTATCTTATCGATTAATCAGCGATTCCAGCACCATACAGCATGCCTTCCTCTTCCTCATGCAACTCATTTGAAGCTTGCATTTCCTCTTTACGAGCTTTTCGAGCTTCTTTTGTGTCTAATAAACTTTTTTCTGTTTTGCCGAGCCACGCGCATCGGACCGATTTGCTTGGCATATCCGTAGCTCTGCCTGCCAATTACGATGTGTAGTTCATTCATAACCATGAGTAGGGTTGAATTTCCTTCATTGAATAAAATAGCAGCAAGAAATGCCGCTACCTTGATTATTTTTTACCCAGAATGGAGATGTTTTGGAGCTAATCGCCAAACGGTCGAGTTTGGGTTTGTTTGGGTTATGAAAACCATAATTTTGGTTATGAAAACCCAAACAAACCCAAACAAACTACATAACTGAGCGCTCGTCGATACCTCAGTGCGCTTGAGAGTCGAGCGGAGAGTCTTTATCATTTATATACATACCGTTAGAAGGAATTCGAATATGGTTTTGAAATTTTCAGGATGTATTCTTAAGATATTTTGCTAACAATTTTAAAATAAAAAAATTGATTTTTCGAAGCATCTAAAGTGGTTGCCCGCCTTAAAATATATTATATTTCGGAATATTAACCCTTCGTGGTCACACTGGGTAGAAACGACCCATCGATCAACTTTTGGCATAAATATATTGTATAATAGTTCCCGGCGTCTAATGGGACTGTATTCACCATCTTATCTGGAGTTTGAAGTATCCTCATACCATAAAATCGACCCTCTTCACATGTCGGAATAAATACCTTCTTTGGAACGCGCACTATGCTATCATTTTTTCCCCAAAGTAGCATATTTAAGGAGTATCACGTCCAAATTTTCGGTAAAAATGTTGAAACTTCACGAAACTATGATTTTTGGAGCGCAAAAATATCATTTCTGCGTTTTCTCGTTATGAATTTTTTTTTACATCTCGCCATTTTATTTCTTATAAATAAATTGTTCATACATCATCAAGAAAGTTCAAAGCATGCTCCTTAATTTTTTGAACCACTTCGGACGGATAGTTTGGTCACAATACTTTTTGAAATCTGACTGGGTAGAATCGATCCAGTGTGACCACCGTGATTGAATTTGGAAGTGTGACCACAAAGGGTTGAGCAACACCGAAGCATCATTCGATTCGCATCTCATATGCGATTTACTGTATTTCTAATTTCTGTATGTAATAATTTAAAATAAAAAGCTTTCGTAAGGTATCAAACACTCACGAACTAACGTTCATAATGCTTATTTCCAGAGTTACCAAGATTCGGCAAGCCCCTCAATAATTTGACGATATCGGTTGGTCGGGAAGCGATTTTCACCTGCATCGTTGAGAATCTTGGACCTTACAAGGTAAGTGGTTCAAGCAGTTTTACTCGTAATACACTGCTGATAAACAAAAGAAAAACGTAACTCGTGTTACGTTACATTTTGAATCTTACGAAATAGAGGTATTTTAATTACTAGTATAGTAGTGTAGATAGATTTCCGATTCTTTAGCACAATAAGTACCATTGTCCTGTGAAATCGACGTCCATGTCAGTCTAATTTCAAAAATAGATTGACTGAAGTATAGAATGCCAGGAAACTCGATATTTTTTCTTTAATGTCCCATCTTACCATTTATAAAAAAAGAAATTCAATAATGTTCAAAATTCTAAGTTTATTCGGCCATCATTATACAATTATACACGGGTATTTCCAACACTTCCTACTTTGGCTATTCATCCTTTATATTCTTGTAAAAAAAAAGCCGAAGATTAAGTGCAACTCTTGTTATTTGCAAATGCAGCAACAAACAGAAAAAAAACCTATTTTTTAGTCGAAATAATATAAAAAAAAGGAACATGTTTTCCGAATGTTTTTTACCTGAGTTTTTTTTTACTTTTCTCTTAGCTGAGTTTTTTAAAAGTAATTTGAGACCCCGTGAGTCGAGATAAATTTGTACGCAATTACGAAAATTACTTTACAAAACACGTACAGAAAGATCTTTCGTAAAAAAAGTGGTCGAAAATTTCGAAGCCAATGATAAGTATAGTCGAGTAACAAAACTGTGAAAAAAAGTTTCGGGACACTTGTCCGTTGCGGGAAGAGCAAAAAGAGGAAAGAAACGCGTTGCGCCCGAATGAGACGGCTATTCGTAGCATATGATAAATTTGAAATAATTCTGGTTCAACGATACACGCTATTGAAATAGGTTTTAGCCAGGTGCATCGTATAAGACAATTTGATGAAAACTTTAGGAAGCAAATGTACTTAGCCAAGCAGCTAAAAAAGCGTCCTTCAGCAACCAGCGGGATAAAATCAACGTCTATGAATTTTGCCAAAAAATATGATAAAGTTCAGATTCAAGAGGGAAATACATGTAGACGACGAAAAAATTGCCAATTTTTATCGTTTTTTTTAAAGAAAGGCACAGAACGTTTTACATTTATGAAACTTCGGGTACTATTTATTACACAATTGAACAGTTCAAATCAATTTTTTTTATTAAAAAATATTTTGCAATGGTGACAATGTACCCACTTTTGTGTATATTTTGCAGAAGGACATGAAAATTTCCAATAAACTTCATTCATAAAAAAATAATCTACAGATGTTACACAAAATGCAACTATTTCATGGCATTTAAAATGTTATCAGACTTTTTGGATGATAAAAAAAGTACATGCAAATAATATGAGTTGCTCTCTCTCTCTCTCTCTCTCTCTCTCTCTCTCTCTCTCTTTCTTTCTCTCACTCTCTAACTCTCTCACTCTCTCACTCTCGCACTCTCTTACTCACATTCTTACATTCTCACTATCCATCCATCCATCCAAACCAAACCAAACACCAACAAACCAAACTAAACCTCAATAAACCAAACCAAACCTCAACAAACCTCAACAAACCCTAACAAACCCCGAAAAACCCCAAACAAACCCCAACAAACCTCAACAAACCTCAACGAACCCCAAACAAACCTCAACAAATCTCAACAAACCCCAACAAACCCCAACAAACCTCAACAAACCCCAACAAACCCGAACAAACCTCAACAAAACCAAACAAACCTCAACAAATCCCAATAAACCTCAACAAACCCCAATAAACCCAAACAAACCCCAAGAAACCCAAACAAACTCCAACGAACCTCAACAAACTCTAACAAGCCCAAACAAATCCAAACAAACCTCAACAAACCCCAACAAACCCAACCCCACCAACATTGTAATGTACACACCAAAATTGAAACTTACAACTTTCAACCACAAATAACTACTCTATATGTAATGCAGCATTTTTCAACAAATCACAAACATTTAGCATGTCGCAGCTCCCCTCACCCTGACCAATACAGCGGCAGTGGAGAGGGTGGCGTTAGTTTCGTGTGACATCTCGCTAAATCAAACCCCCTATATATATCTTTAATAGCATTATCAATGCTAACATTAACTCCAAAGTCCCCACAGCAATAAATTGGTTAGGAGCTCGAACAAAAAAATTGGTCGTCGATAAACAACGCGATGGAATAAAATATTGGTTGCACGGCACGCCAGTTATATGCTCCTAATGCACCTTAATTTCTGTTCGTTCCAGATTTGTAATAAGGAAACTTCGACAAAATACGAGAAACTGAAGTTTTATATTCGAAAGTTATGCCAAAGAAAAAGAACACAGAAGGTTATGAAGTAATCATGCAAAAATTGTAATACAAACGTCAAAAGTCCCTCAACTAACAGCCATTGTTTCGTTTAAACCGATACAATGTTGTACCCCAAAAAAAAAAAAAAATCCAATAAAGACATTTTGAAAGAGTTTCATCTCTAAATATTTTGTTTGGATGAGACAACGAGTGCGCGCATAATTGAACTCACCCAGTGATCAGAGAGTTCTTCAAAGGGTTGTAACGCCACCATTTCGGTTTGTGATTCGTTATATCGAACACCGATCGATTGATAACAAAAAAAATCAGTTTCACGACTGAATTGTCGTAAAAGTTCCAATGACTGGTCTAGATATTTTGAGAATAAGTGATTCATTTTGTCTCTCGATAAGAAAAATATCCTTGATCTCATTCTGATGGCGACGTTTACGTTTTGGCGGCAAAGTCCGTTTGTGGAAAATCCAACGACGTCAAGATTAATCCGAAAAATATGAGCCAAGAATTGTTAGTATTTTAACATCCAAATTCTGAACTTATCCCTAAAAAAACATTTTTGAAGTTGACAATTTAAAAAATGGAACACTTCAAGGAAAAAATTGACATTTCGAACAACATTTTCGTTGTTTTTTGCAAAAAAAAAAGTACTTTTTAAAAGTGATTTCCATAAACAAGTAGGTATAAGTTCAAAGTATTATTGTTATTGAGTTGTGTGTACAATTTTAACACGGTCGGTCAATGCGTTTCAACGTTATGTTTCCCAAAAACTTAAAGAATGTAGTTTTGAGAAAAAAACGGGTTTAAAGTTTCGCACTTCGAAACTCAAACACGAAACTCAAAACTCAAACAAAAACTCAATGATTTTAATGACTTATCGGCTAATCAGCGATTCCAGGGCTGATTCTTAAGATGTTTAACTTCCATTTTACGTAAAAAATAAAAACCGATTTTTGTATGCCACTACATGGGTTTCCCGCCTTAACATTTCGAAAAAGTATCCTTTAATCTAATGGGGGTAAATTTTGATCATTTAATCGAAAGGTAAGACTCAGAGTTAAGGAGCCGATGCTGAATTTTTTTCGCATCGTTGGAAAAACTTGGCTGGCGTGTGCTGGAAAATACTCCAAGACCTCGTTGTGAGTATGGCAGGACAACTGCAGCATTGGTTGAGGCAAAAGGAGACTATATCAAATATTAATTTTCTATTGTCCAAAATGTCTTTAAATTCAATTTTTAGAAATATAGCGGGTTTTTTTTTGCTTAATTGTTATTGGAATATTTTTTAAACATAGACGACGATAAAATTAATCTCAGAATAATGTTACTCTTTGTTCTGCGAATATGAACATTTAATTACTTGAGTATTAATTAGTTATCAATTAAAATATATTTTAGCCACAAGTATTCAAAATGTTTTCATCGGTTCTGCAGTTTCAAGAGCAAAATCTTATATAATACAATGCAAGATGGCCTCACTGTGCAATTAGCTCGATATAAATATATCTTAACTAACTTTATTATAGATTTAATATTTAATGTTTAATCTTAGAACTGCTTACAATGTGTGCCGTCTCTATTTCTTTCCAAGAATTCGAATGTTTAGAGAAAAAAATTGCGGGGTTGCAGAGTAAAAAAACCATTCAGTAGTATTGCATAATTTATTTCACGAATAGTTATTATTTGGTTTCGCCAAATCTTAAAAAAAAATGCCTTATTTATTGTAAAATACCGTACATTCAAGCAAACAAATTGCTTAACAAGTATCTACTTAAATAAGATATTTAGTAATTGTTAAGCAATGGCATCGTTGGTTTTTAATGAAAAAAACCGGAAAACCGAATTTTGCTAGAATTGGCAATTAAAATCTAAATTTGTTTACACAAGTACCAATAGTGCATTTTTTATATTATTTTTTTCATAGATATGAAAATTGAGAGTAAACATTTTTCCAATAAAACAAATTGTTGTTTATGGGAACGCAAAAGAAATACGAACAGTGTTAAAATTAGTTTTCCTACTTCAGGATCATGGTAGTAGTATAGAGAAAGGTAGAGGTAGAAAGTAGAAGTAAAAAGGAGGAAGGGAAAAAGAGAGCGAATGGATATTTTCAGAGAAGTATAGCCTGTAATCAGAAAGTTTTTAATCAGATAGATTGCTTCCGACAAGTTTGTTAATACGTTCCCGATTACTCGATCTGAGTTTACTGAAAATTCGCAATATATATATATATATAAGGACAGTTGTTATTTGGGCGATGTCTGAATTTCGTTACTCTCACCCTTGAAAATGATTAAAGTCTGTAAAAATAAATGCGTGGAAAGTATAATGACTTCGAAATGTTAACACCTGCCGTCGAGTGATTGAAATGCTTTATGTAAAAAGCATTCGTTTTTTTTTCATATCTTTACCCAATGTTTTCTAGTAATTTTTTTTTCACGATGCATATTGCCCACTTTTAAAACGTCCGATCGTGTACAAAAATCAATTGCACGGGGGGGGGGGGGGATATGGCGGTTTACTGCGATAAATACGTTAGGACCTTGAGTTTTAAAGAACTTCGATGTACGCACGAGTCGCCACTGTACGAATGGAATCGATTAACGCAACGCGGAGTGAGAAAAGTACTGTGCCAACCGCAACACCCCTAAACCCGAAGTCAGTTGTGCATAAAAATAATATGATTTAAACATCAAGAATAACCACAATTATTTCTTCAATATCTGAACGAAAATCTGTATATGTATGTTATGCTTATAGAGTATACGTCTTTATTACACTGAGAGAAAGGTGCATAGTATTTACAAAAAAATGCCTATGGTAGAATAGGGTATAGTCAAATTTCCTATATTTTGTTGAAACCGCAATCATAATATGGTCAACGTCATCATTTTTCATCATTAACAATATCAATTTTTGAAATTTGACGTACAGGGTGCGATAAAATCGATCAAGATTCGTATCGGATTCTGTTCGATAACGTGGGAATTATTTAGCATTCCAATTGGATTCGAACATTGGATTCCAATGGGGAGTACCCATTAGAATCCAATGTACGAGCATGACGTTTTAGTATAGGGATTCAATGCGATAATCGGTATGGGAATTCCATTGAATCCCTACCACAATTCCTGCACGGGGCGCTGTTTTTTTTTCGTTTTTAAAGCATTCATTTTGTGAAAACTTGTTGGTTTACAGTAATTGAGGTATTTTCTTTCGAATATTACCACTTCCGAAGGAATGCCCTGTCTATTTCTTGACTTCGCCGTAATTACGAAAGTGTGTATCTTCTATGCCACGATGCACCGACCCGAACAAGTAATCAACTTTAGTAACAAGGTCCGGAGAATACACTAGATGACCTCCTATTCGAGTTCCATTGGTGGTTTTTTCACCGCCAACGCAATAGGGAACCGAGTGTTGTCATGCAGCAAAATCACCTTGCGGCGATTTGATGCTATTGGCGGCCGTTTTTCAATCAAAATATCGTTCAAACGCTCCAACTGCTGTTAGTAACGATCGGCAGTGAACGTTTCCTTGGGTATCAAAAGTTCATAAATCACTACCTCCTCCATATCCCATTAGATACACAGCATGGCTATTCCGGTTTGTCATCGATGTTGATGGTTGGCGAGGGTCAACCCTTGATTTTCTGCGATTAGAGTTGTCGAAATAAATCCATTTTCCATCTTTATTTACAATACGTCACAAGGCCATTTATTTTTGTGCCTTACAAGCAAAGAAATTGTGATGTTCAGTCGATTCGAAATGGCGTTCTCGATCAGCTCGTGTGGCAGTGATTTTCCATATTTCTGTATCTCCCACGTGGCATGCTAGCATTCGGATACTGGTGACTTTTCAACATTGAGCTGTTGAGCCAATTCTTTATTGGCTCAACAGTGTTTGAGAAGAATTCTTATCCAGCAATTATTGCAATTCGGCATCTTCAATTTTTTTCGACTGACCTGGTCGTTGCTCGTTACGCGGGCCACAATCGTCACTTTTGAATCGTCGAAACCAATCCCTACACATAGTTTCGAGTGGTGCGGACTCACCATAAGTCTGTGTAAGCAATTGGTGGCTTTCCGCTGCACTTTTTCTCAAATAGGAGTAGTGCATAAGCACAGAACAGAAAAATACCTTGTTACAATTCACTTTTACCGTGCTCGTACGAGCTACGTGGTTCAACTACCCTAAGACTTGTTACATGGCGAACCTGATCCACGTTGCACGGCCAGCCCATAGTCTGATATTACCTAGGGAAGGCAGACAAGGAGCAGTACGTTTTTCCGACTCAAATTTCTACACGGGTATGTGTATGTGTGGGTGTGGGTGTGTGACTGTGGATATGTGCATGTGTATGTGGCCTGACTGCTTGTGTATATTGTTACTTTTATTTCGTCAGGTATAAGATTTTTAAGTAAAAGAACAGTACGCATGGGATTTACAAAAAGAGGAAAAACGAATACGAAAAATAATAGATTAAAGCCCATGTAGTCACGTCTATCTTGTAAGATGTTGGATCCTGGTTAGGTTGGAGTACAAATCTGTCGTGAAGGTGAGAAAAGAATTGCACTGGAGAGCGAAAGAGAGAGATAGAATGAGAGCGTGACAGAGTGAGAGAGAAAGAGAGAGAGAGTCTGAGCGGAAGAAAGAGTATGCAGCAGTTTGTTAAGCATTGGTAGGAGAATTCTGGATCTTCCGACGATTTTCATCATCACCCTACTACTCTCAATTCACAACCGTGGGGACCACCACTCGTGAGCCAGACGTAATAGACATAGGGGCTGCCTTGCACCCCTTTTTTTTACGCGGCATACGACACGGGGATCGGGCAAGGGCGCTATACCCATCCCCAGTAGACCGTCGTATTCTCACTCGCGCTTTTATCTTCCGCCACGGAGCTTACCCATCTCCTGCTTTCTATCTTTTTTTCCCTTTCTCCTTTACAGCAAATCAGTCTCCCGAGAATTTTAATACACCCCCGCCCCTCTCCCCCCGATGGACGAAGAACAACCCTTCTTCATCCTCCTTTTGTGAGCAACTTTTTTCCCTACAGCTACCCTTCTTTCAGTTTCAACTCGCTTGGTTTTTCCGATAGAAGGGATTTACATATAAATCTATATAGATATGTAAATAAAAACCAACATTACAGGCAAATAGATGAGGATATGAATTTACTGTACTAACGAAAGGATGTGTACGGTTGGTTTAGTGAAATGCAGAATGCAATGTTCATCAGGCAGTAGCGGCGTGTTCCTTACAAAATTAAAACTAGGCAGACACATATGCAAATTATTTCCGGATCATCGAATACCCGCGAGTAATAATAAAGTACACAACATATTTACATCAGATAGATACATTGGCTGCTTGATTAATTACTTGATATCGTCGGGATTTCGACATTTGAGGTTTCAATTAATCAATGCATGCTCTATCGGAGTCCCTACCCTTTGGGGGTCCAAAGGCAGATTATACGTTTGGTTTAGATGATAAAAGGATCAAGTAGGAGTGAGGGAAAGAGAGTCGGATTTTTTAACGCGACATTCTTTAAACTACTCGGCTCAAGGGCTGAATTTTATATACAGGGTGTCACAAAAGTAACGGGACGGCTGAATATTTCCGCAGGTAAGACAATTTCCCAAAATGTTAAGGTCGTTCTTGAAGTAACTTTTCCCAAGGAATTCAATGGTGACCATCATTTTGACCTTGGCGATGTCCTTCAAGGTTATTTCAAGGTCAACTTTTGTTTTTCAAATGGGAACCCCCTTTTTTGACATCAGCAATCGATAGAGCGGGAAATTTTACGTACAGATATGTACTTAAGTCACCGGTCCCCTTTGACCTTGAAGGTCACTGCAGGGTTAATTAAACTTAAACACAGTATGGATACCTTGGATAAGAATAGAAGCTTCTTAAATTCTATCGTTAAGACCAAAGTTATCAATTTTAACAAGGCGCATCTAGTGGTGACCTCGATCGTGACCTTGACCATGACCTTCAAGGTGATTTCAAGGTCAACTTTAAAGAAATATGGGAATCAGTACTTTTGAGTTTCGAAATCAATAGAACGAACAGTTTTACGTTTACATTCATAAATTCTTTTGCTTTAAAGTCTTATAAATTCAAACAAGGTCTGGATACCTCGGGGGGTAGCAGCTTTTTAAATTGTTTCACATCACATTTTATAACTTGCGTAAGAGTCCTCGTCACTATTCATGCTGTGTTTAAGTTGAATTAACCCTACAGTGACCTTCAAGGTCAAATTCGACCGATGACTTGAGTACATATCTGTACGTCGAATTTCTCGTTCTATCGATTGCGGATGTCAAAAAGGGAGTTTTCATTAAAAAAAAAAAAGTTGACCTTGAAATCACCTAAGGTCATGGCCAAGGTCACGATCGAGGTCACCACTAGATGCGCCTTGTTAAAATTGATAACTTTGGTCTTAACGATAGAATTTAAGAAGCTTCTATTCTTGTCCGAGGTATCCATACTGTGTTTAAGTTTAATTAACCCTGCAGTGACCTTCAAGGTCAAAGGGGACCGGTGACTTAAGTACATATTTGTACGTAAAATTTCCCGCTCTATCGATTGCCGATGTCAAAAAAGGGGGTTCCCATTTGAAAAAACAAAAGTTGACCTTGAAATAACCTTGAAGGATATCGCCAAGGTCAAAATGAAGGTCACCATTGAATTCCTTGGGAAAAGTTACTTCAAGAACGACCTTAACATTTTGGGAAATTGTCTTACCTGCGGAAATATTCAGCCGTCCCATTACTTTTGTGACACCCTGTATATGGTATGAAGGAGGGGTAGGCAATTTTATGCCTACAGGAGATATGTTCGACGTGCAGGAGCTCAGAGAAAAAGAACAACGCTACGCAGTGGCGCTTATCCAAGCACACGCGCACTCTTTCTACTTAAGCCATTACACCACCTTGGCACTCGGAAAAATAAGTATAAAAAATTTAAAAAAAGGGATGTCCGATCTGAAAAAAATCAATTTCGAGATTGATTCTGAATCGAATATCTAAGGATTGATTCTGCAAAAAATCTAAACCTAAAAGATCCATCTTGCAAATACAGATTTTTTTTACGTTATACGGTATCGAAAAAACAAAAACAAAAAGCCCAAACGTACGCGGATGAACTAAGCACCACATTTTGAACGAATAAAGGCATACGTCTTCAACCCGTTACGGTGTTACACGACCTTGGTGCTCACGAAAATAGGTATAAATATAAAAATATTTTTTGACACGACTGTTAAATATATAAAAGAGTTTTTATTTTTCACAAATACCCTGAGTAGAAATTTTGATCCGGCAGCCTGAAGACTGATTTCACTAATACCCCGCGTAGAAATATTGATCCGGCAGCCTGATGGCCCTTATTAAGCTGCGGTCCGAAATGCCATAGTACGACACGCTTGATCAGTGCTGAAGGTCTACTGGATCAGTGGAACCGTAGTACGGGCGTAAAAAGGCACCCTGAACAGGCCGAAGGAAGGTAGCCTGTGCGTCGCCGTAATATGGCGTCCATGGACTCCGTGTTACGGTCCGCCGGATCCGTGCCAGATGTCGACCGGATCAGTGGAACCGTACGTATAACGCATGTTTGGTCTGATCCGGTAGACATACGACCCAGATCAGGCGTGCCTTACGACGGCATTCCGGTACGCAGCTTAATAGGGGCCTTCAGGCTGCCATATTCGCCTTGGTGGTATATGCACGCGGATATTGTTTTTTGAAGTGCTGAAAAAGTACTAAACAATAAAAGATTATGTATCTACCGACATTGTATGACTTTTTACTTTTTATGAAAAATGTCATCCTCCCCGCTTACTTTACTATTTTGATAAACGATCACGTCGAGGTTTTGAGGTTAAGTTTCAGTGACATCTACGATATAAATGCCGCGAATTCGAATGATCTTCACTCTGCCTGGCGGTAAGAAACATGGACTCATGTTAATAGATAAACAGTTTTAGTGGAACAAAATATCGTGCGGTGTACAAAGTATTAACTTCAGAAATTTTCGAAAAGACAACAGGATTGCTATACATTGCTCCTAATCTTTGAGCCTAATGTAGTGAACAACGGATATACAAATAATCGAGCCAACCCATCGATTATTTGTATATCCGTTGACTGAGACTTACTCACAAGTCCGTGAGACTTACATTAAACCCACTTTACTGTAAGTCTCATCTAAATAATATAAAAATAAAAATATAAGTGAGTTTATTATTGCTATCGAAATTATTATGCCTTAATATAAGACGAAATTCCCCTTTTTTAAGTTGTATCAAAGAAAAAAGTTATGAAAAAGAGAACTAAGATAACGTTGAAGTTTGCATCGGTGGAATGCAATGATTTTCTTTCATTTTTCATTCGTTTCTTTTTTTTATCATCATCAAAAGCCTTTTTTGCAAATTGAAGTTGTAAAACTCTAATAAGAATACGTACAGACGTGTGATTTATTTTTACTGCCTAATAAAGCATATGGAAACAAAAAATACTACCAGTATTTTTTTATTCATAATTTGTTGACTTATTTATTTTTTTCATTTCCGGCACAGATACGGCAGCCGGATCAGGGCCGTAACCGGCAGCCAGATCAGGGTCGGATGCAAAAAAGCGTTACACGCCTGATAAAGCCCTGATCCGGCAGCCTGTACAGTGCCGTAGTACAGGACATGGTATGCCGGATCCGGCCCTACACAGCCCCGTAGCAAAATTTCTGGTCGGGACCTTATAGTTTTATGAACAAATTTAAAAAAAAGATGAATAAAAAAATTTTTAAATCGCCGATGGTGAAATTTTTTCTCTGTCAGGTATCTTCTGAAATATGAAGGAAAAAATGTTTTCTTGTAAAGAAAGGTAATAGCTGAAGTGTAGTATAGTGAAAAATATTAAAAATTTGTTTTTCAGCAATGACAGCTGTTTGACCAAAAACCTCTATTTCTTACCATAATTTTGAGTTTAAAAAATTGGTAAAAAATCAACGCGGCATCCAACCGAAAAAGTCCTATGCTACATCCCAGATCATATTATAAAGAATGTGTAGTATAAATTTAATCAAAATCGGTTGAGTAGATCTCCAAATATTTTGGCCACCAGTTTGAAAAGACGGTTCTACTCGACGACTTATATATCCGCCATTGAATTTTTTTCAATTAGTTTTTTCTTTCAATTCGTTCATAAATCTATAATGTATTTGTGAAAAACAAAAATTCTTTTAGATATTTAATGGTCGCGTCAAAGAAAAAAAAACATTTGTATACTTATTTTTAAGAGCGCCAAGGTGGTATAACCCCTTAAAGCTCCTTTCTCAGATTCATAATGCGAGAACGGGAAAAATTGGATTTGTCATTGCAGATCCACCGACGTAGAGTTTCCGAGATTCATTGAGACTTGACGTTATACATTTCGGTTTGAACAATAAACAATCAAATGCTTCTAATTCGAGCAATCGTGGCTCTGACAACCACGGATGCTTGTTTGATTTCTTTTTGTTGAATCGAAAAATTTTAAGCAATTGATGCATTAAGAATGAAGAATATTTTTGTAACATCGAGCCACCTTTGCTCCACAGAATTGGATTGCTCGTGAATATTTGATTCTACGTTCTGTCGACCGAAGCAAACTCGTTTCTTCCGAATCAAAAAGTAAAAGTAGCGGAGTGCATATAGCACGCATTATCGAAATCCAACTAAGGGGAAATTGAATGAGTCTATTAAAGTCTCGAAATTACTTCCCGCACGAGAGCAAAGATAGGGAGAGACGAAGGAGAGAGTGAGCGATTTTTGACTGGTATTAAGTTTGCGGAGGTGATTTCCCAACGACGACGACGACAGTGCTTCGTGAAGCATTTTTTTTATCGCACCAAATCTAATTGGAAGAGGGTGTCTTAAATTCATACTCAGCCCTCTCTCACCTCCTGTCCACCTACCCTATTTCATTCCACGTTTTCTTTCCCCTCGGCGACGGGCAAACGCGATTAGGGCCACGTAGCTGTTGTAAATGATTAGTACTTTTTCGTCGATTTGTTTGGCAAATCGTTTCAAGCCTTGCGCTCTCAGCGACCTTTCCGCCCGAGATTTCCATAATTTTTTAAGTCTACACCGCTTCCCCTCATGCCCGCCATCTGGCTCTCACTCTCTCTCTCTCTCTCTCTCTCTCTCTCTCTGTACTGTAGCTGCCCAACGATATTTGCAAACGACTTATTTCGTTAAGTATACGAAAAGGAGAAAAAAACTAAATTACACTTTTTCGACGATTTCGCGGTTAAATTCATTCAACACCATTTCCGGCTTTATTTAAATTCGTGTATAATATTCTCCGCTGAATCGCGAACCGCAAGATTTTCTTCTCAATTTCTCTCTACGTGTCTTAGAACGTGCAAATACCAGAGTGTTAGGAAACCACAAATGCATTGTGAGAAGTGTAGACGATATTGAACTGGGGTGAAAATTTGCAAGTTCCTTAATCCGTACTTTGGCATACGTCTCCACTTTGCACTTTCGCCATTTTAGGAATAGATCTTCAAAAGGAACTCTGAACCTTGGTGTTTCTCTTGCTTTATCCCTCTCTTCCATCTCTCAATATCTAATGTACTAGATGCACTGCTAGATGGAGACCGCATGGGTCTAATATCCAGGTATAACACCTTTACATATATATGTGTGTGTTGCTGTGCGTATATATGTGTGTGTGTGTGTGTGTGTGTGTGTGTGTGTGTGTATATATGCATTTGCAGAGAAGCCATAGAATATTTTCACCGACACCTTTTGTTCGTTTTTGGCATCCATTCACCAGGGAATGCAAAGAAACAGAGAAAGAGTAGGAACGAAAGCCCAATGAAAGACATCGAGGAAGGAATAAATATAGAGAGAAAAAGACATTCACTTATATAATTCTAATAAAATAACAAGACCTGAATGGTATCTTCCTTCACTTATATAATTGTTTAATAAACTCATATAATAAACTTCTTATACAATAATCTCTATACTTATAAATGATATTCAGTCTTTCTGTCTGTCTCGAATAAACTTCCGAACCAATGATCCGATTTGGATGAGGTTTTTACCAGTTGCGACATTCAATTTTATTGTCTTTGAGAATAAATCGTTTAACAATATATTATCCCGATTTATCATATACGCGCATCTCTAATTGATAATTAACCTTCTAAACATCCATACATTTTTATGCATTCAACGATCCTCTCCGATGTGTAGGGTCAAAGTGGAAACAGTGACAACAGTGAGTGCACTCAACCTTTTCTGTTTCACAGAAGGAACACGTATACATCCCCGTCCATTTCATATTAGAATCGCCCTCGGACGGCAATCGATGTGAACCTGTCTGCGATTCGGTCCCGCACAACTCTGTTGTGAGAGGTGATGTTATATTATTTTTTATGGCAAAAGTAACAAAACCATGTCAATTTTGATGTGTTTTGCTTCTTTACCTATCGCAGTTAGGTTCGAAGTCATTGTTCTCCCGAAATATACAGCTACATTGCGGTATTTGAGTATTGGATTTGTTAAGCTAACAAAAGTAGAAACTTGTCAGGACCCGCTTCAGAAAAAAAGAGAGAGTCGGTACCCAGTGGCTCAATTTACTTAATATTGATTAATATTTAAATCAGAAAGACTTAATACAACTATATTGGAGAAGCTAATAAGAATAACACAAAATAATTGGGTAAGTAAAAATATCCGAATAATGTAATTGAATTTTTTTTGCAGAAAATTTATTGTAACAAATGTTTGAAGTGATGGCCATTAACCTCGACACATTTTTGAAGCCGGCGGATGTATGATTCTCTGGACCTTCGAATAGTTTTTGGTGTGATGGCGGCGCAGGCTCTTGTAATTTGTTCTCGCATGTTCGCCGGCGTTGTCGGAACATCATGGTAAACACGATCCTTTATAGCTCCCCATAGGAAGTTTCTGCCGGTCTCACCATAAATCAAAGTAATTTCCACTTTCTCTGCTTGACTGTACTTGACCATCTGCTTGACCATTTTCGATACGGTTATTACATGTTACTTTGGATGGATACACTTGTCTACTGATTATAATATTGGTAGATGGTAAACATTCTTTACTCTACTACAGTTTTACTACGTTACAATGCCAGTATTTACAAACATCAGAAACATCTCCGACTATTGACATTGTTGTATCCGTTGGATAACCTGCGCCGCTATCACACCAGAAACTATTCGAAGGTCAAGAGAATCATTAATCCGACGTCTTTAGAACTGTGTCGAGGTTAATAGCCATCACTTCGAACATTTGTTACAATAAATTTTCTGCACAAAAAATTCAATTACATTATTCGGATATTCTTATTGTCAATACCATCACGATTTCCCGGTTTTACACGTGTATTTTGGTGAAAAATCATTTCAAGGTTATGATATCAAGGTCGTTGGATTCGTCTGAATATCAGCTACAACGTCTTAATAAAAGAAAAACATGTTCCCATTTGAAAAACCATTGATGACCTTGAGAACGCAAAAACTATGACCTTGACAAAAATGAATTTTTCACCACTGTATCAGCCCTTCGAAATCAATCAAATTACCTCCTGACATTTTTTTCGTCATTCTAAAGGCAACGGAGATATTTGGGGTGGTCACGTTAAATGGTCCAATCTGTATATTGTTCGTTCTTTATCGACTGTTAGAGGTATGTTACTGAACGGTACTCATCTCGTGATATTATTTGACTTCCCTCGTTGATTCTTTCATTGCTCTGGGAATCCTTGATGACCGAACGATCGGACCGAGATATTGATTGAGACCTTAATTCTCGGTGGTCTAATGGACTGTTCATGATCACCGCGTTATTCGGAGACTACGGAACGACGGTTTGATAAGTGACCCTGCCTGCTACGATATTGTGAGGCTCGGCGACGATGCCGGATATTAATTTGGTGAGGACCGCGGAACGAAAGATAACCAGAAGCCTTCCGAGTTTCACTCGTTGTCTCATTGTTAGAGGTAGTCTTCCATGGGGAGACTCATCATGTGACCTCACCACGGCAGGCGCGAAGATTTAAATATCCTAATTTACAGATCATGCACAACCACTGATATGACGGGTCGTCACACAGTGTATAGCGTATTTTTCGGTGTAGTTTCTAAGCTACATATCATCACGGTAGGTTCTCGGGGGGCTGAGCAGTGAACAGAAATATGAGACGCGCAGTATTAAAATTTACCGCGTATATGAGGGTCATTCGAAAAGTTCCTAGATATTTTAAGAAAAACACATATGTCGAAGCAAAACCAAATTTATTTCTTGACGTAGTCTACCTTCAACTCGATACATTTGGTCCAACGCTTTTCGCAACCTTTCAAACCGTCGGAAAAAAATGGATTGTCTAAACCCCAAAAATACTGGTTTACCGAATCTTCCACCTCGGCATTTGACCCATATTTTTTTCCTCCGAGCTATTTTTTTTCAAATTGGCAAGCAGAAAAAAGTGCTGGGAGCTAGATCTGGCAAATTGGAGCGGGTGCGGAAGCAATTCAAACTTCAATTTGTTAAATTTTGGCATCGCGACCATGCACGTGTGAACCAAGCGTTACCCTTGTGAAACAGGACTTTTTCCTGGCCAAAAGCGGACGTTTTTTTTCTTAATTATGGCCTTCAATTCATCCAGCAATGCAACGTAGTACTGTCCGTTGATTGTTTCACCCTTTGCAAGGTAATCTATAAGAATTATGGCTATCCCAAAACATCCCAAGGCTATCCCAAAAAACTCCCCAACTCCCAGAAATTTAGCTATGGGGCAAACTAGGGTCGGATCCGGCATATTGTATCCTGTACTACGGCACTGTTCAGGCTGCCGGATCAAGGTTTTACCAGGCATCCGGCCTTGAAGCCCGGATTCAGTACACTTTGTCAGGCCTTGACCCAGCTGCTGTAGCTATGCCTGAAAAGAAAAATTAAACAATCAACAAATTATGCGTACAAAAATCATCATAGTATTTTCCGTTTCCATGTGCTTTATTTATGTTTCTGCATATATGAGAATTAGATTAAATTGTGTCCTGCCTCGCTAAAGTTTTTGTCTAGCCGTAAGATTTGAACCCACGCCTTCTAGTTCTAAAGCTGAGTGCGCTATCTATTTAGCTATCCTAATACTTGTGTAAACTCCCTTTTTTCGTTGCTTGTTTATATCATTCCAAAGAAAGTCATTATTTTTTTGTTAATATCATCTTTTTCCTTGAAACTTAAAACAATTCTTGATATAAAGTTAAAATAAAATGGTACCTGGACTTATAATAAAGCAAAATAATAAATGCACTTGTAATGCTTTTTTATTTTTATATTATTTAGATACTACAGTCATGACATATTGGGTTGTACTTTGGTTCTTGGATTGATAATAATTTAAAGTATACTTTATTAAATAGTATCGCTTTTGTTCGTAGCCTATTCCTTGGTTGTCTTCGCCGTCGGCAGCCTCAACACGGAGCTGACAGCTATCAGGGTGCGGTCCGGCTACCGTAGTAAGGCACGCCTGATCTGTGCCGTATGTCCACCGGATCAAAGGAAACATCGTACGGGAGTAAGAAGGTACCCCGATCAGGCTGAAGTAAAGTTGCCTCCTTACTCCCGTACTATGGTTCCACTGATCCGGTGAACATCCGGCACTGATCAGGCGTGCCTCAGTACGGTATTCTAGACCACATATTGATAGTGGCCTAATCAATCTTCAGGCTACGGATCAAAATTTTTGGTTGGGTCTCACCATCAATTTGCGTGCAGAGATAACGACGTTTGTCTTCTTCGGAACTGGTTCCCACACCGCAATCCACTGCATTCCCTGTTGTTTAGTCTCAGGCATATGGTGGTGCATCCAGGTTTTATCGACGGTTATCGTTCGCCGCAAAAATTCCGCCGGTTTTTTTTATACTGACTAAGACACTCGCGCGACATGTCCGCCCGTATGCGCATTTGATCGATCGTTAATAAGCGCAGCACGCAGCGCGCAGTTAATTATCTCATATTCAAATCTTGATGTCTTGAGCATCCGTCGTGAACCAACTTTCAGATGATATCCCATAAGCTTCAGCAATACCTTTAACAGTCGATCGACGATCTTCTATCGCAGTTCGATGTAATAAATCGACCACTTTATCAGTCGCAGCCCAATATTATATAATATATAATATTGGGTTATCCCGTAAATAATGCGGTTTTTTAATACTTTTATTTTTCAATATTAACAAAAATTCTTTTTCAATCGGAAATATACTCTCCTTTATTTTTTACGATAATCTTCCATCCTTCTGTTAGAAAATTCACTTGTTCGTGACGAAAAATGCAATTGAAAAAAAACGCATTATTTATGGGATGATCTAACATATAATATTATACGATAAATAGTATAATTTTAATTTTTCATATTATTATACAAAAAATTATATAATGTATAGACATTGTAATACTATTTATTATATAATAATGACTTATATAATAATATTTCATTCGTAATTTCATAATGTTAATTATAATAATTACATTTATATAAAAAAATAACGAGACATGGATGTTTTCTTGTTTCATAATAAAATTGGAACTTACATGAACCGTTTACGAATAAGATACACACAATAGATTACTTTCTTTCGATTATACAATAGGGGAAGATAGGGCACAATGTGTCACCTTCTTTTAACGAATTTTTACTCTTACAAAAGTCGTCTGATTAGAAAAAAAGGTCATAACCGACTTTTATAGATCTTTGGGCGTAGGGTAGACTGGGTACGGTTGTGACGGGGTACGGTTGAAGCACTGCGAACGAAAGTATATGTGGTACGGAGAGGGGTACATGGGGAAAGACTCACGTCTTGAAAGCCTCGACACGCTTGGCAGTGCTACGCGCCACTTCCCGTAAAACTGACGCTCGCAGAGGGGCCCATTGAGTTTTTTCGTTCGAAAGTAAGTATTTTTTATATTACTTCGTTGATATAACAGTTTGCATATTGGGTGATTTTCTGAATAAATATAGAACTTTAGAGCTCAGTAAACAAGCAACTGTGTATCGGTAGGTTACGTTTCTTGGTCACTGGGATAGTTTTATTGCCGAAAGGGGGGGGGGGGGGGGGTACAATTGTAAGGTTTGTCTAAAGCCGTATAAACGGAGTAGACCAGGAGAAAAATGGGTGAAATGTCAAGGAGGTTGTCAACTCTGGTCTCACTTGGAGTGTACTGACGGTAGTCGCCATTATATTTACCATAATTGCGACTAATCTAATCAGCTTTTCTTGGGAATGCTAATTTGTTCTCACTTTAAATTGTTTCAGAAACGTTTTGTTGATACGATAAAGAATTATCTTCATTCATTGAAAGGTTTGTTCCTATTTAATGCTAGTTTAAGATAAAAACAATAAATATGTCAATGTTGATCTCATTAATGTTGTAGGCTGATTATATAGGACTATAAAAATGTTACCTAAATAATAATAAACTGTGCTATGCTAGAGTAAAGTAATTTGAAAGTACCTTAATACGTGTTTTTAATTTAAAAAGTGATTACAATGCATGCACTGTGTGTTATTTGGATGTGTTACAACTGACCCCCAGCCCTGTTACAACCGCCCCTGACATGGGTACAGTTGTATCAGTGGCACATGTCTTACAAAACGAGCTGTATCTCATATCCTTAAAGAGATGGATACCTAATTGTGATTCCGATCAGAAGGCAGATGTCCACTCTTTAATATGAAGCATTTTGTTTACACGTCTTATACCATAATTTCAACGTTATGGGCAATGAACGGACAACTACCACAAACGTACCCAGTTTACCCTACAATAAAGCTACCATTTTTTTTTGCAAAAAGATTAAGTATACAAAAATAATTGGATCGAAAAAAATTTGGGAATTGGCTCATTGCACCTCATGGGTGAGGTACAATGTGTCGGATAAGTATCAGTACAGTGTGTCAAGTACTGCGAAATGTGGGGTACAATGAGCCGGGTGTACCAAAAACATTGGGAGTCGACTCGTTGTCTCTCACAACTGGATGACACATTGTATCCCCACTAGTAGAATATTTGATTATTGATAAAAATAATGACGAATTAAACTACGAATGGAAAAACACAAGTCACCGAGTGCATTATAAATAATAAAACTATCGATTAGGACCGAAAACTCGAACCGCTACAGAAAGTAAGGTTATATTTGACGTTTTCCCGGCAAGCGACAGTTTTTTTCAAGGCTCAAATTAATTTTTTATTTTTAATAATTCTTCGTGAGCTACTATCGACTTTATTTTAGGCCTGACGAAACTAAATATAAAGTACGGTCGAACACAAAAAATTTTGTTTTTTACGAGCTGCAAACCTCTAAGAAATTGCATGTGGCTCATATAGAAATAGAATATAACATCAGAAATAGAAATTATCCGTTGTTGCCAAGTGCAAAATCCGTAAGCGACAGTTCAATAGTGACAAAGGCGATGTAGAGGTGTAATTAATAAGGTCACTGTCTCCTATAGCTATAGAATTGAGTACATTGAAACAAAAATATCTTATCGTTTCGATCGTTGAAACGTCAAGATTGGACGGAAAGAAAAGCTGGTTATCGTTCGCTGACTAATTTCATTCAAATATACAATACGTTGTTTTATTCATTTCCATACAAAGAAGTGATACGATGCCATATGTATTATAGAATTTACGTTTTTTGGAAGACAAAGGACCCAACGGGGCGGTCGCGTGTATCGGCCAAACGCTCTCGAGTCCTGCACTCTCAACAAGGCCTGCCTGGGGGATATCTTCGTCAGTGGGCTTTGCGAAAGCGGCGCTCTCGCAAGCTCCGATGCTTGCTCTGTGTAGCCTCTGTAATAGAGATATAGAGAGGGAAAGACACTGAGAGAGAAAGAAAGAGAAATGGGCGTAAAGTGAGTGGCAGAGACGAGAAGCGGGATCGTAGCCAGAAGCGAACCTTCAGGCTCACTGAGAAGGTTCGAGGTTGCGGTGGTTGAACCATAGTACTGTGATTACTCGTGCAAACGGACCGCAATATTAATTATTCGCGATACCGCTGGTCTTCGTCACGGATATTCTCTGAGAAGAAGTGAGGGAGCGAGAGAGAGAGAGAGAGAGAGAGAGAGAGAGAGAGAGAGAGAGAGAGAGAAACGTGCAGCCTGAGAGAGAGAAAGAAACGCAGGAGCATAGAATGATGAGGGAGGGAAGGAATTTGGGTTAAGCATGGTAGCAATGTTGGTTTCTGTGGCTGCCACCACACTAAGCAACCTATCAAAGGATCCTTCTCTCCCTCCCTCTCCTCTCTCTCTCTCTCTCTCTCTCTCTCTCTCTTCCGGTTTCAACTCACGCCAGTCCTCGAATTCTCTTTCGGAACCAAACGAGGCGCAACTGAGAGGAGAAATTCATGACCAGAAGAGACAAGAATATAATATGCATGAACAACGCGGTTTTGTCATCTTTCCTATCGTCGACGCTGTTCTTCGTCTCACTTCTCCTTTCGTTTGTCAACGTCAGACAGCTGGCAATGGGTGGAAAAGCCTTGTGCAGTCAGATCTCTCCGTTTTAACGAGGCCATTTTGGTGCAGCTTCATAAATTAATATGGATTATTGTTCAATTATTCGCAGCGATAGTATAAAAGAGCGAAATTCAAAGAAGAGCTTTACGGTCGGATGGCTACTTGACATATATTTTTTTTTGGTTATTCTCAGACGTGTTGATTGGCGGAGAGCAAAAGAAAGAGAGAGAAATAGAGAACGACAGACACCCGAGTGGGAAATACAACTCATCAACGGCTAGCCCTGAGCTAGTAAAATTATATTTCAAATCACCACTAGCTAGTCGTTTTAGCTGGTAACTATCCAGCCTTCAAGCGCTTTCGTCGTCTAGTGAATAGGTACTGAAAATTAGGTGGTGACTAGATAAAAAAAAAATAGCTCGCAGCTGTATAATGTTTCTTCTCTAGATAATGTACAAACATTTTCTTGAACCTTATTTAGATTACTGCACAAACTTACGAATTCCTTCCTCATCTGCCAATTTTGATTATGATATTTGCGCTGCAAGTATATTGTTCTGTTCATTTGAAATTATATCACAAAAATGCTTAGGTGTGTGGTGGTTTCGATTTCGGTACCTTTTGGTGATAAATCCATGACGCGGTCCACTGAGCCAGTTCTACTTAGTTGATTTATTCATTTCGCATTGTCTATATATTTAAAACGTTGCGTTATCAAGAAATGGGTGGATTATAAATTTAAATAACATTATTGGATTTATTTTTTTTTGCATCGAGAGCTATATTCGCATAGAATTACATAACCTTAAATTGTGTTTGTCCAAACATTTATTCTGACTACTGACGAATTAAAGAGCACGATGTTACTGCAACGAATGCTGTCAATTAATTAAACTACGTAAAACGATATAAACATTATATAAACTAATCACGATCGACTGGATAGTGAATAACCGAAGAGAACTCAGACGCAGTTGGCTAGTATTAGCTAGATCATCAAAAGATATACACTTGAAGATTTTTTTTGTTCATTCGTAACGATATCTCTAACTCAAGCCTTAGCCAGCCATGAGCCAATCGCCCGATGGAACTACATGTAGTCACGTAACCGCACATTATTATTTGTGGCCATCATTGGCTAGCCAAGTACGACTTTGTCATTAGATGGTATTTTCTATCATGAGGCAGTGACATCTGTAATCAAGATCGGCTAGGCAGTGACTAGTCAAGGGGTGCATACCCGCAGTTAGCTAGTAATAGCTAGGTCATGGCGAGATATCCACTTGAGAGTTTTGTTCATTCGCAACACCATCTGAACTCAAATTGCCTAACCAGCTATGAATCATTCGCTGGATGATAGTACGTGTAGTCACATAACCTCACTTTGTTATTCGTAACCATGGTTGGCTAATCTAATACCACTTAGTTACTAGGTGGCATTTTTATTGTAACGCAGCGTCATCTATAGTGAAAACCGATTGGGTAGCGAATAGACAAAGGGTGTATAACAAAACATTTAGAATATTTTAGCTCATGGCGAGGCAGCCATTAGTCAGTTTGTATGAGCTTAATTGAATGAGCCAGTTACTTAGTACGTAACTCAGACAGGCTAGCACAATTTCTACTCGGGCAGGCAGATCCATACACACACCGAAAGAGAGAGGACGATCAAACACTCATCGATGCTCTTTCTATTGATCGTTTTAAAGTATTTTTATTCGTCCAAAGATTGCACATTAGCAAATGTTAGGATGCAAATGAAAAGAAATACTTTGGTAGTGAGGTCGCGAGATTGATTCAATACAATATACGGACCAGTGAATGGGCAAAAGTTGATTTATATTTAGAATGAGTAAAGAATATCAATTTTTGACAAAAATTCGAATCACTATAATTTAGAAAGAAAATTACAGATTTCGTTAAAACCAATTTCTTAGTTTAATATCGAATTATAATACGCCACACGGAGTTTTTGTGTTTATGGTACTTGCACACTGCGCAATTTAGTTTAGATACGGCTGCGCACAGTAGGTGATCGAAAGGCGGAATCAAATTTTTTGTTGAGTTTTGAGGGTAAGTATAACTTATATTATGATATTTAAGATAGAATCAATCTTTGATTTTTTGCAAACATTTTAAATAAATTCATAATAACAGGAAAAAATTATACATGCTTATTCACTGGTGCTGTATTCTAACCTCTTTTCAGTGAATGGACAGGGCTCCGCTCTGCTCACTTTCAGAGCAGAGTTAAAAATTTAGTTCACCTGCTGAAAATTGCAAAATGAATTGCCGTTAGGAGATGACGATATTGATTTCATCAAATATTGTCATAAAATCATCTCATTCGTTTTTTAAATTTCGGCAAAATTTCATTTTCTGTTTCTCTGTCGAAACAAACTTTGGTAGTTTTTTTCAGAGCGTCACGTTAAGATGCAAAAAAGCTTTCGATTTCCTAGAAAGAATTATTTTCTGGGAAATCGTCATAACAAATATAGTACTCATATGTATAAAAAAAAAGATTTAGAAAAAAAAGGATTTTCTAGGAAATCGTCATAACAAATATAGGACTCATATGTATAAGAATATTATAAATTTTGTGTAACACAGTGATCTCCAAATCTAGCATTTAATCAAAATAAATCATAAATCGTTATCCTTTACAGGGTTCATCTACACTACACGTCCATTTATTGGTGGTCGAGTGTCCATTTACTGGTAATTCTATTAGTTCTCTGGCGATGTAGTCATTTCGCTACTTATTTATTAATTTCTACCATTTTATTCGTTGCAATTATTTCGAATATTTTTTTCTAGTATCAGAATAATATGTTTTGTTAGCTATAGCAATTACAAAGTTTGTTATGATAATATTTTAGTTCATCTGAATCCAAAGGTGTCAAAATTTACAAATTTTACCCTGTTCAGACCTTTGATCGGCGATTTCTTTTTCATTGGTGAATACGTATATTCATATGAAAAACGAAAATCGTATGAATTTATAAAAAGTTTTTTTTTTCCTCGAAGGGGGAGAATAGAATGGAGGGTAACGTTATAACGAACTGTCGACAGTAGAAGATAAAGAAAGAGGGAGTAAAAAAGAGCAAGGTCAGCAATCCTACATGGAACGAGTATAATTCCTGAGGGGATCCTCTAAAACGCCCTTTTTTCTTGGCTCTCGCTTATACAGGGTGCCCCATTTTAATTGGGCACTCGAAATAAATTTAGAGAATGAAATCGGATCAATTTCACGTATAAAATCTTTCGAAGATTTTTCTACTGCCATATACAGGTTATGTTTAAACAAATTTGCTTCGACGAAAATTATTTTAGAAAGTCAAGGAATGATGAATTATAACAAAAAATCACTAACGTAGAACTGTCATTGGCGTATTGTATATTATTTCGGAACTATGAGATATTCTATGTGTTTAGAAGACAGTCTGTGATGGCTTGAACCAACACGCATGCAATGTGTTTATTTGAAAAACGGGGAAACAAATGTGTTAAGATAATCGACAGAATTCCAAGTCTAAAACGTATTGAAACAACATATTTCTTTTGTACAGTGCACACACACGTACACATATGGCTGCAATGGTTTTGATGGGGTACCATTAAGGCAATTTTGAAGGCCCTGATCAGTTTTCCTCCAACCTCCTGACTCCCAATGTTCTTCGGCAAGGACAAATTTATACGTGAAAAATTTAGCTTGGGCCTTAGAAGGTTTAAGGAGTTCCGTGGGTTTCGAAGCCAAAAAAGCATATTTTTTATATTTTTTTAAAATATAATATATAAATTATTTTATTCAAAATGTTAAGTTTAAGTATAAGTGAAGTATTTTATTCAAAATGTTAAATGAAAAAGAAACATTTCAATAATATTTAAAAGAATTTTCATTCAAAAATTTGGGAAACTCAGTCGGTGGGACCTGGTTTCCGGAGACCCCTCAAAAAAAAGTGTCCTCATGATGGTCAGGATAAATCATGATAGCTTTATCTGAAATTAAAAAACCAAATTTTTTCTCATAGTAGATAAGTATAGCTCGTGATTGAACGACGAATTTTTAAACAATTGAAATTTGAATTTTTGGCAGAGTTGTATGCAAAATAGTTCAATTTTTGGTACAATTTACACTACGTATAGCCTTGTAAACTTAGTCGTGATCGAAAAAAAAAAATCTTCGTACAATGGCTAGTCATTGCTATTTTGAATAAATGTGCAAAATTTCAATAAGATCGGTGCATTAGTTTTTGAAAAATCGTGTCCACCGACTTCAAAAATAGTGTTTTGAGAAAAATGCGTAAACCTGCGTCGCTCTCGGCCGGTCTTTCCCAACGGGGGGGATTCCCAAAGACTCTCTCTCCTAGACTTTTACTCGGATTGACTTAAAACTTTGGGAGAATATTCCAGACCATATTGCACTATTAGATAATAAAGTAAAAAAATTGATTTTTTGAAGTTTTCAAACCCACGTAACCCCTTAAGGGAAGGTTACCATATGGAGAGGCATCAAAAATGCATGAACTTCGGGATTTTATATATATATATATAAGATAAATACTTTTCAGAATGGGTTTCATCGTATTCTATTCTTTTATCAATGGAGAGTAAATTCCAATTTTATTTATTTAAAAACATCCAAAATGGCGGCTCCAGCTCCCGCAAAATAAAACCATGTACGACGTATTTTGGGCTGCGCGGGACGCTCCACAGCCTTGCCAGTTCATCTAAAATGAAAATGGGTTAAAAATTATCAAACTAGACTAAATTGGGGGGGGGGGGGGGGGGCTTATCGTTTTTTGTTTTCCGAAAAACCCCTGCATAACAAAATAGCAGCCGTTTGAAACAAAAAATTCAATTTTTTTCCCGGTTTCTTGCTTGAACGGACGAAAAAAAAATGTCTAAATCAATTTTTGCCAAAAATCGCTTCCTAATGGCCCTGCAAATTGAATTTCCTTTCAATTGCGCAGAGATTCATGTGAATCGGTTCATACGTTGAAACTGTAGAGCGCCCCCGCGCTAAAAAATGCTGTCTCTAGAAAAACGCATGTACAGGTACAGAAAAACACATGTACAGGCGCTCCGAGCGCCTCAGCTACCGGTTTTCCAAACGGCGGACGGTTCCGCTCAACAGGCTGTCAAGTCTAAAATAATTTAGATAGGAAATATTCTTTTACCCACGTCTTTTAAACATTTTAAGAATGCAAGAAATGTTAAAAAATCGAATTTTTCATCGTCATGAATGGTAATCTGCCCTTAATAGCAGAGTGTGACCGGCCACTGATGGCCCATGTGAAGCTTCTAGACTAGGGATCTAATAAAATTAGGGAACATTAAGATGAGCCCGATCAAAGCCCTAACTCACTTTCCGCATGGAATCTCGCATAAAACAAAATGAAGCAACGAACATCGTCGCTCTGACTTGAAAAATACAGTCGTTATCGCGCTTTTGAGCTTTAAAAATTGGGTAGGTTTCGATGAACATGACTTCGAGGAGGGCGTTCAAAATTACACAGAGATGACAGATCTACCATTTTGAATTCTATGCTTCTGGAACACTTTTAACGTTGCTCGTCTATTACGTTTATTTCTCCTTCTAATAAATATTAGTCAAGACCGAAGATTTTGCATGTACCTATGCGATTAAACCTACCAGTCATGAAGAAAGTATCCAATAATGGAATCATTGGAGTAGCCCTATTTTTTAAAATCAAAAGCACCCTTAAACCGTGTGCATACTCTTGAAACATTCGGATTTGATCTCTATATGTGCTGAGTGTTCAAACTTGCAATATTTGTGTGAAAGAATTAAAGAAACCCCCGAATTAAATACATCCATTTTTTTCTTTTCTAAGTTCGTAAGTAAATTTCTTAGGACTTTGTCGATATGGAGCCCATCTTCAGACAGAGAAAAGATGTAAGAATTCTAAACAATTAACAAAAAGGAGAACAAAAAATAAGGTATAAAACTCTTTTTTATCTTCTTTTTTTAATAAGAATCGAAGATAAACATGTAGGAAAATTCGTGACTAGTCATTTCCGAGGTGAAAACGCAAAACAGACAAAAAATGACTCTTGAACCCAATGACTTTTTAAGTCTTGTAGACTCATATAGGATACCTAAATGGTTAGGACACACAGAAAAAGTGGAGCATTCCGGAGGCTCGCGTATGTTTTAGGGATACTTTTAACTAAAAATCAACGGGGACTCATTAATGATCCTATTATTTTCAGAATGTGCCATAATATTTCATGAAACATACAAACTTTTATTTTTCTGTTACTTTCGATTTGATTTCACAGAATGAATAATCTTACGTATCGAATGGATAACGCAACCGTGTTAAAGGGAATAGTTTCAGCTTCTTAAACCTCCCCTTGAAATTACTATACAATCACTATATACCCAAGTAGAAATTCTGCTAGCCTGTCTGAGCTATGTGATAGTAAGTGGCACGCCAAATTGAGCTCGTACAAACTGACTAACGGCTGCCCCATTATGAGCTAGTAATATTCTGAATGTTTTGTTATCCAACCCTTGTCTATTTACAGCCTAGTTGATTTTTACTAGGGTTGTAACGATACGTGTTTTAGCCGATACGATATCGATACCGATAATTGTATCAACGTATCGGTGATACCAACACCGATAACGATGCAATCTACGGGAGATCTTCATATAAAAAAAAATTGTACACTAAACATTGTACACTAAACTAAATGACCTAAACATTGAAAAGGTACTTAAGTAAAAAGGTTTAAATGTTAAAAATTATTAACCTACCTTCCAGGAGTAACAGGAGTGTCAAAATCAAACAAAAATATAATTATACTCTTTTACTTATTATTAATCTAAAGATTAGTACCTAAAGTCACCTATACCTGAAATTGCACTAATTGAACTTGAAATTGAACTAGACTCTAAAAACACAGGTTTCTACAGGGTTTAACGTAAATAGCTTTTAGCTATGACATAGATAGTAAATAATCAAACTTGACTATAGGGAGGTTTTTGTTAAGAAAGCAGAGCTTATCAAGGTTATTTGCTGACAATCGGTTGCGCAAATCATTGTATAAGGCCCGCAGTTGAAAAAAGTCGCTCTGAAGCAACAGATGTCAATTGATACGATAGATATCTTTGCGCAAGTCTTTTCAAATTCGGGTATCTATCCTCATTACGCTAGTATAATTTTGGATCTAATGCTCTCGAAGGATAGGGAGATCTAAAGTCAGATTCCACCTCCTCTTGCTTTTGATATTGATCAAAAGTTTTCGGAGACTGTTAATCAATGGTATAGCGTCTGATAGACAAGCACCTTCTAGACTTAAAGCTTTTGTAGCTTCTTCAAAGTAACTCAAGACCGAAATGCCGCGTCGGTCGCACTGTTGGCGCCAATCTTGCCGCGCGAAAGCCATCGCAACAAAGCGCGCGGTACATCCTTCACCGATATTTTAATCGGTGAAGGATGTATCGGTCGGTATATCGGTAACGTATCGGTTTTGTTACAAACCTAATTTTTACTTTAGATATCGCTGCGTTACAATAAAAATGCCACCTAGTAAGTAGGTCGTACTGGACTAGTGAACCATGGTTACAAATGACAAAGTCAGGTTATGTGACTACACGTACTATCATCTAGCAAATGACTCATGGCTGGCTAGCTAACTTGAGTTTCGGATGGCGTTGCGAATGAACAAAATTCTGAAGTGGTTATCTCGCCATGATCTAGCCAACACTAGCTAACTGTGGCTATGCACCTCGTGGCTAGTCACTGCCTAGCCGATCTTGATTGCAGATGTCGCTACCTTACGCTAAAAATACCACCTAGTAACTAAGTCGTACCTGACTAGCCAATGATGGCCACAAATGATGTACTGGGGATATGTGGCTACTTGTAGTTCCATCGAGCGATTGACGCATGGCTTGCAAACCAATCTGAGTTACCGATGGCGTTGCGAATGAAAGAAAAATCCTCAAGCAGGCATCCTGCGATCACCTAGCCATCACTAGGCAACTGCGCCAGTCAGTCGGTCAGTTCGTCAGTCACGGAATTCTTTTATATATTGGTTACTCGTATAAAATGCAATACAATCATTTCAATTAAAACACGCGAACTAAATAGGGGAGAGTGAGGCAAATGTGTCACGGGGCACTCTGAGCCACATGCGATTTCTCGGAGGTTTGTAGCTCGTTAATTCCGATATTTTATGTGTTGGGCTGCAATTTATATTTGATTTCGTCAGGCCTAAAAGAAAGTCGATAGCAGCTCACAAAGAATTATGAAAAATGAAAAATTGGAAAACGTAACGTATAACGACACTTTCTGCAGCGGCTCGGGTTTTCGGTCCTAATCAAATTTTCGGTCCTAATTTATTATTTATGATGCACTCAGTGACTTGTGTTTTTCCATTCGTAGTTTAATTAATAGTTATTTTCATCCATAATCATATATTTTACTAGTGGGGTACAATGTATCACCGAGTTGTGGGGCACAATGTGTCGACTCCCAATGAGGAAACAAAGAAGTGACGACGCTCCGAAGAAGCGCAATATGTCACGAGCCACTGTCAACCACATGCGATTTCTCGGAGTTTTGTAGCTCGTAAAATCCGAAATGTTTTTCTGTTGGACCGCCATTTATATTAAATTTCGGCTGGCCTAAAAGAAAGTCAACAGCAGCCCACGAAGAATTATTGTATTAAGAGCATAAAATCAATTTGAGCCTCGAAAAAAAATTTCGCTTGCCGCGAAAACGTCAAATATTGTGGGTAATTGTGTGAGGCATAATGTGTCATCGAGTTGTTGAGCACAATGAGCGGACTCCCAATGTTATTGGCAAATGATACGCGTTGTGAACTTATCGGTATGTATAAAAATCTGTTATCTATGTTAGGAAAATATAAGAGTTTCAACCGGCTCGTCGTATCCTACGTTTCGCAGTACTTGACACTCTGTGCCCACCTATCTGACACATTTTACCCCACCCGTGGGTACAATGAGCCAATCCGCAAATTTATTTCAATCCCATTATTGTGGGATTTTTTTTTATATTTTTTCGAAAAATATGGTATCTTAATTGTACGTCCAAAGTTCTATAAAGTCGGTCATGACCTTTTTTTCTAATCAGACTATTGAGGTAAGAGCAAAAATTCGTTAGAAAAAAAGTGACACTCTGTGCCCCACGTTCCCCAACGACTCAGAATGGAAAGAGAGCAATTAAAAAATTAATACAAAGTTCTTCTGCGAAAGGATTCCACAAACTCTAGCATTGATCGTTATTTAGCTTGCAGATCTGGCCTCATCTTCCCGTTGTTCCTCCATTATCTTAATGACCCGGGTATAACAGTTATTGCGCAAGAAATTGTCACGTCAAGTTTTTTCTTATCTCGAAGACAACTCGTTGAATCATTTTTACTTTTAGACCACCGATTTTTATGAAAACATGTACAAAGGTTTAGATAAAGAAATAACAAGGTAGTTTTGAAGTACTTGGCATTGCTTTCATATTACCTCGACCTGGCTCAGTCATTTCCCATCGTCACTTCTTCCTTCCCACGCCGTCCCTTCCTCCGGGTGTATCTCCATTTCATTTGACCCAACTAAATAGCTCTTGGCTTTCTTAAGACCAGAGGTTATTAAGACCAAACTGACGAAAGGACTTGCTGGAATTTCGAGTTGAAATGCTTGCGGTTTAGTACTGGATGACGAGATGAGAAAATTCGCGACACAATTTGCTCTGCGCAGACGGAAATTTTTCGCCAAGATATATATGAACATCTCGTATTTATATACTTCCCTCTCTTTTTTCTGTCCTTCTTGAACCATTTGCCCTCATATTCTATGCCTAGAGTAAAGTCCAACTGGCCACAAACATTGCAAGCACGCAATATTAATAACACGATAAAGTTAATTTCTTAGTCAGACTCCTTCAAAATATACATATACACACATACAGTTGCTTAGAAAAATTTTGGGCTATTCCATTTTTCAGGTATATTGCCATGAAATACGACGGTGGGAAAAAATAAACGAGTTAGACAACATGTATTCACTTATATTTGGAGACAATTAATTATACACATAGATATTGTTCTTCAATTTTTTATTGACTATCACTATTTATTTAACGAGTGTGCAAAAGTATTAATTGGCCACATACTATTGTGCGTGAAAAACATAACAATATTTTTAGAAAATAATAAACCGAGATTCGATCTTCTTCACTTGACTCAGTACTTTATTGCCATGCCCTTAGCAGCGATAACTGCGACACATCGACGAGGCATGGACGCTATTAATTGTAAGATCCGTTCTTGTGGCACGTTTTCCCACTCATGTCGCAAATGATTTGACAATTCTGTCTTGTTAGAGTAATTTTTTGTTGCAACACGATCTTTTGGGTTTTGCCACAAATACTCAATCGGTAATTGCGATGGCCAGTCGAGAAGGCGTACTTTTCGTATTTGAAGAAAATCTTTTACCAGACGTGAAGCATGTTTGGCTTCGTTATTGTGTTGAAAAACTCAGCCACGCGGAACTTTTTTCATTGCAATTGGGAGCATATGGTCTTCCAATATATTTCTGTACATTGTAGTGTCCATATTGCCTTGAATTTCTACCGGCGGACCAATGCCATCGTCAGAAAATTCTCCACGAACTTTAATGTTCCCGCCACCGTGTTTTACAGTATGAATTTGATACCTTATATTGAATCTGGTGCCTGTTGGACGTCTCACATCCTTCCGACCATCACTTCCGAATAATTGAAATTTGGATTCATCGGAAAAAAGCACTTTCTGAACATCGGATGCTGCCCAATACTGATATTATTTTTGCAAAATTCAATCTGGCCTTTGATTCTTTTTCCTGATGAGTACTTTTTTACACCAATGCGTCCAACCAGTTCTACAGTCTTCAGACTCCGGGATACTATACGCCAACTAATGTCGGCACGATTTTCACTACGTAATTCTCTTGAAATGCCTGCTGCAGTTTTTAGTGGATCTATAACGCACTTCCTTTTTTATAATTTTGTTCGCCGTCTACCACTTCGACTTTTGTCATACAACGAGTTTATTAATTTATATTTACGAATAATACGATTGACCGTACTTTTTCCAATGAATAAAGTAGACGCAATATCACGTTAACTCTTTTCTTCTAAAGAAAGTTTTAACACGACTTTACGGACCTCAATATTCGTGTGTTTCGCCATTGCGGCAAAAATAATACTAATTAGTCATTGTCATGCATCCCGTGCAGAAACATTGTCATGGATACAGTCCGATTCGAACTAGGATCCTCGTTTCTCAGTCGGATATCAGATCGGATCCGGGAGCGAAATGTAACGCTCGCAAATCAGATTCTAGCCAGGATCCTAATACGGAACTATTAAGGATTCTAGTCAGAATCCAAATAGAACCTTTGCATAGGATCCAGACTAGAATCCCGAACTTCTAGAACAAGATCTAGTTCGATATCGAATCGGATCGCAGGGAATGTAAAAATCACCAGGAGATACCGATCCGTATCAGCTGGAGACGCTGAACTTTTTCTGAAATCGTTTATTCAAGGATCTGAAAAAGATTAGGTAAAAATTGCTGCTAAAGTATAACTGTCAAAACTTATATATTTTAATAAATGAATTTCGAGCAAAATTCTTTACATTTAATAAAAATTTTCGAAAAAAACAATATATAGATCTTGAAAGACTTATATTTCCTGGAGAAAAATGATATAGGTTATTCTAAGGAATTATATCTAAATGAAATAGAGAGCATTTGAACTAAAAAAATGTGTATTTAATTTTATAACAAAAATGTATTCAATGCGTGTTTGAAATACGTGTTTCAAATTCTGGCCACCACGTCTCCGCCTTGTGCTACGTAGTGGGCGCCATCTGGATTCCGATGAGGATACCCCTTCTAGGGAATTCGTATCATATCCCGATAGGTATCTATCGGGATATGATACGAATTGATATTTCAAACAAACTGTGCGTACGAAGCCGGACGAGATAGCGGCCCGATACTTTTGCACACCGACGAAACTTGTTCAACGCTGTACACAAATAAGAAGCTATACAAAAAAAATAATATATCACGTTATTATTCACATCATAGCTCTCTTAAAAATTTGAAATGATCAACGAGTTCAGGACTTATATATTTTATTGGGAGTACAAATAAGTCTCTGCCGTTTGACAAAAGATGGCCCCATCAGGAGGTTATGGTTGAAATTGTCGGATGTAAAACGTCATATCGTATTGTTAGACATCTGGCAAGGCCATAACCTTGAAGTATTAGCGATTTTGTATCAGCATCACATAATTTTTTTCGTGCGAAAATGTCGAGTTTTGAGCCGACTAAGCGTCATTTGCGGGAACATTTGATTTACTTCTTTAATTTGTAGAAATCTGCAGCTGAGGCGCATCGATTGCTTGTAGAAGCATATGGTGAGGCTGCTTTAAAGGAGAGAAGCTGTCGTGAGTAGTTTCAAAAGTTTAAGAACTGTGAGTTTGACGTCGAAGACAAAGAACGTAGCGGAAGGCCGAAAGTGTACGAAGACGCGGCATTGGAAGCATTATTGGAGGGAGATTCGTGCCAAACGCAAGAAGAACTTGCACGTACATTAGGAGTGACTCAGCAAGCAATTTCGCATCGTTTAAAATCGTTGGGAATGATTCAAGAGCAAGGAAATTGGGTTCCATATGAACTGAAGCCGAGAAACGTTGAACGCCGTTTTTGCACATGTGAAATGCTGCTTGCTAGGCATAAGCGAAAGGGTTTTTTGCATCGTATAGTCACTGGTGATGAAAAATAGATCCACTATGATAACCCAAAGAAGAGGAAATCATGGGGACCATCTGACCATGCTTCAACATCGACAGCCAAGCCGAATATTCATGGAAAAAAACTCATGTTGTGTATTTGGTGGGATCAGCTTGGTGTCGTGTATTATGAGTTGCTCAAACCGAACGAAACCATTACTGGGACTCTCTACCGAACACAATTGATGAGATTGAGTCGAGCCCTCAAGGAAAAACGCGCCCACGAATACCCCAGACACGACCAAATTATTATCCTGCATGACAATGCTCGTCCACATGTTGCGGCGCCGGTCAAAACCTACTTGGAAACACTCAACACAGCCCCACCCGCCGTATTCACCAGACATTGCTCTCTCTGACTATCGTTTATTTCAATCGATGACGCACGGCCTGTCTGAGCAGCACTTCACGTCATATACAGAGACCAAAAATTGGGTCGATTTGTGGATAGCCTCAAAAGATGAAGCGTTCTCCCGACGCGGTATCCATATGCTGCCAGAAAGATGGCAAAAAGTAGTGGCTAGCGATGAACAATACTTTGAATAAAACCTAAAGTACCGTTCTTTCACAATAAATGCCAATTTTTTAATAAAGAACGGCAAAGACTTAATTGTACTCCAATATCACTTTACTCAAAAAAATAGGTCGGCCCGAAACTTTTGAACGCCACTGTATCGCGAACGCTTAGGTTTTTGGTTTTCGACGTAAAGAAATAGAAATAGCAAGGTCTATTGCTTCTTACACGTATACGATTATGCGTATTGTGTGAAAAGAACAAAAAGACTTTTGTCGTACGTGACCTCATATAAGTCTCGTGAATTAAACAACTTCGTAAATAAAAGCATCAGCGCGAACATAGCCTTTACAAGTCTTTGCTTAAAAATATGAAAGTGAAAATTAGGTAAAACGTGACGAAAGCCACGTTCGTCACAAAAAAACGTAATTAAAAATAAACCCAAATTTATAACCGACAAAAAGACAGAGATTTTGACGGAGAAACGCGAGTGATCCAATTTATAAAATCATATGATCCATTCAGGTAGCTTTTCCTTTGTACGCAGCTGTTTCCGGATTCTTGCACCCGCCGGGACGGACATTGGAGAGGCACTTTTCCTGGGACGTTTTCAAGCTCGATATAATATCCCGCTGGTAGAAGCTCCGCTTTATTGGAACGAGGAAGTGTGCGAACGGAAAGAGGATAGATTGAAATATAAAAAGAAAGAGTATATGAATTCATCGAAGAGTAGTCCACCTATAGAGAAAAGGTAAAAGAAGGAGAGAAGGGGGGCGAGAGGAGGCAGAGGGAAAAAAGAGAAGAATTAACAAGTAGGTATCGAGGGAGTTTGTTGGAATAAAAAATCTAGCAGACTACTCCGTTGTCGATGACAATATTCAAACAACGCCATGAATTTCTCTGAACCGAGAAAACGCGTTGGAATATCCAATTTCGTTTATCCCATACCATTTTTTTCCACCCTCGGTCTCTCTCATTCTTCCTGTGAGTGTGTATGAGTGATTAACCAAGACCGGGTTTGGCACGCACTCACGAGGGACAGTTGGCTGAATTTACGAGGAAGGCGAAGAACGCCAAGTACACATTTGTAACCGCGTACACATTGATTTTTTTTTCACCATGTATCCCTCTGCCTCTCGTTTTTGTTGCGCTGAGCAAAAATCGTAGCTCGTCAATTTTTGAATGAAATTGAATATAAATGTGTGTGTGTGTGTGTGGGCGGGGGGATGCCAAGGGAGAGAGAAAGAAAGACATTCGCGAAATCACTCGTAGCTCTGATGCATGTAATTTCCGGAGTTTTAGTGCGCTACTTTAACGTAGGGGAGCAAGAAAAGGAAACAATTTCTATTGTACCATTTCACCAGAGCGACGCACGCGAAACGGAGGGATATACGTATGGAGATCGATTCTTCGTTCTTGGGTTTATCGGCATTCTTAGAAATTCTTTTCATTAATACCCCACGGGTGGGGTACAATGTGTCAGATAGGTGGGTACAGTGTGTCAAGTACTCCACAACGGGGGACATGTATGACTAAAGTGATAAAAAATATCATTTTTCGCATTTTTTTACCTCAACCTTATGGTCATATTATTTGCCAATAACATTGGGAGTCGACTCATTGTGCTCCACAACTCGATGACACATTTTGCCCCACAACTCGATGACACATTATACCCCACTAGGAGAATATTTGAATATTGATAAAAATAATGATGAATTAAACTACGAATGGAAAAATACAACTCACCGAGTGCATTATAAATAATACCACTATCGATTAGGACTGAAAACCCGAGTCGCTACAGAAAGTTCGGTTATATTTGACCTTTTCCCGGCATGCGACATTTTTTTCAAGGCCCAAATTAATTTTTTTATTTTCCATGATTCTTTGTGAGCTGTTATTGACTTTCTTCTAGGCCTGCCGAAACTTAATATAAATCACGTCCTAATACAAAAAAAATCGGAATATATATTTTTTTCTAAACCTCCGACAAATCGCATGTGGCCCGCAGTGGCCCGTGACATATTGTGCCCCAGTCTTCCCTATATCGAAATAAATCGTTCGAATAAGGGATATAAATAAATAATACAATAAATTTATATATAATAAATGAATAAGTAAATAAATAATAAAATAAATAAACGGATCGAAATAAATCGTTAAGATAAGAGATAGCATTCTCGACGTTCATTTTACTTATTGGATCATGTCACCAGCTGCTGTATTATCATGATACCTATTTCTGTCATTGAACATCCTCCTTTGCAGCAATTTGTTCATGAATCCCCAGATTCTACCGCATCCCTATAGGGAGCTGATAGGGACGCCGCGTGTAGGGACTCCACAGTGGAATCCAAGTGGATTCCGCGCTATTTTCCGATTGACGGCGAATGAGATTTTTTTTCCTGAAATTTTCAACTGAAATATGTTGGATCTTCCAAAAAAGAATATCCTTTTGTGATCCTGTGCACAAATTTGTTCGGGGGTCCCAAGATGTACCAACATCTCTATAAGGATTTCTTAGGGACACCGCACGTAGGAAGTCCTGATTGGGATTCAATTCAATTCTGCACTGTTCCTCGATGAAGGCCTTTTCAGAATTCTTACTACGTTCGAATCGAAAAATATGTGAAAAATCACGAGAAAAAATTCAGCGTGTTTGAATATAACTTGCACGCTTCGTGAGCGTGTACGTGTGGTGATATTATGTCAAAATGCAGTAAAATAAATAACAAACGATAGTTGAAGTGGATTTCCAGTGATGTGATTGAAATCAATTTTTACAAGCTTTTATTTAACTTCACTTGTTGTGAGATGCAAAACGGAAAATTGATATTTCATCCACTCACCGACTACTTTGAGCTCTGAAATTCTGCAAACATGCATCTAAGAGGTGACAATGTATGATTCGACTTAAAAAAATTAAAGACTAAAAAGTAGAAAATAATCTATATGTACAAAAATAATTTTTGGAAACAAGCTTTTATTTAATGTACTGAAAAGTAAAAAATAATTTTTCTGGCGGTATATGGGGCGCTTAAAATTTAGACATATAATTTTCATAAATCCGTTAGCATATAAACTGTATTTAATTTACTGTAAAACAACCTTAGATTTCTTAAATAGACTCGGTAAACTTAGTATACACGTGTGATAATAATTACTATTGTGCCAAATTCAATTTCAAATTTCAAATTAAAATAAAATTTATCAAACATTTAAAAAGTTGAGCGCCCCAAGCTTTTATTTATAGTCGCACAAAGGTGACTTGGTAAGAAAAGTTATTTTCTACTTTGCTGTACATTTAACATACTTTTTACATATAAATTTAAAATATACTGTTTGAAGGAGTTTCAGGACAATTGGTGAAGTGATACCATTTGATTCGAATTTATAGAATTCTTTCTCGCATACTGAATGCACCTTCCAAATTTTAAATCGATCGTTTACACCGATCTTATAAAATTGCCCATTAAAATAACCGTTTTTAACAAAAGGACATATTTTAACTGCCTACCAAATCACTTAGTACATTATGAAAAATTTGCCATCAGTGTCATAATGTTAAAAAGAGTTTCTTCAATTGTAAATTTTATAGAAACGGTGTAGACGATCGATTTAAAATTTGGAGGGTACATTCAATATATGACAGAGTTTACTGTATAAGTTTAAATCAAATAGAAACATTTGGTTAAGTGTCAACCAACAGTTTGGTTAAAGCCCCTTGAGCGATGTATACTTTTTAAAGATAAGATTTATACTTCTTCAAGATCCCCCTCGTTTTGTAAATATATATATATATATATATATATATATATAATTTAGATGGAACGTATCGAAAGTGATGGGATCTATCAAGAATCGTATAGGATTCTGTTTGATAACGTGAGGATCCTTTAGGATTAAAATTGGATAAGTACATTGGACACCAATGGCAAATCCCGATTAGAATCCAATGTACGAGAGTGGCGTTTTAGTGTAAGAATCCAATGCCCATTGGATCCTTATCAGGAAGTAAGGACAAGTATGGGAATCCAATTGGATACCTACGACAATATCTGCAAGGGGCTTCGTCATTAAATGCTTGGAACAAAATCCTGACGTATCCTCGATTGGGGTTGCAGATTTCAATTTGTATTAATAAATTCTTTCGACATTAAAAGGCATCGCAAGACCAACCATATTACGCACAGAATTTACATGGATACATTGACACGTTTCAAGTACGTTCCGCCAGCGGTCAAGAATACGGATATTTAAATGGTGCATGGAATGTTCCCCATACAGATCTTTTATAGGGAAAAAGAATGTCGGCATAATCATCAAGTACACCGATATTATTTTGCGAGAAAGAAAAGAGAATGATTTCTGCCGTTTATCTGCTCTCGTTGCTGGTAATCTTTCTTTCAGATTCTCTTCCTGCCCACTACCACCCTTCTTCTTTCTCCACTCCGATCTATGTATACGCGCCCTTTCTAAAGGTTTGCGTGTATAAAGATTTTCGCTAGAATGAAAGACGGTGAAAGTAACGACGATTTTTTCTCCGCTCGTGTTGCACGCGCAGGAGTTGTAAAAAAGACTATAACGAGAGAGCGAGAGAGACAGTTAGAGAGAGAGAGAGAGAGAGAGAGAGAGAGAGAAAGAGCAACTGGGTGGTCTCTTGCGTGAATTGTGATAAAAAAGGAAAGGAAGGATAAGAGATGGCGCAGGATATATATCCGTGTGAAAAAACTTCGAGAGTTCAGCCGTTGTTGTGGCATATAAGGAATGATCTTTTCAATATTATATATATATGCACATACACACACATATATATATATATATATATATATATATATATATATTCTATATTATTCTGGTGTTGTACGAGGTCAACTTCCAAATCGGAAATGAATTTACTATATCTGTATCTATTCCTGTGGGTGTGGACATAAAATCGAGTTCAGTTGCGTGAGAGAAGAATAAGGAATATACGAGTAAGAGTTGGGATTATTCTTTTTCATACACGTACCACGGTCCCACCAAACATGGCACAATAAAAGAATCTTGAATTTTAATATTATAAGAACCGTGTCCCACCCGGATTTCAATTAAAGGGCATATCCAAGGTAAGGTTACTGAAACCGCCCCCCAGCGAATTGTTGAATGAAACTAACCCTAGATTATCGTAAATTACGTTTTGCTAACAATTTCAGCACTCTGATCAAATGATTTTCTGAGCAATGGAAAAAAAAATGTGATTTCCAGTGTTTATTTTATTTTTTCAATTTGGACATTTATTATGGACTTTTGTTGATTTTTTTAAAATTATTGATCGACGAAACACATCAATCAAATAGCTTTTGAAATATTTCAGATCTAAACTTGAATTTTTACAAAGAAGAGAAAATTGAAAATGGCTATTTCAATGTGGTCGGTCTGCTCTCAATTTTTTTCAATTTTATTGATTTGGTGCAGCATTGTGAAAAATAAAAATAAAAACCATTTTTTTAGATTTTTTAAAACTACTTTCACTTTTTTACATGTATTTTATAGTCCAAATGACGTTATTCGCTTTGAATAGTATCAAGTAATAATATTCTTTTCCATCTTCTTTGTAATAAGACAGATTATTTATTTTTATGAGAAAATTGATTGAAAAATATTACAGAAAAAGTAGAAAATCAATCATTTTTTACAAATTATAATTAAATGCTAATAAACTAATAATAATAATTGAAAATATAGTTAATTAATCATCATCGCTGTCTTTTTCAATTACTACGATGTTATATGTTGCATTAAAAAGACGACTCAGAATTTCCGCTGGTATTATATTATATATTATATTATAAATTATATTCTCAAATTATATTATATTATAAATATAATATAATTACATTATTTAATTATATTACTTTTATTAAATATTTAATAATAACTTAGTATTAGTTTATTTAATAATTATGAAATTTAATACAATAATTAATAATTACATATTATAATTATATTATATTATCATATACCGACACTGGTGGAAGTGCGGTGGGCGTTAGGCTCCGGCGGTACTTCGAGTTAAGCAGCATTGCGCGTGGCCAATACTTGGAGCGGTGACCGCTTAGTTGTGCACCGTACAAACGGATGGTATATCAACCAGTGAGCGGGAAGGCCAATCCTTCTGATACTTTGGTGTAAATACTTGAGTAAAATTATTGTGCACCAGAAAATAAGAAGAATATAGGGCCGTCTATACCGGTACGGGTTTTCCACAGTTTCCCCGTACCCTTGGAAAATGTGGTATAGTCTAGTTTAAGGCCTTAGGCCATTCTAGGATTTTCAAAAAATCGATTTTTTTTTGTTAAAAATGTCCCGTAGTACCTATAAAATTATGTTCCAATAGATTATGGGTGTGAAAAATCTCTAAGTACTCGATTTTCGAATTCTAGCGCAATCGCTCTTGATTCATGTTGTGACTTTCTACTTACTTCAAACGCGTTCATCTCAAAACTACATTTTTCAAGTCGGCCGGACTCATAACTCAAACAAATTTCAACCGATTCACTTGAAATTTTAACTGAATATTTAGAATTACATTTTCTGAGGCACTACGTAGGATTTTTTATTATATTGCATAGTTCCTTTTTTATAAACAATTTTCTGACGAATTTCTCATGGAATTTTATACTTTTTGTTTTAGAAATGCGCCATTTTGACAAAAAACAATATATCAAAACAAATCCTACGTACTTCTTTAGCTATTCTTTTATATCATCGAAAAAACTTTAGTGTCTCATCATAACTAAAAAATTATAGGAGCTATTGGTCCGGCCGTTAACCTTCCAGAAATAAAGGCGTTATCGGAAAAATGCTACACAGTCATCATTTTGACATGTATCGCTGTGAAAAAATAATTTTGTATACTCAATTACGTGTATAATAAATCCCCTATTTTGTAATTCCGATTTATTTTACGGTTGCGCTGAAAAAAAAATCACAAAACATGCGCTTTTTGGCCTCTAGAGTAGCCTAAGGCCTTAAGACGGCTGTGGACGCAACGGAAGTTAGGTTAGATTAGCGAAGTGCGGGTAGGGAGTAATAGGGAAGGGTAATAAGTAAAAACCCGCAAGGGTATACGTTGGAACACTGGGAAAATAAAATTATATTATAATATCTACGATATGAGAACAAGAACCTACAGTTCGTCTTCCATTTACACAACCACGTGAATGTGGAGCGATTCCTTGTACACTATTTCTATTCGGTTGATATTAAATGAAGCACCGGTAAGTTTTGGAATTAATATGTCGCGGCTTAACTTAAATTTTACGAATGTTTTCATGATTTTTCTCATATTGAATTTTGATATTATTATTATCATCCATTATTTCGGCTTAATATGATCCTGCTTGTGAAAGTTCATATAGACTAGTGAACAATATTGTAATTACTCTCTTAGTCATTTCGGGAAAGTCTTGCAAATCAGTAGATTTAATTTCTTGGAAAGGGACTTTTCGCCGAACTCATCGATTGGGCTCTACTTCAGTAGCTAAAGAGTGATCTAGATTTTTCCGAATAACTGATAGAACTTCTTTGGAAAGATTTTGGTCAGAATCTAAACGCTTTCCAAACTCATTGTGTAAGAAACAACCAATGCGGCAGTTGATTGCACGTTTGGTAATAACTTATTATCAAGCTCATGATCTAATATTTTGTACTTTTGTATAATATAAATTATATCTTACAAATTAAGATATAATTTATATATTCAGAGCTTTTTACAAACCAGTAAAATTTCCGTATTAAATTAAAAAACGAACTGAAAAAATTATTAGTATCGGATAAAATAATCCACCGTATTGATACATGGCTCAAAAGATAAAAGCTGTCTGATAGTCAGTAGTTCCTGAATAGAGCAAGGAAAAAAGAATGCATGGATGTATTTTTATTGGCTACGTTAAATTTGTTCACCTTTACCGCAAGATAGCAGATCGATAGCAGCCGTGCCTGTAAGCGCAGGAAAAATAAATATTAAGTCGATATTGTAGATTTCTTACGACAATAAACAGATAGTCATTACAAACAGTAATATTTGATACAATTCAAAGTCAATAACGTTATTTGAACTATAAATTACATGTAAAAAAGTAGAAATAGTAAAAAAAAATTTTAACGCGGTTTTTATTTTTTAACAATGCAGCACCAAATCAATAAAAAAAATTAAAAATTGGGAGAGAAGGTACCCAGAAAACCAGTATTTTTCGAGAGTTTCAAATTGTACCTCGAGAGGAACACATTGAAATAGCCATTTTTAATGATCTTTTCTTTGTGAAAATTCAAGCTTAGTTCTGAAATATTTGAAAAGCTGTTTGATTGATATGTTTTGTCGATATGAAATTTAAAAAAAAATCAACAAGCGCCCGTTAAAAATATTTAGGTTGAAAAAAAAATAAAAACTGGAAATCACATTCTTATCGATTGCTCATAAAATAATTGGGTTAGCTGAAATTTTGAGCAATTTTTTTTTCTTTTCGTAAGGATACTATAGGCAGAGTGTTATTCAACAACTCGCTGCGGGGGCAGCTTGAGTAACCTTACTTGGCTATGCCTTTTCTAATCATAACTGTTTTATATAAAATATGTTGAGCGGAAATCAGGGTAACTTGATTATTTAGCAGTCGCAGCGGTGTGAACTTTGCCGATCCCATTACCAGAAGTAGCTACGAAAAATTAATTTTTGAAGGAATTAAGAAAAGGTGATTAAAAACAGTCGAGTGTTTTACCGATGAAGGTAAACGATACAATTTTTTTATTTATTTAGATTTAAGACAATTACATCTTAGCACTTTTCGCAAGTTCCAGTAAATCGTCTGCGAGAAAAAAAGAACAATTGAAATCTGGACAATTCAAGATTTCTAAATAGCGAATCGAGATGAAAATTTCCAATTATTGAATTTAAAGATTCTAAAATCTAAAAATCTAAAGAATTTAAAGATCCAAAGATACGTCGAATAAAAGTTCAATTCTAAAGAGTTAAACTATGATTGTACGTATATACCTTCTAAAAAAAATGTGATAAAGCCAAAACCCTCGAATTGTGAAATATTGCTCTGAAAAAATACAAAATTACTTTTTTTGTGAACTTTTTCGTTATCAAGGACAAATGCTTGTTAATATTTAGTGAGGAAAATGGAGTTATATTTTTCGTTACTCCATTTTTCCTAAATAGGCGAAAAAAACCCAATTTTGCACTTTGTTACAGGGTCAGTTGGTATAAGTAGCGAGCCCTGTAGGTCACTACTCAAGGTTAATGAGATTTTTGGTAATCTTTTCGCCAGCCCTGGGGATTCGTAATTTTTCGCGACGTAATAATTATACTTGGAGAGTACTTTAATCGTCTTTTAACACGCGAATTTCGAGGATAAAGCTCCCTAGTCACGTCGGAGTTAGGTGTCCATATCCGTGAACCGCTTTGGATAATAGTAAACGATGAAATTGTTGCTTATTTTTCCAAGTCAATAAAATCTCATAATGTTCTTCGCGCTATTATTTCATTTGAAATGAAAAATTGTGCAATCTCTTTATAAAGAGACGCGGAATAGATAGTTACAATCTGTTAATGACATTTTCCTTCACTTCACTGATCGCGTTAGAGTTGCTTTTTTTACCTTCATCATCTCGTATGACCTTTCTCTCGGAGCCTTGTGGCATTAACCGCATCTGCCGAAATGTCAGATCGACAATGACGCATTGGCTCATTCTTCGTCCTTTTTACGAGAACGATTCTACACGACACATACACAGAAATATACTTTTTACAGGATTTTTTTAATACAGGCAGCGACGTTTTTGGTCGTACGCGAGCACGCGGACGAAGCATTTTCACCTTATATAACATAATGTACATCGACTGGTGCGGCAGAGAAACACTCAAACTTTTATCGATAGTGCGTTCCTGAGAGCGTATACTGAAACTCTCCAATTCGTTCAAACGAGACGCATCGAACGAGCGTATATTGGAACACGAAATAAATAAAAATAAGCAGAACTCTCGTTCTCGTCTTCTCGGTACTTTTCATATCGCATGCACGGAATATGAAAGCTTCGGCTTTTTTTAAATTTTATTATATATCACGAGGTTCGTACAACTTGGAAATAGTTACGACAACGATTTAATGATCAATTAACTGCCAAGACTGATATTCTGCTTGAAAAGTAAGTTCCGGGCATATAGGATAAACTTGCACCAATAGTACCTTCGAAGGATGTTTTTTTAATATTTGCTATTCGGGTTATTAGTTAATATACTTATTTTTCTGGTAAAGGGTGTACCAAAATTCACGCACGAAGTAATTTTGATAGAAAACACAGGTATTTAATTAAAAATTGTAATTTTTTTATTAATTCATAAAGTACAAAGTATAGGATTATGTATGGAATAGCATATGAGTTTGTTTCTCAACAATCACTCGTGGATTTTCTGAACCCCAAATGTGACAGTTTCGTCGATTAACGAAGCCATCAAGATGAAAATGAGCCTCATCGCTGAAGATGATTTTGTTCGAAAAATCAGCATCCACTTGTTGTTGTTCCATAATCCATTAAACGAACTCGCTTCGTTGTGTGTGGTCAGTAGTATTCAGTTCTTGAGTCAATTAAACTTTGTAAGCATGAAGATGCAAATCTTTCGTGAGAATACGCCGTAGAGAGCTTCTCGAAATGTCCAATTCTTGACCACGGTATCGAATTGATGTTCCTGGACTCTCAGCAACACGATCACGAACTGCTTTGATGTTGTGTGTTGGGCAATTTGTTGAAGGACGACCAGAGTGTCTAAGATCACTCATTGATCCAGTTTCCCTGAATTTTTAAATGAATCTCCTCACAGTTGATGAAGTTAAATCATTATTTCGACCATGTTTTGTACGAAAATTGCGAACTGTAGCTGCCAAACCTTCATTATTATAAAAATATTGCTCAACAATGAAAACACGTTGTTCTTTCGTGTAACGCTCCATTTTTAATAACCCTGTTAGCTGTCATGCTGACTTTTTTTCGTTGGCAACACTTTACCGCTCAAATGGCGCAAAATGCAAATCTTGCGTGAATTTTGGGGCACCCTTTATAACACGAAGCCCAAGTGAACCGATTGTGAATATGTGAATATTGTAATCACATTTTTCAAAAATATTCAGAGAGTACGATGTGAGGATACCAGAGTCAGAATTTATAGCCTCCTCTGAACACTGGCAGGACCCATTTCTTTTGTTATACACAAACCGCCAGCCTCCGTTGAGCCTACCAAACCCTATTTGTCGAATTCAGTGCCATGAAGAGGCTTCCATTTGGTCCAGTGTGGCCTCTGTTAGTCCTCCCAACCCTTCTGTCGACCCCCCAGCTTCAGTGAAATGTGCAGAACACAGGCCTCCTTAACCTGCTTTCGATCTTAAGTCCGTCGCCTCGACCCCACCTAACCTGCTTTGAGCCTTAATTCGATATCTCCTTCATCAACACTCCATTGTGACGTGATCAGTAACTCGTTCGATGACGAAATAAATACGTTTTCGCGGAATGAAGGGTCCAGAGGGTCTACAGGGCGCCTACAGTAGGCTGAATGGAAGGTCCAGGGGGTCTATACTGTGACTACAATAGGCAGAAAGGGGGCCAGTAGGTTTTGCAGGAACACTCGAAGTAGGCCCACCTGTGGTTTTGCAGGTTTAGTTGCGCTCTACATTGGCCTCTTTTGAGTAACAATGTCCAGTTTCTGCCGTTTGAGAGGTTCATCAGAGGCCCTGACGTATTGATATTCAAAACATTGTAACATTCGCAACGCCGTCTGTAACTCAAATTGCTTAGCAAGGTATGAGCAAATGGCTCGATGGAACTACATGTAGTCACATAACCTCACTTTGTCTTCTGGAACGATCATTGGTTAGCCAGGTACGACTTATTCATGAGGTGATATTTTTATCGTAAGGCAACGAGATCTATAATCAAGTTCGGCTAGCCAGTGACTAGCCAAGGGGTGCATAGCCGCAGTTAGCTAGTGTTCGCTAGGTCATGGCGAGATACTGACTTGAGAATTTTGTTCATTCGCAACGCCATCTGAAACTCAAGTTGGGTAGTCAGCTATATGAGTCATTCGCCAGATGATAGTACGTGTAGTCACATAACCTCACTTTGTTATTCGTAACCATATCCTGATTCAGGCACCCGATAATCCACTATCGCCAATCTCTGCTCGGGGAAGAAGGCCCCTATTTTGCGGGTTTAACGCGGCTCGAAAATCTTGATTCGGGTACCCGTACAGAAATTGTCGGAGGAATCCAATTGGGTTTCCATACTTGGCCCTAATTCCTGATAGGGATCCAATGGGGTCATCTCATTGGATCCCTATACTAAAACGTCGTGCTCATACATCTAATTGAGATTCCCCATTGGAATCCCATGTACGGATCCAATTTGAAATCTGCAGGATTCGCACATCATCGAACAGAATCCGATACGATTCTTGATGTACCCCGTCGCATTCCGTACGTTGACTTTTCTAAACAAAATATATAGATATATAAAATGAATGTGCCTTAAAAAAGTATAAATTGCTGAAAAAAGTATATTTTAAAAATCGAATTCAATGACATCACTGAAAATGCATTTTGATTACTACGAAGCAGCGGAAGGAAATTTTCGCAATTCTCGCTACCCGACATAGCTAATTACTACTTTCATTTACGATTCAGGCACAAGTACGATTTAGGCAAGTGAAACCTAATAATTTTATCAATGTTTTACAAAGTTTAGGAATACACAAAGCCTTTTAAATTACGCCACAGTATGATTGCTCTAAAAAATAAAATTACAGACATCTGAAGAATTGCCTTCACCCGCTGTGAGAATTAAGTCACGGGATTATACCTTCAGTTTTCTTTTTTGGAATAAACATTTTTTTTTTCTTGTTATAGGTACCGAAAACGAGAAAAAATACTTTTCAAATGAAAGGGTAAAAAATTAAGAACAAAATATTGTTTTTCAATTAGCGCTACCAAAATGCAAACGTTGCAAGCTGCATCAACCTTTCGGAACGTATGTAGCAACGAAGGTTGAAAAAACTTTCAGTTCTTTACCATTTGGAGTATTTTGGGATAATTAGATCGTCCGAGTACCGGTGGAAAAGCAAAAGTTGTAAGTATACAAAAGCGGAAGGCGTTTCCTCTTTTGTCTCCGTAGCTCTCTCTCACTCTTCCTCTTTCTCGCCTTTTCTCTCTGCTCCCTCCTCCCCTTTCGCCATTGAAATAATTTGATATCGAATCCAAGATAGCGCAATGAATAATGCTTCTCCGCCCGGACCAAGAGCGTATAACCGGAAATAGGAAAAATTCCGTCAGTACGGTATATTGAAGAAGAAATGTATGTTTTTAACAGAACATCGCGAACATGCATGCGCGAAGCATTGGGTTTTTCGGCGTCCGGTCGAGTACGTGTATGTATACTCCTTTCTACTAAAATTTTACGTGCGTATACAGCTGTCGCAGCCCATAAAAGCCTGTGGCTATTCCCCGAGGACGATAATTTATTCTGTACTCGAGAATGAATGGTTCGTTTTGTGTCACCCGTGGTTTCATGCCATTTTTCTTGAAAGTTTTGCCTCTTTCTCTCTCCCACATGTTCTGCTCAATCCTTCAGCCGATTACAAGTTCACCGTGATTTTTACTATTTTGTATCGGAAAAAATATACGATTTGAATTTAACATGGAATTATTAATCGAGAGATTATCAATATTCACTTTACCTTTGAACAATAAATACTTTTATTATTTCTTCATTGTCTGCACTCGAGTGGAAAATATAACTTATCAACTAGCCAGTAGCTAGCCGTATTGGCTATTATAACTGTTCAGCATTGTAACGCTTTCGTCATCTAGTGACTGGCAACAAAAAATTAGGTGGTGGCGAGATAAAAAAAAATATCTCGCAGCTGTATATTTCTTCTGTAGATAATGTGCAAACATTATTTTTCACATTATTTATATCGCGGCGCAATTTTACGAGTTTCTTCCTCATCTGACAATGTTGGTTATGATATTTGCGTTGCAAATATATTAATTGATTAATTTGCAGTTATATCAGAATAACGCTTACGTGTGCGGTGGTTTCGATCCCGGTACCTCTGGGTGATAAATCCACGACGTTGTCCATTGAGCCAGTTCTACTCAGTTAAGAGGCGAAAACCCTCTAGACGCCCGAAAATCAACCATTTTTTGTGCATTTTTTTGAGGCTGATGTAATAATCGCATCATTTTTAAATTTTAGTGTGATTTTATTATAGTTTCAAAGAGCTCAAAAACATTTTTTTTACAAAAGAAAATGGCGACGATATAGCCTTTTCCCCCAGGCATCTTTCCTGTGCCATCAAAAAATGCTTCATTTTTCACATTTTTACTGTTCATCTGAAACAGAAAACAAAAATATTTTTCGATTACTGACACATATAGGGGAAGAATGAACCTATAAAATTATTTAAAAAGTACAAAATTGAAAATTACGCAGGCTTTTTAACCAACAGTTCAAATTTTCGACCATTTTTTCGACAGTTTTTACCCCAAAAAAATGACTTGTCTACGCGATATCCTTCAACGTTTAGGTTTATCCTTCCAGTAATATCATAAACAAAAACCTCTCAAAATTTTAGCGAGATCGATCAATAACTTTTTGAGCTAAAGTGTGAGCAGTTTTTGAAAATGTAGTCTCTAGACAATCGCGTTTAAAGTTTCAATACGATAAAGCTATAAATTTTAGTGACTTACCGATCAATCAGCGATTCCAGGTCCATACCCTAACCCTTCAACTTCCTCGAAAAGCTGATTTGCTTCTATTTGCTGCTGTTTTCGGGCTGTACGAGCTGCTTTTGTTGATGAAACGCTCATCCGGTTCTGCCTTTCTATCCATGCCTCGTCGGAGTTTTCGACGAAACTCTGGCGTACGTCCCAACAATTATGTGCAACGCATTCATAATTCTTAGAATGGAGGAATAGCCTCGATTAAACACCCCAACAGCAATATAGGCTGTGATTTCAACGATTTTGAGCCCAGAATGGAGGTGTTTTGGAGCTAATCGCCAAACTGTTGCGTTGAAACTCTCGTTCGCGTTTTGGGTATGGCCACCGAAGCATCTTTCGAGTAAATCTTCCCTCGACAAATCTTTGTAAATTGGTAAGAGATGCTGCTTCATCCCTTCACCAAGTAACAGAGTCCGCGGTATGCGGTCTCGGCGCTCTCCACTATGAGCTATAACTCCGTAAATATTTTATATTTCGTTTTTTTCTTTTAACAGTATGTTCTTAATATATTATAGTTTCGAAATATGTAAAAAAATCGTTTTTTTGAAAATTCTAAAGGATTTTCTCCCCTTAATATATTAATGTCGGATCGTCGACACATGCAAAAAGTTGTGTTATTAAGAAATGCGTGGATTAACAAATTTAAATAACATTATTGGATTGATTACTTTTTTTTGCATTGAGAGTTATATTCGCATTGAATTAAATAACCGCAAATTATATTTGTCCAAACATTTATTCTGGCTAGTGACGAATTAATAGGCACGCTGTTACTGCAATCAATGCTATCTATTATATAAACTGCTAATAAGGATGATAACATTATATGAACTAATCACGATCGCCTGGCTAGTGGCTAATCAAAGAGAACATAGCCGCAGTTGGCTAGTGTTTCGACGTCATACGGAAGAAGACGGCATCAACAAAAAAAATCGAAAATGCGTTTTTGGTACCGTTGGAATCAATACAAAATGTCCCATCGTTGTGTATATTAAACAAGGCGGTAATTGCACGCAAATTATGATGTCGGGATGGGAAAATGGCGTCTGTAAAAAGGTGGCGTCTGTAAAATACAAGGCAAAAAGGCGGCATATACGCGTAATGTTGCCTTTTTTCTCTGTTTTTCTAGTTGCCGCCTTTTCACCCTTTAACGCCTTCACCATAATTGCAGCTCCTGTATTTCTCATGTCAGTTTTTTTTCTCATCTCATTTCAATTCGTCTTCCGTAAAGCTCAAGCATCCGAATCGTCCACATTTCACAAAAGTTGTGTGCTCAAAGGCTAGTCGAGGCGAATTCATACATATAAATATAAGTTAACGTATGACGATGATGAGGAAAATAAGGGTTTAAACTTCCTGAAAACGGCCAATATGAGAAAGGACAATACACCATTACCAGATGAGCAAAATGGTCCGGTCGCCTTTCCAAAAGCAAAAAAACGAAAACATCCTCCACAGTATCCGGAAAATTCTACCTGAAAACCAAAAGGGGCACTGAAACAATTTGCCAGAAACTTCGTTTAAATCTACAAAAAAAAAACGCGCAAGCGACACCGCGATATTGATTAAGGAACAATTTGTGATCTCAATAAACTTGTTTCAATGCTTAATTTTATTTTATTGAAATTAATGCTGTAATTAGGTTAATTATGGTATAAACTAATTAAATTTGGTATTTTTACATAGATGCGGCCTTTTAGATAGTATTGACATAGTATTAGTTTATCAAAATGCAAATTCTAATAGCGGCAACTACGTTTTTTCATCATAACTTCTTCAGTTTTTATAAAATTAATATTATTTTTTTTTGACACTAAAACGAGTTACCCCATCCTACCAGTACAAAAAAATTATAGGTATTTGCATCCCAGAGCTATGAAATATCAAAAAGTTACGTTTTGCTATTTATCTCAAAACAACATCATCTGTAGATGCCGCCTTCTTCTGTATGATGGCAGTGTTATCTAGGTCATCACGAGATACCCACTTGAGGGTTTTTTTCTTTATTCGCAACGCCATCTGTAACTCAAATTGCTTATCAAGCTATGAGCCAATGGCTCGATGGAACTACATGCAGTCACATAACCTCACTTTGTGATATGGAACGATCATTGGCTAGCAAGGTACGACTTAGTCATGTGATATTTTTATCGCAAGGCAACGACATCTATAATCAAGTTTGGCTAGGCGGTGACTAGCCAAGGGGTGCATAGCCGCAGTTAGCTAGTGTTGGCTAGGTCATGGCGAGATACCCATTTGAGAATTTTGTTTATTCGCAACGCCATTTGAAACTCAAGTTGGCTAGCCAGCCATGAGTCATTCGCTAGATGATAGTACGTGTAGTCATATAACCTCACTTTGTTATTCGTAACCATGGTTGGCTAGTCCAATACGACCTCGTTATGAGGTGACATTTTTATTGTATCGCACAGACATCTATAGAGCAAATCGATTGGACAGTGAATATACAAGCAAAACATTTGGAACCGTATAAGCTCAATTGGGCGGGCCAGTTACTAGCGCGTAATTCAGACAGGCTAGTGCAATTTCTACTCGGGTAATGACCAACGGAACCTCTAAAATATGAGAACCACCGCAAAAGAGCAACTAAACGATTAGGAATGTTAGAATATCATATGAATAATAATAATAATAATACGCGAGGCTACAACACATCGATTGAGCGTACAATTCGGAGCAGACGACACGCTTCGTTCGTATAAAAAATAGACAACTTCCATGGTCTGGGATCGATAATGACCGTCACATTGCGTATACGTGAAACTATCATGCATAGGTGACCAGCATGTTTTGTGTGCCAATGCTCGGATGTGTGTGCGCTTGCCCATGAGCCCGTTTAATCGCGGATCCGAAGGCCATATCTCACCTTTACCACATTATCAAGAGCTCCCTTCTGTATCTGCACGTGATTTCCGGAACGTCTCCATGCCTCCAAACAAATGTATTACACCATCAGGGAATAAATCGACGGTGCGAGTTTGTGTTGAAAAAAAAGCCATCAAGTATCCGAACACAATCTAGGGTTCCCTAGCCTGTTGGATACGGCACATCAATTTTATAAAGGGTGTCCCAAAATGACCTGACATTTTAAAATGCGTGCCACTTTTTTTGTGGCGAACATAGAGTACTAATCTTTGGCAATTGGCATCAGAAAGTGCTGAGGTTTAGTCATGGGGAATTTCACGATCGAGCAACGCGTAGAAATTGTGAAAATGCAATGTGAAAAAATGCAGTTATTGCAGACGAATTTTCATGGTCGTGTTATTTCGGGTCGCGGCGATGTGAATTGGCCACCAATACCGTGTGATTTGACGCCATTGGACGTCCCTCTTTGGGGTTTTTCTGACAGAAAAAGTGTATGCCAATGATCCACAAACTATTCCGGAGCTCAAGGAAGCAATTAAATGCATCATTAAGGAGTTACGTGGGTTTGAAAATTTCAAAAAATCCATTTTTTATTTTATTATTTAATAATACAATATGTCTAGAATATTATCCTAAAGTTTTAAGTCAATCGGAGTAAAAGTCTAGGAGAGAGAGCCTTTGGGAATTCCCCCCGTTGGGAAAGACCGGCCGGGAGCGACGCAGGTATATCGAAGTATGTCAGCTATCAAGCCTATTTATGAGGAGCTTAGCAAAGATGTGCTTCTAAAGCAGTGTATTGGTGGCTTTACGCAAAATAATAATGAGAGTCTGAACCAGTTAATTTGGAAAATCACTCCAAAAATATTTCTTGCTGGTTCCAAAATAGTTGAAATTGCTGCATCAGTTGCCTCTTGTACTTTTAACGAACGGATCTCAGCTCTGTTACTTTTTTTTGCACGGGATGAATATAAAACTTGGTCAAAATAGCCACGAGCACGCGGGAAAAGAGGATGAACATCGCATACTCATAGCTGAGAAAAAAGCTGAGACTGGGCCTCGAGAAGCCAGAATTCGTCCCAGGCAGGAACAAAAGGATGCCCTGGACATCACATTTGCAGCAGGATCTTTGCTTTATGGAGCTGGAATCGACGATTCTATGTAAGTTAAAAAAAATGTCTTCGTTTTATTTCTACTTAAAACTTTAATCGCATTTTTCTCAAAGCACTATTTTTGAAGTCGGTGGACATGATTTCTCAAAAACTAATGCACCGATCTTATTGAAATTTTGCACACTTCTTCAAAATAGCATTGATTAGTGATTGAACGAAGGTTTTTTTTTCGATTACAACTAATTTTACAAGGCTATACGTAGTGTAAATTGTACCAGAAATGGAACTATTTTGCATACAACTTTGCCAAAAATTCAAATTTCATTTTTTTTTAAATCCTTCGTTCAATCACGAGCTATACTTATCTACTAATAGAAAAAAATTGGTTTTTTAATTTCAGATAAAGCTATCATGAGGTATCCTGACCATCACGAAGATTTTTTTTGAGGGGTCTCCGGAAACCAAGTCCCACCGGCTGAATTTCCCAAAATTTGGATGAAATTTTTTAAAAATATTGTTGAAATGTTCTTAATATTATATGTGCTTAATATTTTGAATAAAATAATTCATATATTATATTTAAAAAAAAATAGAGATATGCTTTTTTTTGGCTGCGAAACTCACGTAGCCCCTTAATGAAATTAGTCCGCAATTATGCCAAAATGTTATTGAACATTTCGTCAAAAGAGTGGAAGTTTGCAAACAGGGACGAGGCGGCCATTTATCGGATATTGTGTTCTACACAACCTCCATGTTTGTATCTTATATTAAAATAAAATATTCGTTCTTTTAAAATAAATAATTCATTCAATTAATAAATAAAAATGTTAGATCATTGTGAGACACCCTTTATTTAATATAAACTTCATTCTCATTTTGTCATGTAACATTTTTCGTGAATTGTCTAAAATATGGCAGAGTGAATTGTGTCAAATAACAAACTGTTATAATCATCTTTTTCCGAAACCAATAATTTGAACCGCAATTATTCAATCGGAGGAATTATTTGTTAAACCAAAGAATTGCAAGAGTACCGGTTGGCATGGGTGCGTGACTTCGGCTTATGACTTTAGAGGCTCACAGCGCGTGGATGGGGCGGCAAAAAGAATTCAACTAGCAATAAGTTGGATTTTGAACGCCTTATTTCACGATAACCTGCTTAATGGGGTACGCGAAAATTTCGGTTGTCTCTGGCATTTTTATAGTATTGGGGAGAACATAAAAAAAAACTTTTTTACAAATTTATCGCCATATACGTCATCGCATCTATTTAAATCGTCCATGGAGCAAGTTTCAGCTGGATCGATTCGAACGTGTCAGAGCTACAAAGCTGTGACAAATAGACGAGTGGACGGATGACCACGACGAAATTAAGAGGGTTTCTAATATCTACGGAATCCTGAAAAAAGTAGGAAATCAATGATTTCCTCGAAAAATCGAGGACCTTTGAGGTAGACTTACTTTTCCGCCAAAATAATAGACCTCAGAGACTACAAAGTCTGAAATATAAAAATTTTGATAATTGTTTTTTTAATATTCCACGTTTTCAAAACGGACTAAAAGGTATAAAATAATTTCTCCTAGCCCCATACAGATTTATAACCCCATACAGATTCCTAACCCCATAAAAATTGTCCTGAAAATTTGTGATTGTGAATTTTTAATGGCTATGAAAATACTTGTGAGATTTGAAACGAAAAACGTGGGGCGCATGTATTAGATAATTCATGTATGAATAGTTCACCTAAGTCACTAATAATTTTATTGCGCTGCAAATGATATAAACTGTTGTGTGAGTTTTCTCAACGACAGCTACAACGACCTACACTCCTTGCTATTATCCATTGCATGCGCCCCACGTTTTTCGTTTTAAATCTTACAAGTATTTTCATAGCTATTAGAAATTCACAATCACAGATTTTCGGGACAATCGATATGGGGTTAGGAATCTGTATGGGGTTGTGAATCTGTATGGGGCTAGGGGAAATTATTTTATACTTTTGAGTCCGTTTTAAAAACGTGGTATATTAATGAAAAAATCATTAAAATTTATTTTTTCTCTTTCACTAAACTATATTTTATTTCTTTATTTATTTATTTTTTCACTTTTTTCCCTCTTTTTCTTTCTCTCTTCCACACTTAATTCTTCAATCTGAAACTTGTTGCAAACTGTTAAATATTGTATATATCATTTAAATATATACAATATCTTTTTGTATATTATATTATTTATATTATTGTATAATATATATATTTTTTAATATTTATCTTGTCTGTCTGTTTGTTTGTTTGTCATCCAGTTCTGATTGTGAGCTATGTTTAAAGTTTCAAGTCTCTAGCTCATCCGGAAGTTAGTTTGAAAAAATCGATTGCAACATTTGTACCGAACAGTGAAACAAACAGACAACCACGAAAGCGAGTTAATATTGCATTGTCATCCAGTTCTGAGCTATGCTTAAAGTTTCAACTCTCTATCTCATCCGGAAGTTAGTTTAAAACCGATTGCAAAATTTGTACCGAACAGACAAACAAATAAACAGACAGACAAGAAAGCGAGTTATTAAAAACGTCGTAAAATAATTGGCATGATAATTTTTAAAAGTTAAAAAAGTACGCTAATTAATAAAAAATACCCTCGAAACCATTGGTGTTTTTTCTACCTTATAAAAAACCTTTACCTAAGGTTTACCTTAAATATAATATTTATTTGTTGTAAACAAACAATGGTTTTATTATATTTTTTCTATTAATCAATTGTACAAAAAAAATTAAATGTTTTACAAAATAGCCAAGTACAATGTACGTATTATGCAAGTATACAAGAAATGTTGTCCACAAAATTGTTAAACTTTACAAACAATCTTATGAAAAACGTTTTCTTTATTTGAAAAATTATATTATTATCACAAAAAATTGATATCTGCATTATAGAATAGGAATGTATGATGAATTATACAATTACACTGGAAATGCTATTGCAAAATGGATGGGTGACTTACGAGACATACACATTTTTGGCATTTCGATAGTTGAATCCCTAAGAATTTTTCATTGCGGAGGTTCGATGCAAGACAAATTCATATTTGTGGCCTCGCAATACTTCATGGTATTCATTTTTTTGTTGTCGGTGATCGAGCGATCAAATACATATATTTGACATATTTTTCAATCGTTGCAGTCACGGTCTTACATACAGGTCTAGAAACTCCGGCGTTTTTGCATGGTGGAAGATGTCATCGTTAGTGAGGCAAAACCGTACTTCCTGATTTAGCCACTGGAAGTGCTGGCAAGCACGAGTAGCCTTGCAGATATAGATATACAGCAATGGATAAATAACCTCCTGACAGCCGCTAATCAATTTAAAAATGCATCATACGTGCGTCGTACTCAACTGTGAAAAAAGTATTAAAAATCATAGTAAACAGCGATCAGTGTTCAAAGTTCCACAGGACGAAGAATGGCGTCGAAAATAGGAAGTCGCAATTCCTGGGAATCAAGTGCTAAAGACGTCGCAACACGTTTGTGAACGCCATTCATGCAAATACGTATTTTTTCAAATTTATAACACATGTTGAGTTATGTTTTGCCAAGGACGCTCACGAGAAAAATGTGTTCGATCGAACGGCGGATGAAGTATTGTCCACTTTTAATTTCACGTTTCCATGTGTGCAGCATGCCTCCAAAATCCTATCCTTCGCGATTTTTTATTATATTAGATTGAGGATGCGCCAGTTCGCATATCAACAAAATCAAAAACGGCAAAAACAATTTGTTGTGAAAAACAAACTCGCCAAACTGACGAATCAATAAAAACGGTGCCATTTAAGCATACACAATGCGTTCATTTCTTTTTTTAAATTCCTCTTCCACTACATTTATTTTCAGGTTCTTATAAACATTGTAAAAAAAGCAAACATAAAAATTAAAGTTGTAGAAACAAACGAGGAATGCAATTTACTAAGAATATACATTTATTATAAGGAAAAAAATTATAAAATGTTCATACTCCATCTACTCCAATGGCGAAAGACCAATTAAAAATATTACAGAAGTTGAGCATACGAGAAATACAGTCTACGGAAATAATAATTCTTATTCTTCCCGGGGGATCAGGAGTGGAAAAAACTCAATTATTTTCCATTTATATAGCTATTGCAAATATTGGGTCTGCTCGTTTTGGCTACACTTTTCACGCCTTCTGAGGACTTTCTATTACTGTATCTATTGAAAGTGTAAAATCAACAGACTGTATGTTCATTTCGAAAAATCTGCGCCTTCGCACAGCTGCTCGGACCTGCATTTGATTGGCTAACTTCCACGTAGCAGCGCTTCGGGTAGCAGAAACGAGAACTGCCATTTTGCCTCATTATCTGAGTCACTCCCCACCCTAGGAGTTTCCAGACCTGTATGTAAGACCGTGGTTGCAGTTGACGCGAGACAAATCCATATTCTTGACTCGTCGATACGGTCAGACAAAGATTTTTTATTGCCTTCGAACAATGTATTAAAAATTCATATTTCTCACTCTTCCGTAATTCAGCTTGTGAACTTCTCTTTACCTGTGTTCGATGCAAGGCAGTTCCATATTTTTTGCTTTCCATCCTGTTTAGTGTAAAATGGTATGTTATTTAAGTGCTTCAGAACAATTTGTTGGTTGGCGGTAACCAAAGATGCATATTTTTTGTTTGATTTAAGAGGGGGGGGGGGAATCTTCAGGCGAGGAAAAAATTGCTGATTTTCATGATTTTTTTTTTTAAGGAAAGATTTCTTCGCTATTTTTAAGACTTAGGGTATGTTTTATTACCACTTTCGGCTGTTACATAATATTTTTTTTAATGAATTTTAAAAAATGGCAGAGGTATGGCACGGTCTTCCAAACGGATTCCGGCGGATGTTGTCAGACGGCGTGACACGTAGCGTCGACGGGATTAATCTGACAAAAAACCAACGAAGATTTTTCTTTCATTAACACTCATACGCAGAATATGAATCAAGAAAAAGTAAGAAATGTTGACAATCGATTAAATGGTACGCTTTGAAACAAAAAGATTGAATTTTCCGAAAAAAATGGCTACAATTTGCAATGAGAAAATACTTTTTGCATTTTCAAAAACATTTAGGTTCATATTTTAGACAATAAGGTTAGAAAGATATACAGTCAACTCTCACCTATTTTGTCGAGTTCCGACCGATGCTTCTCGTTTATTATGCCGAGTGAGGGGCGCCCCACTCTAGGCTTGATAACAGCGACGCCATACGGTAACCGCGCGAAGTGACAGTACAATTTTAGCGGAGGCTACCTCAAGACGAGGTTAGGACGGTAAATGAGGTTATACCTACAAGCAGATGGGCATAGAAGTAGGGGACAGGGACAGGAGCTATCGGACAAATAAGCGGTCGGAATCAATCGGAATTTCGCAAAATAGCCGAGAAGGCAAAATAGGTGGCGGCAAAATAGGTGAGAATTGACTGTATACCAAATTCCATTGGAAGCGATTGATTATTTTATTTTAGCTATACGTCACGCCAGTACGAAATTGTAGTTTTGAGAAAAACGCGTTTAAAATTTTGATAAGCAAAAACTCAGATTTTAACAACTGACCCGCTAATCTGCGATTCGTGCGCCATACATTATCCCTCTAGATTTTTTGAAAAGGCATAATGTATGGAGGATAATGTTGCAAGGATCCTCTTGCAGTTGCTGCTTTTTTCGGGTTTGTCGAGATTCTTTAGAGTATAATGAGCTGCGGCGTTGTTGACAAACTAATCATTCCTGATCAACATTGTCAGCGTAGTATTTGCATTGCTTCCCAATTAAAATCTCTAAAGCATTCATAATTTGCAGAACTGAAGAATGTCCCTCGTTGAATATTACGGCAGCCAAAAATGCGGCGATTTCGACATTTTTTAGCCTGGAATGTAAATGTTTTGGAGCGAAGCCCCAAACTGTCGAGTTGAAGCTTTCATTGGCATTATGCGTGTGGCGGCTAAAGCACCTTTGAAGTAGATCATCTTGCGGTAAGTCTTTGTAGACAGGGAGAACATGCTTCTGCACGTCTGAATGTAGTGGAGGAGGGTGTTTGAAAATATTGAAACTAACAAAGGGCCGGGGTCAAACGCTCCCCCCAGAGCCGAACACTCGAATATACCTGTGACGCGCTTTGGCGCCACCGGGTAGATGCGTTACGCTATCAGCTTGCAATACCTGTGCAGAAATTTCTTAGGGATACCTAAGTTCCAATCAGATCCCGATCAGGATATGATACTGATTCCCTAGAAGGGGTATCCTCATCGGAATCCAGACAGCGCCCACTACGTAGAACAAGGTGGAGACGTGCTGCCAAGAATTTGAAATACCTATTGAATACATTTTTCTTAGATAATTGAATACATTTTCTTAGTTCGAACGATCTCCATTTAATGTAAATATAATTACTTAGAATAAATAACCTATATTACTTTTCTCCGGGAAATATAAGAGATATATCCCGAAGAAATATCCCTTTCAAGATATCCCTTTCAAGATCTATATATTGTTTTTTCGCAAATTTTTATTAAATGTAAAGAATTTTGTTCGAAATTCTTTTATTAAAATATATAAGTTGTGACAGTTATACTGTAGCACCAATTTTTACCTAATTTTTTTCAGATCCTTGAATAAATGATTTCAGGAAACGTCCAGCTGATACAGATCGATATCTCCTGGTGATTTTTACATGCATCCCTGAGATCCGATTCGATATCGAAATAGATATTGTTCTAGAAGTTCAGGATTCTAGCCTGGATCCTATGCAAAGTGGATTCTGACTAGAGTCCTTAATAGTTCCGGATTAGGATCCTGGCTGGAATCCGATTTGCGAACGTTACCTTTCGATCCTTGTTCGAATCGGACTGTATCCATGACAATATTTCTGGACGGGTATCAGAAGAACTTCGAATTTTGTTCTGGAACTTTGAATTCACATTCTTCAGATATTAAACTAGCATTTTATGCAATTAAATATTTTTCGATTTTTAAGGTATACGGTATAACGATAAAGATATCTTCCCCTTAAAAATAAGTTATTTTGTTGTCTTTCCACTCTTAATCTAAGACCCTCTCATTGCCTATGTTCAAGCAAAAACAAATCATATTGTCAGCCTCTCGATACCTGAAAGTGAAAATTTTTGGTCGTCTGCAATCGAGCAAGCAGATCCATAAATTTGGTTTGGCGATGTTTAGACATTTGTTGTGCTTAATGCGAATCTAATTTATATTTTCAGCCCCTCGATATCGACGAGTATACTTTTTTTGATGGCTCTGAGGAATGAAAAGTTCATATTGCTGACTTTGCAGTACCTAAAATATATATTCTTCCTTATCTGTGTATGATGCAAAAAAAAACCATATTATTGGCATTTTATTCTCTCTGGTGCAAAGTTTATATAGATGAGCTCAGTGTTCTACTTACCTTCCTATTCACAGTTTCCAAAAAATGTTTGAGGTTGGTATTTGCGACGCGAAGAACCTTCGTCAAATTAAGTTTTGGCACTGAAACAGGCTGTTTGTTTCACGTATTCGAAGAACTTTTCCTCATATATTTTTTTTTGTTTTTGTTCGTATGCGTTATAGCCCACTCGAAGACTTTTGGAAATTTGACTCGACTGGTGAAGAAAATCATTTTCACTGCCTTGCGAGAAGAGCATATTGTTGTCAACTTATGCCGCTGATGGAGGAACGTCATTTCAAGTCGGTTCCGGCCTGTCAGAATGGCTCCTCTTTTCTCTCAATAGACTGCTCATAATTAAATAGGTTTATTCCACATAATTTTAGCATAAAAGTATTGTAAGCTCTTGCTTAATAATACATCTACATTCTTACTGCGACATGTGAGCGTCAGGAGGACGTTTGTGGTTATTTGAGTACAAATTGTAGTCATTAGACTACAGTATCTACAGTGATCTCTTGTAGAAATGGTGACATTATGATTGGATAATGATCCGAGACGTGGGCGAATATTGGATACTGAGCATTGATATACTAGACTGGCATATTTTGTCCTGCAAACGACTGGCTCGTTTGCAGGACAAAATATGCCCGAGCTTCTCGCAAGAGTCGAGAACTTATCAGTTTTGAAGCTGTATCTGTCCACGTACCGATGGGGACTTAGTTGTGGAGTTGAACTTAAAAATGTATTAGCTTTGAAATGGACTTGCCAACGAACCGATAGAGGCCCACAAATAAGCCAAGGCTCTAATAGAAATAAGGATAGTGCTGTCCAATACATTCACCAACATTCTGGCGTACGTCATGCCATTATTTGGACAATTCGTGTACCAATGGATACGTATAGTCCTGCCTCAACAATCGTCTCAGACTTCAGCCAGTACTGGCTACTGAATATCGATGTTTTAGACCATGTTCGCGCGGCAGAACGTGCCCAAGTCAAAAGAACCGTTTATTTTTTGCCGCTAGATGGCGAATGTGTTAGAGTTTTCTCAGAAGTAAATTGGTAACAACGTTTGCATATAATCCAGATTCAATGTAATTTAAATTGCTTCAGCTACTATCTCAAATCAGTCAGACATCATTCGGTCGGTATTACCAACTGGGCGTGCAACGAAAGTACGTGTCCTTTTAGTTTTTTGTTTGCGGTTCACGATTATTGTTATCCGTAAAATTTATTTCGAAATGCTGTAATTTGAAAATATTTTGTTGTTTCGACCATTGATCAGCCAAGTATGGTAATTTTTATTACCGGCCTAGAAGTACCGGCTGATGTTATCAGTCATGATTCATACCTCAAGGAGTACCAATACCTTGAGTACCAATTTGGGTACTCAACGTAAGCCGTGCATCACATTTTTATACCTACCCCGAAGATGTTCGCCGTGCATTGACCGTTAACGTTTTTTATTTATTGAACGCTTCGTCCATTTATTAAATTGCAATATACTCCTTAGTCCTACGGCAGGTAACAACTCTGAGTTTTGTTTCTTTCGCTGAACATAAAAAACTTGTCCTTTTACGTCTCCGGTATTTTTTTTACTCTAAGTATGGCTCGATATTCATGAAGAACTGTGTACCCGTCTACTGATGAAAATATGACGAGTGATCGAGAAGTAAAAGTTCGATAACGCTTTTACATTGTATCGAACATTCTGGATGTTCCGTAAAAGCAGCCTTGGTCCGTATCAAACGATTCGAAAGTTAATGCGCTGCTGTACACTGTTAATTTGTTCTTCTTTTTATTAGCTTTTCCGACGATCGTGTACTCTGTTTCATGCTGCTTTTCGTCTGAAAAGCCTCGTAGACCGTGCAAGCCAAATAAAGAGAACTTCCTTCCTACCACTTCCTGCTTTTCGACTTGATGAGCAAATGATCATTTGCAGTGAAGAAAGAGAAAAAAGCATGACATATTCTCTTTCTACATGGGTAAAGAAAAGAGCAAGTGAGTCCTAGATGAGGCAGGGTCGCATCTCGAGGAGAAAGAATTGGATAGCTCGCCCACACCCTCTCTCCTTGAACGTCGTTCTTTCATTGCCGTGATAAAATGATCGCCTCCTACAAAATAGTAAAACGAGCCTATTGCAAGGAAGTAGAAATTGGGGTTGTCGATAAATCCGCGCGGAAATGTGACCGGACATTTTCTACCTTTTGTCGGGCCCTAGCCAGGCTTGTCTCGTCCGATACACCTGATCAGACCATTTCACGGAACAGACCGAGAAGATCACAAAATCGTTCTTTACACTCTATGTTTGGAAATTACAATGTTCTGGCCGGAAAACTTTGCGAGCACGTACACTTTCACGTAATCTACCCGGCCGGAACATTGACATTTCCTGAAAAGTGGAGCCTGACTTTAAAAACTGTATAAAGCTGTTTTGCTTTTTACCTCATGAAAGATATTTACAATCGATTGAGATGAAACTACAATAATACATCTGCTGCAATTTTATTCACTATTATAAGCATTTTTTCATCAATGATAAGCTACCAGAATAAAAATGCTTTTAATAAATAATGGTATTCCAACTAGTATTAATTTGAACATAACGAATAACCAAATTATTTAATGAGACAAAAAAATAAAGTAGGTGATTCGCGGTTTTTAAAATCAAGGCCGCCTTGTCAGGAAATATCAATGTTCTGACCCGGAAGACATTACCTGAAAAGCTTTTCCAGGTCCTGATCATTACTCTATCCGTCCACCGGTTTATTTCTTGTACAGGGCCCTGTCAGTATACCATCACCTTCCTCATCATCTCGCAGCGATTTTCGGATCCCTTTCCTCGTAAGTTTCGGGCAATTCCTAATCAGTTCCCGAAAACGGAAACGGCTGGTGAGGGCCTGACTTAAGACCTATTACATGGCGGACCTAATCTACGATGGAAGGCCTGACCATGACCTGATATTATCTAGGGAAGGCAGATAAGGGGTAGTAATATTTCCTGACTCAAATTTCCACACGAGAAAGCGTGTATTCTGTCGTTTCAGTTGATTCATATGGACATTTTCAAGTGAGCCTTTTTTTAATGGTGGAGGGTGCCTATTGATAACACATTGACTCTGTCAAATGCTCGTCTGATTGCTTTGGAATGAAAATGAAAAAAACATTGTGTTTAACGATTAACGAACAATCCATTATGCGCTATTGTGCCGATTTATTTATGATGGTACGAGAAATGTCTTTTTCCTACTTACAAAAAGTCGCAATCTCTTTTCATGTTGTTCAAATTTACCTGTCATCGATGCAAAGAGGTAGGACGTAAAATAGTTTATTGCCCTGCAACATCTGAGAGGAGCTAATTGGCCGAAGACCTTTGATACCTGATATCGATCAATGAAGAAGTGGCCTGTCGAACGAAAGAGGATGCCAAAGACGACAGAAGATCCTTTGATAGTGGATGCTATTCTTCTATGGAAGAGTGAAGGACCGTTTGAAGACTTAGATACTTGTAAAGGAGAAAAACTTCAAATGGATTGAAAATGACGAAACCGGCCCTTGGCCAATATATATATGAAGAAAATTGTACGCTCTCCCATTTCGAAATCCGTGGTACGAGACACCGAACGGCTCGAGATAGGGCACATGGACATAATGCGGACTAATGTGAATGGAATCGAAAGGAAAGGCGAGATACTTCGTAACTTTCGTCGACGATTGCTCACGATTGTCACATCCGGAAGGGATGAGAGCATAGTATTTCTGTTTCCCTTTTTGATGCCTACACCTAGCACAATAGCACGGGATGAGGGTAAAAAGGGGATGTGTATGAGATAAGTGAGATTAAGAGAGTTTCGCGAATGGGTAGGTGTTCGAGGAATAATTCGACAGACATCTGTTCTATTGACACGACATTATTTATTAAAAGATACTAATTGGGTTAAGATGATCAGGGCTACGAAGTGTAATACAGGAAAAACATATGGATGGCTTACATTCATTGAGTGTTGGTCGCTCGCTCGGTCGCATGGATGTTTATTGTAGCTCGGAATTCAAGGGCCTTCGCTCTTAGGCTAGTGCGCTCGGTGGTACAATGGTGGTCGACGGGCCACACACACGCTGTGTTTACAATGTTGCCGCAGATGGGTCAGCGGGTCACTTCACGAGAGTGAAGAACGCGGAAAAGATTTACGATACTTTTGAAGTAAAATAGAAATGGAAATGAACAATCGAGAAACGGAGTTAAATTATTAGACGCGGAACAGAGGTACGGAACGCGACACAAAGTTGGAGTCGATAGAAAAGATCTTTCTCATTCGGATAATAATGTTGAACTCTTCGATAGAGATTTATTCAGAAAAAAACTAACTCGGATAAAAGTCGATTGAAGACTTGATCGGGTCGGGATCGATAGAAGACTTGGTCGGATGAGAAACGATAGAAGACTGACTCGGATGAGAAACGATAGAAGACTGATTTGGGCTTTTGGCGTACTAGCCCTTCTTGGTTCGCTTATAATTTTTAACAGAGTGGGAGTAGGAAGTGATTCAATCTTTGATTTCCTTTCTCAGAAGTTATGGTACTGATGGAAGGGGAATTGCGCTCTTTATTCCCTTTGTTAATCATGAGCTCATGATGTGCGTAGCCAAAATTCGATGCTGCGGCGTTCGCGATAGCGCGGCGGCCGCTAGGTTCGTATGCCACGGGTGTGCGCTGGATTTTTATCGCACTCCGCTCTGTTATTGGGTCGATGCTCTGGCCTAAGATGTATATAATCGATTCACTATTTGGTTCTACGCGATATGGCCCTTCGTGGAATATCCGCTCGGGACCATGTTCTTGATGAAAGCTAGATGAGGTGATGAAGTTGGACGTTGCTCGAGGCTCTGTGTGGGTTTTGTCATGTGACTCTTCGTGGAATATGCGCCTAGGACCGTGTATTTATTGAAAGCTAGAACGGATACTTGAATTATTATTTACGTGTACGCTCGATCTCGTTTTTCGTTAAGACTCAACCGGACGAAGATCTTTGGACAGAGGGTATCGCACGCGGTTACGCTGTTATATGTTAGATTTCTTAATATATAATACATTTGTGATGGCAAATGAGGATACTGAGAATAACCGAGGGAAGAGACATCCTGCATATTGGCTAGGATGTGACACGATTCGATAGTGCGAAAGTCGATTTCTAAAAAATAAAAATGAAGCTTTATGAGTCTTTGAAAAAGATAGAAACGTTACAGAAAAAACGAACTCGGAGAAAGATCAAACGTCTACAAGCCGAAAATCGCGAAGAGCACCGCAACCAGAATTTCCAAACCTTTTTAATAATGGAGAGGATTAGAAGGCGCCTTACGGCATCATATACCCTTCAACAAAATAAAGTCGCCAAGAGAAAGAACAGGCCGTTGGTCAAAGCGGTGCAGCCAACCACATTGGAAATTGATGTGCGACGAAAACTTTGAAAGGAAATACACCGTATGAAATATAGATGAACAAGTGCTCTGTTATAGGCTCTTTTCGTTCCTTTGGGAATAATTATTTGGTTGTTCACAAAAAAAACAAGAAAATTACCCAGCTACAGGAGAGAAGCCCATGCTGTCGGTTAAGATTTCTTGAAAATGTTAAAAGCAATGAAAAATACGAAAACTTCGTTAGATAACAAATGAAAAATGGACAAACAGTGATCACCGAAAACGGGAAAGTGATCATCGACCTCACTCCACGTCGAAGCCGAAGAGATTTTCATCCTTTGCGAGAGGATGAAAATCTAGCCCAGGATGCACCGGAAGAAAATATCGATTCGCGCTCCTCGAACTCTTACAGAAAGAAAAGGAACTTTTCAGTTGTGGAAGAGGACCAGAAAATTTGGACATCCTAGAAAACAGTATCATCCATCGAAAGAAAAACTGAACCCGTGCATCTTTTACTTACGCAAACCTAGTATGACCCCCTTGGAAGGATGCTCTAAATGGACTAGACTCCGAAGAATGGACGCAGTCTTTCCAGAAGCAATCAAAAGCCTTATTGAACAGGAGACTTTCGATATCGTGGCACGTTTCGCAAGTCGTATGACGACAATACGATGGAATTGTTGAACGAAGAAAAGTCCACATAGCCACAACGGAATTCTCGCAAAGCTAGGCATAGATTTCCATACTTTTGCACGCATTGCACGCCTAAGATACATTTGGATCCTCATAGCTTTAGTCATTCAACAAACTATGCAGATTTTTTAATGTGGTAGAATCATCGTCTATTAAAACGAGGAACTAGAAGAAGAAATATGAATGGAAAAAATTCTCGATAGCTTTATAGGTGATAGGATTGGTCCATTAAGGAGCTTGAGATGTTAGCAGAAAAATGATAAAACCTCTTTGAATTCGATTGCAACCTGGGAATTACAGTATCAAAAAAATTTGGTAAAATTTTCATGCAGTTTTGAAACTTGGCTATTGAGAAAAATTCATAATAATGCAAGACTAAATTACACGTAAGCTTATGGAAACCGAGAGACGTAATATATCGTGATATCTCGGTAAAAAATGATGTTAAAAATATGAACTTTTTTACCGTACACAAAGAAGGGTGAAGAAGAGTGGAGAGGCTCTACTTGGGAATTGTAGGGTCTAGGACAATATATTGAGAAAGAAAATTTGTTTACATATTCATTTTTAATTAACAACAATTTTTTTTTCATTCCTATCATTTTCATTTTTTCATTTTAATTTTCAAAAATAAAAAACACATCTAGAAAAATTGTAGTTAATTAAAAATGAAAATGTAAACAAATTTCCTTTCTTAATTGTCCTAGACTCCATAATTCCCAAGTGGAGCCTCTCCACAGTCATCAAAGTTCCAACCAAAAATAGTAAAAAAAATGTCCAAGAAAAATTCTGAAAAAATTCTAGCCACTCCAGTGTGAACCCATGCAACTTTTTACCTTCTTAACATTTCCCCTGAAACCCTATAGTTTTCGATGACGCCTTTTTTTTCTAAAACATGTCTTTTTTAGCTAAAAATGCAATACTAGGGCGAAAAAAAATCGTACAAGACTTTCTAAAAAATAAAAATGTCGATTTTGATATTCATTTTGAGTTTCCCATGGAAAAAAACCGAGGAAAAAATTTTCCACAAACTTAGCAGTTAATTTTCGACGGCCGAAAAATAGCCGAAAAATGGCCACGTTCAAAAATGCACACCGGGGCGAAAAAAAATCGTAGAGAATTTTCTAAAAAAAAGCAAAATAAAGGTAAACTTTTATTTAAAACGCCACTTGGGAAATTCAATTACCTTTATTTTTGAGTCCGCCATGTAAACTTTAGTGCGGTAAGAAATTTCGACTAGTGCGTACTTTTCTTGTCCAGTACTGTATATATATACACATATGTTTTTAATTTAATTGAGAACCCTGCGTGACGTACAATTAGATAATTTGATCCATCGTTTTCATGCTTATATAAAAGTACGCCTATTTCTAAGTTTAAATCTTTGAAAATAGAGCTCTGCGTTGTTATTTTCACGGCGGCACTTGCCTCCATGGCATTGGCACTTCCGCAGAAATTTAATCTGCAATCGTGATCATCATGTGGGTGGTCTTTGTCGCACATACTACACTTCCGACTTTTGGTTTCGTATTCTAAAACCTATTCAGTTTGAAGCCCTATTAATTACGCATATCCGTTGAGGCTGCTGTAAGTTTTTCAATTGCCTCTGGTACTCGAACCCATATCGTAAGATCCAGCTATTATACGCACAACATTAGCGAAGAAATGTTCTGTTTGGGTTAATGAAGTTGAAGGGATTGTTTTATCAAAACATTCATGTCGGCTGGATCGTCGTTGCTGGAACTATGAGGATTCTCGTTGTCAATTTTTAGGGTTCTTTAAAAAGGGGTCTAAAAGAATAGAAAAACATCGATACCTTAATTTATCGCTTTCTAAACGTGAAGATAAATCAGAATATATACACACTGTACATTATTTATTGTATACATGATGCGGTATTTATAATTGTCAAACAAGTTTTAATTTTAGCAAATTAGTTTCATACGTATTTTTCCACCACAAATTTGAAAAATAAATTCTAGGATTTATTTGTCTAGAATCAACATTATCTCAGAAAATACTAATAAATAAGCTAAAGATAAAAATTATTCACATAAGTAATTGTAATTACACATTAGAATTTTCAGAGTTTCGATGCGTTGCTCGATCGTGTAATTCGCCATGACTAAACCTCAATACTTCCGGATGCCAGTTGTCAAAGGTTAGGACTCTATATTCGCAAAAAAATGGCGCGAAATTTAAAACGTCAGGTCATTTTGAGACACCGCTTTATATCGCAAGCAAGTCGGCTATCGAAAGGAATAAGAAAACGGTGGCGTCGCGTTTGCCCGGGCAACGTCTTGAGGCTACGCAGAACATCTCAAACGCGTCTACTGCGGTGTTGAGAGAAGTGTTAAGTAATACTCAAAAGGACGTATGTAGTATGTTTGCCACATGACCGAATGACCTGATTCGATTCAACAAAACCGCAAGTGTCGTATAATTTTTGTAGTCAGAAAATCGTTCGGAAATTTGACCGAAAATGATGGGGTCTCCAGATTGAGTAGACGGATCGAAAAATAACCATAACAAAAACGAGAGGAAAAAATCACGTTACATTAGAAAAATGTCCTTAGATTTTCGATTCGTCGATACGTTTTTGCGTGATGTCGGGTCATAGTTCAAAAACGACTGGTGGCAGGCCATCTTAATGTATTAAGAATACGCGGCGTGTTCATCAGTTCACCAATGGCGTCAATCAGTGGCATCTTCAAAGATCTTTAAAATAAGAAAAAAATGTATTGCTTGGCGTCCAGACGCTGCCGCGTCTTTTGATATGGTTCCATATTAACACAACACAAAGTTTCGAAAACCCCAGCTAACAATTCCTATGCATTTCTTTCCCTGTAGTAGTTCTTCAATGTGAGAATGAAGCCCTGTAATTAAATTTTATGCGTGGCAGTAAGTGAATAATTCTAGGGGGAACGAGATTAATTGCTGAAAAGACGAATGTTTCCATCACACTGAACGCAGGGAAAAGTTTCACAGTAGAAAAATTTTCATTCGACGTTTTTCTCATTTCCCATACGATAGGATACAATACAGTGTGCCAAGCTGCATACGGAATACATTGAATTTGTGGTTGGTGAGGCTAATGCAACGCAATTGGTTCGTGTTACAGTAGAGCCTTGGAGAACGAGCGAGGTACTACAATTATACGCTAGATGAGTTAGCCAGAGGGGTTTGTATTCAACATCCCGCGTTCATAGTGAGCCGCCGGCGGCTTCTGGAGTGGGCCGACATACGTGCGAGTTATATGAGTATATTAGACACAAGCCTGAGAGAATAAAGCAAAAGAAATCATCTTAGACTTCTGCGATGTATTCGGAAACGACGAGGAGCTTCATTAGTACCAATGAAAAACAGATCAGGAATTATTTTTCGCAGATACTTTTTCTCTGAGGAAAATGTATGATAAACCGGTTTGCATCGTTTCTTAAGATATACTTTTTCAACTCTAGGGGTATGGTCATATTTTTCGCTACTTAGTTATACACACTGGGTCTGTGAGATTCGACCAATTTTCGAATGATGTCGTTTCCTTGAAATGACGTCTATGTAAATTATTATTATTTGAAAGAGCAGAGTGTTAGCAAAGCGCCTGTGAAGAGAAAATCTGTGTTCGGTTGGTATTTCGTCTGAGAAAGCTGTTTGAGCAGATTAAAATATGTCGCGAAAGAGAAAAAAAACAAAGTGTTAGCATAGCGCCTATGAAAAGAAAATCTGTATTCGGTTCATATTTCGTCTGAGAAAGCTGTTTGTGCACATGAAAATGTTTTGCGAAAGAGAACAAAAGTGAGTTTTGCACGTTTTTTACATTCATAAGTTAGGAATTAATCGGCAGAATTTCATTTTTTTCACGGATTCTGAAAGGGCAGAGGTGACATTTTAAGAAAAAAATATGGTGATATAATTTTTTATCGTTATCACCAAACCCGCCAGCAGTCGATTTTCGGAGGTATGGTCTATTCTGACGAATCACTACTGTAAAAATCCAATCTTATCGAGGGCATTTTTTATACATTGCACAAAAGTATTTATGTATTTATTATAATATGATTTTATTGCATAAAAGCAGAAACAACGTATATTTATAAGTTTTTGGGCAAGAATCCGAAATGTGATCCTCGGCATCTTCTTCGTCTTCGTCGGTATCATGGTCGTCTATAAAGGGTGTCTCAAAATGACCTGACAATTTAAATCGCGCGTCATTTTTTTTTCTTTTGCGAACGTAGAGCTCAAATCTTTGACAAGTGGCATCAGGAAGTTTTTGTGGTTTAGTCATGGAGAATTACACGATCGAGCAACGCCTAGAAATTGTGAAAATACAGGCGAAACAATGCAGTTATTGCAGAAGAAGCTTCATGGTCATGTTGTCTCTCACCGCGGCGATGTGAATTGGCCACCAAGATCGTGCGATTTGATACCATTGGACTTCTATCTTTGGGGTTTTCTGAAAGGAAAGGTGTATGCCAATGATCTACAGATCACTCCAGAGCTCATGGAAGCAATTGTACGTACCATTAATGAAATTAGTCCCCAATTATGCGAAAATGTTATTGAAAATTTCGTCAAAAGAATAAACATTTGTAAACAGAGACTAGGCGGCCATATATCGAATATTGTGTTCCACACATAACATCTCTGTTTGTACCTTATATTAAAATAAAAATATTCGTAATTTTCAAATAAATAATACGTTTTATTAATAAATTTAAATGTCAGGTCATTTTGAGACACCCTGTATTTTCGACAGTGTCATTTCCTATGTCGATTTCATCGTCCGAAAGCTCCTCTTCGCGAAAAATTCGCAGCAGCTTTTGGATTTCTCGCACAGTTCGCGTGTTGCTGCAAGCAAGCGTGGCGGCTGCTAATAATAAAATCAACAAATACACATTTTCGTTACTTATTTACACACCTATTTATTTATTTACCTATTGATTCATTCATTCTGCGACTTTACATGCATCTGACAGCGAGTATACGTATTCTGAAATACGTTCATAGCAAACCACACTTATAAATAAAAAAAATCTGTTAATATCTTATAAGGCAACCCGATACTTATAAGGCAACTCGATAGTGCCCTGCTAGAAATTGTAACGTTCTGTCACATATGGGCCTTATCTGGTTGCCTGGTCAGGCCGTTATCAGGTTGCCTGACCAGGCATTTATAATGTTGCCTGATCAGGTCATTGTAATACTGCCTTACGTAGCCAGTACACATACATAATCGTACAAATACACACTCTACAATATTTGTATACAAAGCTTAGAATGTATTGGTCAATATATTTTTTATTAAGGAAAGTTACAAAAAAAGGTTATAATTAGATTAACCAAAAATAGTATAGAGATCATTATAAATAATGTTCCATTCATATTTTATGTTGAAGTGTTTTTGTTCCGAACCACGTGATTCTCCTCCCAATCCTTGGTATTATTAATTACTTTTACTATGGTTAGCTCAAAATATTTTAATGAAAAATAGATGAAAATATAGGATCATTTAATTAAAACACCTCGTAAATTATTAGTTCGTGTTTTTCGGACATGAACGTGGTCAAAAACAAGACTTATGGCTTGTCTAAGCAGCGCTTCGATAAGCTATAAATCTTGATGTCTATAATTGTGAGATTTATGGGTTTATCATCGTGCCCAAGGGTTCTTTTTCGAATGTCATACAATCAAATGCTAGGGACTGTGAAGAGGGGAGGCTACCAAGTCAGCTTTCACGCTTGAGATAGCTGTGCCTCTTCTAAGCCCCATATGGTCACCTCCTATCCGGGCACACTCAGTCGCCATCCCCTTCTCTTGACCTTCGTACACACTTGTAATCTCAGATTCCATGTATGTTTGTCATCCCCCTTTCCCGAGGGCCCTTCGTATGCGCTACCCGCTTCCCCTGGGACCCTAGGTGTCTTCATTTCCCGGAGTCTTCTCGCCTACGCACGCTCCCTCTTTCCTCGGCCTGCCGTTACCCACTACCACGCTTTCCTCTTGGAGTACTTCCGATAGAATCCCTCATGTCACCGTAATAGAAATGCAAAGTCGAAATATCTGCCACTGAGACAGGATCTTCTTAGAGATTCTTGTCAGGGAATGAAGACAGATCGCTGTATCAGACTTTGAAGAAAGGGCCTTCCACTATTTTCCCATCATTAAGTGTTCTCTTAGGTCATCAATGTGCTTCTTATATTGCATTTTCCCGAGGAAAACGCCTACTTGGCTACCTGTAGTACGGAATAAATTTGGCAATACATATTGCACCCCCACACGACCTCCACTATGCTACGCAGATACAAAATCCAAGCTTCGAAATGATGAAGTCGTGGAAGAAGATTGAAAACGTAAGCACACGCACTCACTCATACACTAAATTAGTTGAACAAAATTGTTATTTTTATAAATTAAAAAATGCTTATTGATATTTGAGATACACTTCCCCATCCTTCGCCTTCTATCACTTTACATGGCTCAGCGTCTACAGACACCTTACGCCCTCCCCAGAGAATTCTCGCTGACGGCTGCATTCGCTCTTCCCGCCGCATGGTGTAACATCCCCGAGCCCGGACCTTCACACGCTACGTCCTCTATTCCGGTTCCCTACTTGGTTGGAATCCCCATAGTTATTTTACAGAGAAATGATCCTGAATCCTTTAGAGATATGAAAGAAGTGGACTCTTCATGCCATTTGAATCGGCCGTTATGGTGGCAATTACCAAACCGCTTCAAACAATTGATCCATAAGATCAGGACGTTCCTCGGCGAATAACTGAGATAATTACATTCAGATCATTTTTAAGGAAAAAATACAGCGTCGAAAATTTACGAGAAGTAGATAAGGTCGTTGTGGATAAGGTTTAGATAAGGTGGCTTTCAATCAAGGCCGTTGTGGATAAGGTGACCTTTAATTAAGGCAGTGGATAAAATGGATAAGATCTTTGCGTGTAATTACGGCAGTATTCTAGTCTAGAGGTCTAAATTTTGGACTTGATAAATATATATATATATATATATATATTTAGTATACATTTTTTTACAGTTTTTTTTATTGATGTTTCAAGAACTTACAAAAAAATGTTATGCAAAAGAAATAAAAATGGAAAAACTCATAGGGCTCTAAATATGGTCGAGAAAAAAAGGGTGACGTGGTTGACATGCTTCCAGAGCTTCCATTCATCTGAAACAGAATTGCAACCAATTTTCTCGATCAATAAGAATGTCATTATCGCAGGTACCAAAGAGAGAAAAAAAATTAATGGCCCCTGCCTGAAAAAAAGTTAATTTTTCGCCCTATTTTTTCAAAGATTAAACATTTTTCGAATAGTAATAATAGGGCTCTTGGGATTGGAGTGTCTTCATGACCGCATTGTCCTCGGAATAGCATGCGGCGCAATAACGAACTCGGACCCACTACTGGAGATCTTACACCAGCATGAGCTTCATGGTGTTGGGTTATTTCTTTATAAGGCGGCAGATCGTCCGGCAGAAACCCTCGGCTTGGAGTTCAGTCAGTGCGGAGCCTTACCAATAGACTCCGTCGCTCGGTTGCCCAAGTCCCGACATCGGCGGAGAATCAGTGCAGCCGAGCAGACTGTCCTGATACGGCAGCATGTGGACAGATCCATACATGTATTTTTTCAACACTTCGAGAAGCCTGGGCTGTCACCGCAGCTGACCTTTTCGCTCTTGCAGTTAGCTGGACTGGATCTGATACCGAAGGGTTCATCTGCACTTGCCAAGACGGAGTCATCGATACCCTGGTCTATCGAAGCCGCGTTATGGATCAGCTTTTGCCGACCACTTTGTGTCGTGCTTGAAAATAATTGCCAGAGACACTAACGCATCTACTGTCGGCCTGGCCAGTATATGCGGTCTCCAGCTATATCTATCGTCATAACGCGGCTCTAAGGGTGTTATATTATCATCTACGGTACTCTTATAGGATAGACCGGGAGCCGGTGCCGCCTTATTTGCAGGAAATATGAGTCCGTTGTCATGGGCGAGAAGTTCAAGATTCATTAGAACTTCTCGTTCGCGACCAACGGGCCGCTTCAAGCGACTAAGCCTGATGTTGTCCTCTTCGATTTCGACGAGAAGACGATTTGGGTCAGAGTTCTCGGCCCCGACCGAGGTAAATATCCCGCAAAAGGAAGAGGAGAAATGGCTCAAGTATCAACCTCTTTTGGTCGAGCTACGTCGGCTGCACCGGGGATTCAGGGTAACCGTCGTTGTCCTTATCATCGGCGTGCTCGAGGGGGGGGGGGGGGGGGGCGAAGGAGTCTTTTCTATGAAGTCTTGCCGGCATACCGGTTTGCAAACCCAGGGTCCGGGTGCTAATAGGTCAGATGTAGAAGGCGATCATCCTTGGATCCCGCAGTTTACTTAGGCAACACGCTTGTGGACTGCGGTAGCCGCTCACCCTCTAGCTTGAGGGAGCGCCTATCGCGGAGCGATATTATTAACGCCTTTTTTTGGACTGGGCGGCAGCCGAGGTGGTGTCGAGACCCTCGAGTGTCGCGCAGCATTATTGTCCCGATCTAGATTAAGATCCAGCTTATCCCCCGGGGATAGGTGAATGTTTCCCAGTGCAAACTGAGGAAGTCTGTGCCCAGGCAATAAGTCTATTAAATATTCATTTCGTCATACCCGAGTCAGGGATGATAGAAGAATATATACTGAAAGTCCATATTGAATTTGAAGGTTGAATAGAACTCAACATTTTATGTCAACCAGCTAGAAAAAGGTGGCGCCGAGAAACAAGTTACTTAAAGTTTTGAGTCCAATTTCAAACAACTGCACCTATCCAAGTGGTATAGTGGTTTATCATACTCAGGTTATATTAATAGTTCATTCTCGTAAAGTGTGCCTTCCTCGACTGCGAAATGGAGATTTTCTGAAGCTCGTTCTTCCCTGCGAGCAGTTCTAGCTTCCTTGCTTCTAGCTTCTAGCTTCCTATACTCAAATCGCTATAACTATGTAAATATTGAGAATTTCGAAATTTCCTTTTGAGGACATATTCTTAAAAGCCTATACTTTAAGAAAATGTAAAAAAAATCGATTCATTCAAATTTCTAAACTAGAATACTACCTTAAAAAATGTATCCAATCTCTGATAATTGAGACCGAATAACCACCACATTTGACGGCTCAGCTCAGTATCAAATTTTTAATTCGGAGGAGAGATCAATGAAAACCACGTCGGTCATTGAATCTCATCGACTAGTTGTAGATTTTGGCGCTTGTGTATTTGAGTCCTCGCGAAAGCGCCGAGTGGTATGTTTGAATCAATAGTACTGTAGGTAATGTTTGATGAACGCGAGAGTAGTCGTTGTCCACAGAGAAAACACGTGGCTGTATAGTGGTCGGGTATGGGTATAAATGAACCTGATTACACTCACGTGTGCAGTATACGTGGCATTTCTCCAACGCTCTTTCGACTGTTATCCCCCTGGCCCTCTCTCTCTCTCTCTCTCTGTCTCTCTCTATCTCTCTCTCTTTCTATTGGCCACATACAACCAACGGAACTATAAGCAGCTGCAGTAATGAGCAAACTAACGGCGATATCGCCAAAGCCCCGTGAATTCATCTGTTCATGAGGTGTCCATTATTTGAGGCTCACTCGTCTCACCGAGTGGATGATTGAAGCTGCGGCTGTTGTTGTTTCTCTTGTTTGAATTGTGGTAAGCCACCATGGCGACGAGGCGATTATCCTCCTCAGCTTGCAGGCGCCTATAGACGGAATACATATAAGTTTATCGAATCAGACCTTTGAAGTTATCACCAGCTTAACCATTCAAGATTTTTCATTGATAATTTTACGAATTGCACAGTGAATTTGCCCCAGAGCGGGTTGAGATGGAAACGACGCAAAAGGCTCGCCAAATACCAGTAGTCTAGTGCATATACAGGTATATTGATCAGACCAACCAGATTGGGAGAAGTCCAATGGACAATAATTATAGGGATTACATTGTTACGGGTAATTACCCTTGGTGTGGCTTGTACCACTCGGGCCAAACCCCGAATCACCCTTGGCGATAACAGCGTTGCCCTCAACCCTTCGCAAGTACACCGAAGCCCCCTTGGAACGCATCCCAATGTACCAAGAATGTAACGCGATAGTATATATGAACGTTAATGTCTGTATCTGCGCGCCCGAGCACGCGCAAAAAGTATAGAGCGATTCTGCAGAGCAAGACGCTCCAAGAACCGACATGTCTTCCAAGTTTGTTAGTTTTTTTTTCATTTCACAAAGATAAGTTTTGTTCATTTAGCGCCAAATAATAAGACTCGAGGCGTTTCACTATATGTTGTGTTGCCTTTGGAATTTCGTAAAGTGCGGGAGCGTAAGCAGCTCAAATTTTACGAAAGCGTTACATTATGTCAGAATAAGCTACATCGGTAAAATCTTACCCGAAATCTATCCTTAGCGGAAAAATCTCAATAAACCTAACTACCGATTTGACAATTGTCATATTAGTGAGCGAGTGGGAAACTAGGGAAGTGGGTGTCTTTTTATATGTATACGACATGTGTCAAATTCATGACATATAGTGCGTCCGAGGCTTATCGTCGAAACACAAACGGGCTATTCGGATAACGTACCGAATTAACCCACGACCTCAGCTGGTTCCCTTCTATCGATCTTAACTTCGGTTAACCCATTGTGCGTATCCGTTTTCTATCTGCAGCTTCACGTGGCGTGCATTAATATCGCGCTGTACCCCTACTTACGGCTTACGCGCCCCTCGCTCTGTCTTTCTCTGTCACTCTCTCTTTTTCCGTATTTTTGGCACTCCTTACCTGTCACCATCACTTGGTCTCAGTCTTTTTACTCATTTTCAAACCTCGTTTATACGAGCGTTTACTTCCCGTGCAGAAATTTTACTTCCCGTGCAGACATTCTACCAGATTCTACCGCATGTGGGAACTCTACATTGGAATCCAAGTGGGTTTCGCGCTATTTCCTGATTGATGTAGTTTGAGAATTTTTCATTTGAAATTCTCAACCGGAATTTTCTGGATCCCCCAAAGAAGTACCCACATCTCTATAGGATTTTATTACGGATACCGCACATAGGAAGTCCTGATTGGGATTCAATTGAATTCCGCACTGTTCTCGATGGAGGCCTTTTCAGAATTCTTACTACATCGGAAACGAAAATTATGTGAAAAGTCATGAGAAAAACGTGTACGTGTATGGTGATATTATGTCAAAATCCAGTAAAATAAATAACAAATGACAATTAAAATGGATTTCCAGTGATATGATTCAAATCGATTTTTAAAATGTAAGTTTTAAGCGATTCGTACTTTTTTAAGATAAGATTTATACTTCCACGCGATCTACTCATTTTATATATCTATATATCTTATTTAGAATAGGGAACTTACAGAAGGCGATGGGATCCATAAAAAATCGTATCAGATTCTGTTCGATAATATGAAAATCCTTTAGGATTAAAATTGGATTCGTACATTGGACTCCAATGGGGAATCCCGATTAGAATCCAATGTACGATCGTGATGTTTTTGTGTAAGAATCCAATGCGATGACCCATTGATTCCCTATCAGGAAGGAGGGAAAAGAATGTGAATCTAATTGGATTCCTACGATAATTTCAACACGGTTTAGTAGCGAACGCGTTTATCTTTAACCCTAGAAAGAGCATGCGGGGGCCATATGGAACCCACACCCATTTCAAAGTACGCTCCTGAAATAGTAGCCGGCTTTTTCGGGTTCGGACCCCATTCATAACTCACAAGGAAACCGTTTCCGGTGTCCCCCTCCGATTTCATTTATTTTCGCAATGCCTGCCCCGAAAGTGCGATTTTCGATTGGTGTTTAGCGTGCGGAAAGTGGCTTATTTCTCAACGATGCTTACTTTCCCGCACTAGTGCGGGAATGTGAGACTTTCCCGCACTAGTGCGGAAAAAAATCTATTTATAGCTCACTTTACCACATTGATTCGCGAAAAAACGGTTTTTTTTTCACAGTTGATAGTTTTTTGTTCTACGATTTTGGACCGATTGAACAAACTTGAATGTAGCGAAATTCATGTCATATGAAACGTCAACTTATCACAATCGTATTTTCTGACAAGGAAATGATCTGAACTGATGTGATATATTTGAATATAATTGTTATTGGTTTTGTTGAATCTCAAATCCCACTTTCGAGACAGTCATTGCAAAAAATAATGTATGGGACATGTGCGAAAAAAAACGAATTACATCGCGCGTAAGTTGCCGAATTCGCCTCGACTTATGGTGCATTTCTCACTCGTACTCGTGTGAAATGCACCATAAGCCTTCGGCTCATGCGGCAACTTCACGCGCGATGGAATTCGTTGTTTTCCGCACTTGTAGCATAAATTACTATTTTGGATATGTTATTATTCATCGAAATCTAAGAGACACGTATTTTTTTTTATCGGCGGAAAACAGTTTTAAGGGGTGAAACTCACCCTCAAAGTTAGGCACTCTCCGAGTGACTATTGCAGTTTCGCATAGTTCCAATCAAGATATTCAAATGAAACTAATTCGAGAAGAATGCTTCTGGCGAATAATAAAGAATGCGCCTTTTCCAGTTCCGAGGGGGTGATTAGGGGTAAATCTATAGGGGTTGAAAGTCAAAAAATTCGTGTAACTCGGAAACTTTTTTTTTTATCTCGACAAATCCAATTGTATTCGAAAGAGCTTGAAAAAGTAAAAGATACGGGTTTTTGCGTTTTTCGAAAATAAAACTTTTGGGGGTGACTACCCCTGTATAATACTGTTTCCGGTGTTCCCCTCCGATTTCGTTCATTTTTGGATATGTTATTCTGCCTCAAAATTTGAGAGACACGTATTTTCTCTACCGGCGGAAAAACACTTTTAAGGGGTGAAACTCACCCTCAAAGTTGGGCACCCTCCGAGTGACTCTTGCAGTTTCGCATAGTTCCAATCAAGATATTCGAATGAAACCAATTCGAGAAGAATTCTTCTGGCGAATAATGAAAAATGCGCCTTTTCCAGTTCCGAGGGGGTGAACAGGGGTAAATCTACAGGGGTTGAAAGTAAAAAAAATCGTGTAACTCGGAAACTTTTTTTTTATCTCGATGAAACCAATTGCATTCAAAAGAGCTTGAAAAAGTAGAAGATACGGGTTTGTTTGCGTTCAATTCATTATAATAAAACGAATCGTGTTTACGGTTTACAATTGTTAACCTTTTAATCCGCATAGGTGTCTAAAAACGTATGCCGTCGAAATAGCAATACGTCTAATTTGAGTCATTCGCCATGAGATTGAACGATTTCCGTCACGTCAATTTCGATGAAAAACACCATCGATCAAACGGAACAAAATCAGATAAGAGAGCACCGGACATCATATAAGGGTAGTTCGCCCTGGGACGATGTTTTTCCGGAAAATTCAAAAACAGGTATCTCGTACGTTATGTAACTCTATTAAATTTAGATGGTTTTGATAGAATGAAAAAAAATCTATTTTTGAAAAATTTTCGACTTTCAACCCCTATAAATTTCTACCAATTCGTTCCCTCGGAATTGATGGAAGCGCATTTTTTATTATTCGCCGTAAGCATTATCCTCGAATTTGTTTCATTCGAATATCTTGAATAAAAATGTGCATAACTGCAAAAGACACTTTGAGGGTGCGTTTCACCCCCTAAAACTGTTTTGCCGCCGATAAAAAAAAGTACGTATCTCTTAGATTTCGATGAAGAACAACATATCCAAAAATGATTGAAATCGGAGAGGGACACCGGAAATGGTATTATACAGGGGTAGTCACCGTCATAAGGTTTTTTTCGAAAAAACGCAAAAATCCGTATTTTCTACTTTTTCAAACTCTTTCGAATGCAATTGGTTTCATCGAGATAAAAAAAAAGTTTCCGAGTTACACGAATTTTTTTACTTTCAACCCCTATAGATTTACCCCTATTCACCCCCTCGAAACTGGAAAAGGCGCATTTTTAATTATTCGCCAGAAGCATTCTTCTCGAATCGGTTTCATTCGAATATCTTGATTGGAACTATGCGAAAATGCAATAGTCACTCGGAGAGTGCCTAACTTTGAGGGTGAGTTTCACCCCTTAAAACTGTTTTTCGGCCGATAAAAAAAATACGTGTCTCTTAGATTTCGATGAAGAATAACATATCCAAAAATAAACGAAATCGGAGGGGGACACCGGAAACGGTTTCCCTGTCAGTTTAAATCTTTAGCCATCGAGCCTACTCGGTACGAGTGCTCGGCAGCCATCACCCGTGCTGAAAATTGGCAGGGTATACCTAATACAATTCGGGGCCATCAATGGATTATTTGTGGATTCCATAGTAAGGTTTTTCCTAAGAGAGCCGGATCTGGTCCCTATTAGGGAATGGTAAGGCAGGTAGGTTGACTAAAACTATGGTCTAAGTACGCAGACCAAGTAAAGGCCTTTAAGGGGTGTAGTTGTAGATTCCCTAGTAGCGATTTCCCCAATACTACTGGACTTTGCTATTATAGGGGCAAATCAGTATAAATTGCTTGACTAAAAAATTTAGTGGCATAATTATTATCGAGATCGATAAAATATAATAATTAAACTATGCGTTTAGTAGACGCGCTGTGATGCCTTGAACCAACACGGATGCAGTACCCCGCGTAGAAATGCCAATGCTCAGCCGTTAGTGGACAATCGGCTGAGACTTGGCCCAGTACTGGATGCCAAGCGTCGGCATTCTAGACTGGCCCAAGCTTCAGCATGTCCATGGTACAGAACAGACCCAACGCTGGCTCGACGCCAGAGCCAGCGCTGGCTCAACCGTTTGTGGACAATCGGCTGAGACTTGGCCCAGTACTGGATACCAAGCGTCGGCATTCTAGACGGGCCCAAGCGTCAGCATGTCGATGGTACAGAACAGGCCCAACGCTGGCTCAACGTCAGAGCCAGCGCTGGCTCAACCGTTACTGGATAATCGGCTGAGACTTGGCCCAGTATTGGATACCAAGCGTCGGCATTCTAGACTGGCCCAAGTGTCAGCATGTCGATGGTACAGAACAGACCCAACGCTGGCTTAACACCAGAGCCAGCACTGGCTCAACCTTTAATGGACAATCGGCTGAGACTTGGCCCAGTACTGGATACCAAGCGTCGGCATTCTAGGCTGGCCCAAGCGTCAGCATGTCGATGGTACAGAACAGACCCAACGCTGGCTCAACGCCAGAGCCAGCGTTGGGAAAAGGCAAAAATTGGACCGACAGCCAATCACATGCACGAACATCACATTGGCTGTCGTTAGCTATGACGAAAACGCTCGCCACTGAGTTACAGAATCTCGCTACTATACGTGTGTGTACATCTACGCTCATGCAGCCATATTGTTCAGAGTTTTTAGTGTTGGAACAAGGAAGATCTCCTCCTGTTGTTTTGAACGACCAAGTGAAAAAAAGTATTTGTGTGATTGATAATTACAAATATACAAACGAATTGACAGCCAATATTCACGGTGAAGTCTTTTCTGAATCGGGATTATCAATAGCCAATTCTATGTTTCGATTTGTTTTCTGAAATTCAGTCGTAAACTTTAGCTTTAGATATAACGTGATCAAATGTTTTTTTTCATGGAGCAATATCCTATTTTTGAAAAATATGATTGTCGTGATATAAAAATATAAAACTTATAATTTTACCGAAATTGGTGATAATCTCTGACGGTGAGACTCTTCACGGCCGAAAACTAACCTATAATTTGCTATCTTTTTCGTTTCTTTGGTGTTTATACCACATCACAATGGAGACCGGAAAATCAGACGAGAATTTATATTAATATCTGTTTGGAAGTTTTTTGTTTCCAATCGATCAATTTTCATCAGTTAGATACATGCCTCATAACCCTAGAACATACTTTTAAAACCTAATTAACCTTTGCTAATATGTTGTTATATCTTTTTCTCCCTCACCGATATCCTTTCAAAATCTTTTCCTCTTTATCGCAGATATCTTTTCAAAATCTTTTTCTTTCTCACCGATATCTTTATAAAATCTTCTCTCTCTAACCATATTTTTTTTTATGTATTTTTATCACTCACCGATATCCTTTCAAAATCTTTCCCTCTCTATCGCAGATAGATATGTTCAAAATCTTTTTCTCTCTCATTGCTATCTTTATAAATAATTTTTCTCGCTCTCCGATATCTTTTCAACATCTTTTTCTCTCACCGATATCTTTATAAAATCTTATTCTCACTCACCGATATCTTTTTAAAAAACTTTTCTCTCTCTCCGATGCAATTCTTTCACTTTTTCCCATATGGCCTTAAGAGGTTTTTCACTCTCTGATATGTTAAGGGCCTTACCGCTAAGCAATGCCCTTTAAAACACTTTTTACGCTCCGGTTAGTTAGTTACCGAAGATTTAATTTTCCCCTTGCGGTAGCATGCACATAATCTTTTATGCAATCTGCGACATGATTTGAAAATATTCTTTACTATCTCCTGACTATTTAAAAAAAAAATTCTTACTCTCAATGAAACCTTTATTTAGTGGCCAAATAAACCTCGTATGAAGTACAGAGTAATGTATTGAAGGTTTAATTCAGAGTAATAATTTTGTATCAATAACTTATATCGTTGTTTTTATATGCTGGCATTGTTTTGTATGGATTGGTCGTATAAATCATCACCACATTGTATTTCTAAAGCTTTTGCAGTCTTAGCTTACAATTTTACTGTGTCCTAATGTATTTAAAAATGTTATGTACTTTTGTCAGTTTAGCTAGCGAAGGAGAATTTTATTCTTCGGACCATGCATTTCAATTTACAGCTTATAATAATACTAAGCAACAGTAACCATCTCTTATTTCAGTTCATTCATTTCATAATAATACTGAATAACACCAATAATTCACTTTTTTACTCTGAACAATATATTTCCAGAATTTTTTTCATTCTCTGCAAAATATATATATATATATATATTTTTAGAACCAACACTCTCATATGATTCTCAAATCTTTATCTCTCTATATACTTTAACCTTTATATAGTATAAACCCTTTACATAGTTTTTTTAGTTTTTAGTTTTATTTTTTTAACCTTTTTATATTGTTTTAAGGTTTATTAACCTTGATATAGCTGATATAGGTGGTTGACATATCAGCTCAGTATTCCGTTCCTATTAGAAAAAACTCTACAGATATTACACAACGTACAACTATTTCATGGCATTGAAAATGTTATCAGACTTTTCGGGTGATGAAGAAAAAAGTACATGCAAATAATATGAGTTGCCCTCTCTCACATTATCACATGCTCGCTCTCTCACTCTCCATCTCCATCCATCAAATTTTCGCGTTTTCACATTTTTACATTGTCACATTTTCGCATTTTTCACATTCTCACATGTTCGCATTTTCACATTTTTCAGTTTTTCGTGCTTGTCACATTTTCGCGTTTTCACATTTTCGCATTTTCACATTTTCGCATTTTCGCATTTTCACATTTTCACGTTTTCACATTCTCATCCATCCATCCACCCTCTCACGCGCCCTTTCTCTCTCTCTCTCTCTCTCACTCACTCTCACTCTCCCACTCTCGTACTCTCTTACTCTCTCAAACTGTAAATATAATTATCATCCTTGTGATCCAGGCATTGTAGCCAATATATGGCTGCCGAGCGTCAGGCGCGCGTCACATTTCCATGTCTGGACCAAGCATTTTTGCCGAGCCTCGGCCAATCAAGTTCGACACTGAGCCAGCGCTGGACCGATGCTCGATTTATACATGGGCCAGTCGTCGCCCTGGCATCGTAGCCAACCCTCGGCTGCCGAGCGTCAGCCGCGCGTCACATTTTCATGCCTGGGCCAAGCATTTTTGCCGAGTCTCGGCCAATCAAGTTCGACACTGAGCCAGCGCTGGGCCGATGCTCAATTTATACATGGGCCAGGCGTCACATTTCCATGCCTGGGCCATGCATTTTTGCCGAGCCTTGGCCAATCAAGTTCGACACTGAGCCAGCGCTGGGCCGATGGTCAATTTCTATATGGGACGTTCATAGAAACAATGCGGGATCAAACGTGTCAAAATATGCGACAGAATTCTGAGCCTCAATTGTATTGAAATAACACATTTCTTTTTCACAGTGCACATACACGCACGTATGCATATGACTGCGATAATTTTTATGAGGCTCCGTTCAAGCAATTTTAAAGGCCCTGGTTATTTTGCCTTAAATGGCCCTCGGTAGCAAAGTGTGACCGGCCACTAATGGCCCATGTGAGGCTTCCAGACTAGGGTCTTAATAAAGTTAGGGAAAATTAAGATGGGCCCGATCAAAGCCGGAACTCAATTTCCGCACGTGACGTTTTAGTATAGGGATATAATGGGTTATTTGATTGGATCCGTATCAGGGAGTAAGGTCAAACATAGGAATCCAATTGGATCCCTACAACAATTTCTGCACGGGTAGTGAAGAATTTTCTTCAAAGCCGAAAAGTGCGCCTTTTTGACTGGCCATCGCAGTCATCGGACTTAAATTCGATGGAACACTCGTGGCATGACCTGAAACATCGTGTTGGAAGGAAAAAATTACAAAGCCCGAACTCAATTTCTGCATTGGCAGTTTTGACGCAGTGTTCGTAACAAGAACGTCTGGGGGCCAAGCGGACCCCATGTGCTCTTTTGCGTAAGAAGTTTATAAGAAGAGGTAAGTTTTGATTTTAGTTTCTTGGTTGAAAGCAATAAATTACGCTCATTATCGCTCAAGTATAAAGTATACGCCGTGAAAGCTATTGTTTCCTCCGGTTCTCTATAAATTTGTGCTTTTCGCAGACAACGACGAGGCAATGTCCGTTGCGCAGCGATAGAGCCAAACGACAGGCCTTGACACCACCGGAGGATGAAACCTTTGCATGAACGCCATGATTCTCTACAATTTCAACTCTGCAAACACCCTCTTGAATCGCAGAGACTTCTTGAAACAGCTTATCATAGCCCTAGTAGAGCCTCATCTTCGGACAAGATTCAGTTTCCCTCGTTTGTGTCGGAATTTAAGTCTGTCGATCCAAGCAATTCTCAAAATAGATGTAGAAGCTATAGTACCAAATCCGGGATCTAAAGGTCGGGCGCGATGTACTTTTTACCCTAGATCTCTAGATCGCAAGGTCAGGGAGTTTTGTGACATTTGCCCACGCGCCATTTGTGACGAGCACAAAACAATGTCGTGCCCAGTTTGCTCCGCCCGAGTGTGAAAAAAATACAATACAAGGGTTTCTCATCTTTGTCAACTTTTTCAATAAATAGGAATAAATCTTTATCGATATTACTTGCAAAAAAAAATTTCACTGAATTATTCCTAACTTTTCCCCATTTCCGAATCTCAAGAAATTGGCCACACTCATATGCTCAGAAAACTATACTTTTTTGAGAGAGCGCAACGATAACTTTTTTTTCTGATAGTATATTGTGTCTACTTCAAAACCTCGTTTGATTTTTTTCAATCGGTTGATTAGAAAAAATATGAGATTTTTTGTTTGAAAAAAGGCATTTGTGCATATTTTTTATATTTTTTTTTCGTTTAAAGCACTTTTTCACGACTTTTGGTTTTTGAAAATTGACTTTAATACATACCATTCTCTTCCTTATTAAAAAGCGAAGAGATTCCTCCTATATAAACTCAATTTCCTTTCATAGGAAGCGATCTAAACCAAGGAGACGCGTGGGGGCCACACGGACCCCACATGCTCCGTAGAAAGCATCAGGAATGGGATGCCTCGCCTAGGGTTAATATGACCAAGAAACCTAAAGCTGGCTGGGGCCGACAGTACCTCGCTCACCTTAATCCTATTTTCATTTATTTTTATTATTATTAGCTCTCATTATTTCATATTATGGCTATTTTACGTATTGTTAATTAGCTTCAAGATTAGTTTTAAGTTGTATATCATATCCCGGCTCGTCTCCATTACTTTATAATTTAATTGTCATTTTTAATTTTATTTAAATATATTTTTATTTGAATTCCGACACTAATATCAATTTTAATCTTATCACCGGTATGTAAATTGTATAAGTATTTTCTTTATTACTATGTATAAATTTGCTCCATAGCGTGCGAGGGCATAAGTAAGTTTTCACTTTATTTCATTCATTCTCTCTCTTTCTCCCTCCCTCTCTCTCTCTCTTCCTCTGTCGCCCTCTCTTTACATGTGTTGTTGCGCGTATATACGCTTCTCTGATAAAGATAAATATGATAATTAAGATCGAGACGTGCTACTTACCATACACGTGCATAACATCATTCCGGCGATTTTGTTCAATGCGGTTACATTTTCCGGCACAACTATTCCTACTCCTTTACAGTGCCTAATTATCCTCTTAGAGCCGGAATTTCGCCTTGTAATCATTGTGCGCTCTTGCTCTGCACCTCGCATCCTCTCTGTCTCTCTCTCTCTCTCTCTCTCTCTCTCTCTCTCTCTCTCTCTCTCTCTCTCTCTCTCTCTCTCTCTCTCTCTGTCTATATATATATATATATATATATATATATATATATATATGTGTATGCTAACTTTCTCTAGTCCTTCTGCATACAACACGACGTTCGATTTTCCACTGATTCAATTAGCGATAGAGAGAACCCGGAGTATACATAGAATGCGATATACAGGTTGTTCGCCTATTAGCTCTTACGCTAATAGGAACTCTCTGCGTGAGTGCAGCGGTTGATGAAGTTGCATGTTCAATTATGGGTACGTATACGTCAACATTTCGATGATCGAAGAATCTTGTCAGAGCTCCAAAACAATGGTATTGGTAAGTTTCTTCAAGAACGAAACAAATTACTATGTAAATTATATTTCACTTATAACCTAAATATAACGCGGTTAAAATTGCAGTACGTATACGTGCCTGGTTCATGCAATTATTTTTTAGAGGAACTGAATCGAGCTTTGAATGACCTCTGTTGAATTCAATGGCATTCTATAAATCGTCGGTACTTTTAACGGACCAGAAAAATGAGTAGTCGAGTTAGCTTGTACAGAGTATTACGAGAACTCAATAAGTGTAGCTTATTAGGTCCTTTATAGAAATTACCCAATTTCCCTAAAGTAACTTTTTCGAAACGAATTATGTATTATCGGGTTTATCGTTTTCAGAATGAATAAGCCATTGATAAGCCGGTTAATGGGCGAGTCAATTATTTGAATAATAACTTATTCGGCTCGACGTCGGTTGTATTGCAATGCATACCGTTCCGTACGTTGCTTTGGAAATTAATCCATTCGCTATTCCAATCGACCGAATTTAACATAGTTTCATTAAATGACGGCAATAATTCTATCATCATAATAATAATATTTAATAATATTTAACACAAATAAAGCAGGTACGTTATTTGTGTACAAGTTCATTCCTAGGGATCATCTTGTACACCTAGAAGGGTGTACAAGATCTTGCCCTAAACGCAGCTTTTTCATTTATTGCTTGGTAGCATAACCTGTAAGTATTCCACTGTTACCACGCCAACAAAAAAACCAAATTATGCATATTATAAAGTCACAAACACAACAATGATTGCAACTGACAGTATACAATAAAAGTTACCTAAGCTTAAAGTCAACTTTACCTTAGATCAGCAGCTCACAATTTGCATTTTTTTTTTTCGTCAAAACAAATGTGTCGCTCACACCGCCATAACGAATTGACTAACTGCGTCGCAATTGAAAATGATCATTTTACCTCATGGGGTCAACTCGTACACCTTTCCCCTATCTGGCTTAACGGAATATTCTAATCGAGAGGCCTAAACTTCAGGAGGTTTTTCGAGCTTGATACGAAAAAAACCAAAAATATTTTTATTATCCACTTGTTTATAGTATTCTTATCGATGTTTCGAGGACTTACAAAAAAAAAAGATTGAGACAGTTATTGGCCTCTGAATATGGCTGTGAAAAAAAGGGTGAGGCGGTTGATGTGATTCCATAGGTCCCCTTCATCTGAAAGAGAAATAAAATCAATGTTCTGTCTGATAAAAGTTAATTTCTCTCTCTATTTTCTTTACAGTTTTTTTCCCAAATAGTAATAATAGTAATTTCGCAATGCCTGAGACAGGGACGATAGCAGGATATACAGGGTGTTCCAGAACTGAAGGTAGTCCCGGAAATTGGGGGTTGGGGGTGAAATTCCGAGTCGATTGATATAAGCATGTATGGATCTCAGATCAACCCCTGAATTATTATTAATTTTTGAAGGCTGCCAATCAGGCGCACCCGATGGCCCGGCGTATGTCGGTGAGCGATATGCGCCTATAGTGATGCCTGGCGGTGTGGTACCCCCACCATGCGGACACCCGTGCTCGTTGGTATGAGCGCTTGCATATGGCAGTGTGTGCCTAGCTGTACGTTCGTTCGTAGTATGGGTGCAACTCATTGTTCGCGCCCGTCATTGGTGTGAACACTTGAGTGTGTAGTACTCTCCGTCGACGTGCACTCGTCATATGGGTACGACGGAGAAGGCACTATCGGTGTGAGCGCTCGAATGTGGGAGTGCGCTTCTCCATGCGTATTTTATTTTCTTCATCGTAAAATAAAGATGAATAAGTTTTTGAATAAGTATCTAAAAAAACAATTAAACAATTAAATTTTTTTTTAATTATCCAATTAGCCTAATACATTTTGAACGTGTTTCGTAATTTTTATAATTTCAATTCGAGTGAACGTTTGAAAAATATGCGACAGTTTTTCATTTTTATTTATTAGCTGGAATTTCTTCGCAACCTTCTCTATCTTATCAGTTATGAAAAAACGAACGAAAAATACTCCACAAACTTTTTGGGAACCCTATTAAAAAAAAATTAAAAGGAAAGAAAAATGAATGAAAAATCACACCCAAACACACGGGATAATGTCAGAAAATTATACGATTAAATGAACTTACCTTACGTGAAGTTCGATCGTAACTGTATGTAGCCCCTCTTTCGATAGATCCCACTGTAGTCCTCCCTTCCATGCCCGAATTGCCACATATTTTCAAAGCCCATCTGGGGACTTTTTCGTCCCTAGATGGGCTTCCCCCGTAAAAGACATAAAAGGTTGTGAAGATATTCCTGTGAATAAATAAAAATGAAAAATTGTCGCATTTTATTCAGATGTTCATTCGAATTGAAACGATAAAAATTACAAAACACCCTCAAGAAGTATTGGGCTAACTCAGTAATTAAAAAAAAAATAATTGTTCAATTGTTTTTTAGATGTTTATTTGAAAACTTATTCATCTTTATTTTACGACGAAGAAGCAAAAGAAATAAAATAGGCACGGATAAGCGCACTACCACATTCGAGCGCTCACACTGATAGTGCCGTCTCCGTCGCACCCATATGACGAGTGCGTGTCAACAGAGAGCACTACACACTCAAGTGCTCACACCGATGACGGGCGCTGATTGTGAGTCTCACCCATACCACGAATGAACGTACAGCGAAGCACACACTACCACATGCAAGCGATCACACCGCGAGCGCGAGCGTACGCATGGTGGGGGCACCGCACCTCCAGGCACCACTACGCGCACGTATGACTCACCGACGTACGCCGGCTCATAGAGCGCGCCTGATTGGCCCGCCTTTAAAAATTAATAATAATTCAGGGGTTGATCTGAGACCCATACATGCTTCTATCAATCGATTCAGAATTTCACCCCCAACCCCCCATTTCAGGGACTACCTTCAATTCTGGGATACCTTATATACTGAAGGTGTATACCAAATTTGAAGTCAATCGATTCAGTAGAACTTGAGATTTTTTGTCAACCAGGTCGAAAAAAGTAGTTTCGAGGAAAAGGCGTTTAAAGTTTTGAGTGCAATTTCAGACAACCACAACTATCTAAGTGGTATAACAGTGTTACAGTGACGCGATTCAAATCGATTTTTAAGATGTACTGTTTTTATCGATTTATACTTTTTGAGATCCACTCATTTTGTATATCTATATATTTTGTTCGGAAAATTTACTGTACAGAATGCGATGGGATCGTATCGGATTCTGTTTCATAACATCGGAGTCCTTTAGTTTTTTAATTGGATTCGTACATGTGATTCCAATGGGGAATGCCGATTAGAATCCAATGTACGAGCGTGACGTTTTATTATAGGGATCCAATGTGATGACCCATCGCATTCCTATCAGGAAGTGGGAATAAGTATGGGAATCCAGTTGGATCCCTAAGGCAATTTTTGCACGGGATCGTTCTTCCCTGCGAGCAGTTCTAGCTTCCTTGAAAACTTCTGAAACCGGTGCGGCCTCTCAATCCGGTCCTATTCAACTCTGTACATATTGAGAATTTCGAAATTTTCTTTCAAGGACATATTTCTAAGAGTATATACTTTAGGAATATGCAAAAAAATCGTTTTTTCCTCAAATTTCTAGATTCAAATACCCCTTTGATATGTTATGGCGTATAAAAGACAAATTTTAATGTACTATATATATATCAATAATACAATGAACACATCTAGTAAAGGTAAACGAACTATTCACATCTATCCAAACCTAAAAACCGAAGAATTTTTGTTCCAAAAGACTTTTTATGGAATTTGGACGTTCATGGGAAGCGGAAATTCAATTTTAGGACAGCAGGTGGAAAGCAAAATCGATGTTTATGTGTTATTGCTGTACATGCGGAATTGTCCGTTTCTGTAGACAATATGATATTCGTGGCGGTGCCTAAGTATGGTGTCCCGGTGCATGATATAGAGCTCTTCTTGGTGTGGGAGCTCTTCACATAGAGCTCCCACACCAAGAAGCGCTTTCATCGCGTGCCGGTCCAAGCAATCCGTTTCGCTCATCATCGCGAGAGGCTTGCCTATTGTCATATGGCAACTCTTTTCCGACAACGTACAACCAACGCAAAATATGGTTTCACGAACAATATGTAGACATACTACGAGGAGATGTAGGGATTGCAAAGGGGACAAAAATGAGGAGAATTTCAGCAACAACTGCGGAGAATATAATCTAGGCAGTGACGCAAAAGAGTGATGGAGAACTCTTGCTAAATACGTATATACTAGTGTACCGAAGTATGACTATTTGTGTGAACGACTGAGCCATGTACTCTCTCTCTCTCTCTCTCTCTCTCTCTCTCTCTCTCTCTCTCTCTCTCTCTCTCTCTCTCTCTCTCTCTCCCACTCTCCTTCCATCTATCTCTTCACCTCGTACACACTTTAGAAATGAATCATTTGTAAACTAGAACGGTTGGAGTAGGTTCGGCACAGACTGAATAATTACTCGGTGCAATTCACCGGTGCGCCACAAAGGAAGAGACACCGCGACAAATGCGGAGATGGCTACGACGACGACGACGACGACGACGACGACGACGAACCAAAAGCAGAAGCAGCCGGTTAAATCCTCGCGTGTCAACCCTTAAGCTCTGCCAATGCGTTTCATCGCTCTCTACTCGTTTTCCCTAAGCTCGACTGGAAAAGAAAGAGATAGGGACGAGAGTACGAGAGCTCTCTCGTGCCTGCATAACTCTTCCCTTGTACGCGGGCATACAATTCTCGCGTACATACACCATTACATGTACTCTCATTACTTTCTACTGGCTCACACTCAACGCAGAATGATACCGTTCTCAACAGTGGCCAAGCGCACTTCTCGAGGCAATGATAACCGTTCTCTGGGAACCCTGTTCTCTACTATTATATAGCTTCACACTGGGGATCCCTTGCAGTCTAAACGTTCGCGCTGTCGGTACGGGACAATTCGGTATTGACTTTGTGCTTTTTCTCATCTTCCAGGAGAATAAAAATCGGTAATTATACAGAAAGTAGGCTTCATCTCGGATGTCCTTAACCTTGAAACGTATTGAAGAGGAGGTAATCCCGATCAAGTTTATTTATCAATAAGATGCGAGAACGAGTCCATCATGATGTTTTAGACCCTTACAAGGTCGAGTGAATGAATAAACGTCAATGAATGAACGTATGTTGTGAGTAGAATATACGTTACTGCTATTGCACACACACAAATTCCCTACACCCAAACCCAAAAATCATAAGCAGATCTAAAGCATACCTAATAAATAAACACATACACGCAAAATATTAATAAACCCTGGTTTGTTTAAGTAGTCGATTTATTGAACATTGAGTTCATCGTCCATGGCAATAGAAAACATCACTGGAATTTCGTTGAAAGACGCACGTCTGCGTTGTGAATACAAAAAATTGCGTTTGAACAAAAATTCGGCCGAATAAGCATTGTAATATTTTATCCTGTGTCTATATTTTACTATGCCACCACGCATATTACGCCACAAACACTCGATGTTGTGAGTGCGAGCATATGTAATAGGATAACGTAAACAACCGTACGATCGCCAATAATCGTATATGATCTGAGTCGCGTGTACTTCTAGCACTAAAAATCAATGAAGGAGTCGTTTTCGTGCCTGAGGATATAGAAGCGAAGTTGTTAGGAATTATCTAAAGAACAACATACTGCAACGTCAAGGCCATCCTAGGTGAGACCTCCTTCTATAAAAAGGTTGTTACAAAATGACCTGACATTTAAATTTATTAATAAAACGTATTATTTATTTGAAAAGTACGAATATTTTTATTTTAATATAAGGTACAAACACGGAGGTTATGTGTGGAACACAATATCCGATGAATGACCGCCTAGGTCCTGTTTGAAAAGGTTCATTCTTTTGACGAAATTTTCACTAATATTTTAGCATAATTGCCGACTAATTTCATTAATGGTGCATCAAATTGCTTCCTTGAGCTTCGGAATGGTCTGTGGATCATTGGCATAAACTTTTCCATTCAGAAAACCTCAAAGAAAGAAGTCCAATGGCGTCAAATCGTACGATCTTGGTGGCCAATTCACATCGCCGCGGCACGAGATAACACGAACATCAAACTTCGTCTGGAATCACTGCATTGTTTCGCAGTGAATTTTCACAATTTCTATGCGTTGCTCGATCGTGTAATTCTTCATGACTAAACCTCAATACGTCCAGATGCCAGTTGTCGAAGTACTCTATGTTCGCCACAAGGAAAATGGCACGCAATTTAAAATATCAGGACATTTTGAGGACATCCTTTATATGAATGGCGAAGTCCTGACTGACTGACTGACTGACTCATCATCATCCAGCCTAAGCCGGTAAATGTAGAAACGTGACATTTGGAGGGCACGATCATTTTATTATGTAGGCACCATTTAAGAAGAGATTATTTTTTTAATTCAACCCTTAAGGGGAGAAAAGGGGTGGCAAAGTTTGTATTGAAATTTTCAAATATCTGGTCGGATTTACTTGAAATTTGATATTCGTGCTTCTTGACACAATTAGTGAAACACGTATTTTGGCAGTTTTAGAAATTCAACCCCTAATGAGAAAAAGTGGATGGCAAAGTTTTGAGGGAAAATAAAAAAAAAATCGGGTCAAATTTACTTGAAACTTTTTATAACGCCTTCTAGACACAATTAATGAAATTTTATCATTTTTGGAAACTCAATCCTTGAGGGGAAAAGAGGATAGCAAAGTTTGTATGGTAAAAGATAAAACTGTTTGGTGACTGACTGACCGACATATAGGCAACGCACAGCTTAAACCACTGGAGTTAAATACATGAAATTCGGAAGATATGTTCCTCACAAAGTGGAGAGGTGCATTAAGAAAGGATTTTTCGAAAATCAACTCTTAAGGGGGTGAAATGGGGTGTCAAAGTTTGTATGAAAAATTGTATTCCTTGCGTGTATCAACTTGAAACTTGGTATAAACATTCTTCAAAACAAATAATAAAACGCATATTTTAGGACTTTTTGAAACACGCCCTAATAAGGGGTGTAACTGTTGATAAAGTTTCTATGGGCCAAATTCCACGCGGGCGAAGCCGCGGGCGGATGCTCGTTTCTATATAATTACCTCAAAATCTCCGATAACGTTCTTCAATTACGTTACCAGTGCACAACTCTCTACAATGCATGTTTACGTACACCAGAGTTCAAATTTCGTGAAAGATTTTTTTTTTCGGTTTCGACGATTAAAAAAAAAGATGTTCGTAATAACTGGATACCACAACCCGTGCAGGAATTGTCGTAGGAATCCAATTGGATTCCCATGCTTGCCTCCACTTCGTGATAGAGATCCAATGGGGCATCGTGGATTTGGAACCCTATACCAAAAAGTTACGCTCGTACATTGGATTTTTATCAGGATTCCCCATTGGAAGCCAACGTACGAATTCAATTTGAATCCTAAAGGATTTCCACATTATCGAACAGAATCCGATACGATTTTTGATCATGGTCTTGAAGTGCGCATCCTTGGGACGCAACGAAATATTTTTGTCTTTCAATTTCTGTTACAACATTTGTTGAAAAATGTACAGTGTAAAAGTAATAAGAAAATTCCATAAAACGTTTTGAGTGATAGGCGTGACCTAGAGAAGCCAAAAATGTTTGGGTTATAAGAAGTTGATGATTGAAAAAGATGTATTTTCGTTGCATTCCAACGATGCGAACTTCAACATAATTCTTGACGGATCCCATCGCATTTTGGACGTTGAATTTTCTAATAAAAATATTTAGATGTACAAAATGAGTGGATTTCAAAACAGTATGAATCTTACAATCCTGGAATTAATTCTGGACACTTGTAAAATTTTAGACAATTCGTACTTTGTCATTTTTTGTTTAAAAAATTACAATATTTGCGAAACTAATAGGTAATCATTGCGGAAAATTGACAGGTCATCCCGAATACAATTCGGGGCCTTCAAGGCTCTATTTGTGGATTCCCTAATAGGGCTTTCCATAAAAGAGCCAGCCCGGGCCCTATTAGGGAATGACATGGTAGATACCTTGATTAAAACTATGGTCTAAGTACGGAGACCAAGTAAGGGACTTGAAGGCTCATAGTTGTAGATTCCCCAGTAGGCATTCCCCCAATACTACTAGACTTTGCCATTATAGGGGCGTACCAGGATAAACAGCTTGACAAAATGATTTATGGCATAATAATTATCACAATCGATTAAATATAATCGATCTAACATAACAGGCATATAATTCCTTTGGCCATTAAATGCAAAAGAATCAGGGCCTTTAAGGTATTACTGGATGAATATTAAAAAATCGCCAAAATTCTTGATAATTGAGGATAATTCTTGATTCTTGATAGAATAAAAATATACGAATTATTTTAATTTTTTTCACTAAATAATTTAGTAGTTATAAACATATGAATTTAACACGCTCGCTTATGGAAAAATAGCTTCTTCAGACGTTAATGGTTACAAAACGAATGGAACTAAATGACCGTAAATTCTGAAAATATTATTTCAAGATTCAGGATCAATCGATTGATTATGCTAAGTTTCAAATAAATCGACTGAGTAATTGTCGAGAAATTAATTAAAGTAATGAGGAGTATCACCTTTTTTAACGATGAAGCAATCATTGGGAAACTCAATATATATTGAGTTTTTGGATAATTATTGTTAATAATAAGATGATCTGAACGTATTAATTAAATTAAAAAATTAAGACATTTTTTTTGTTCGACAGTTGAAACGGATGTACAGTCACTGACAAAATCTCAATGAAGCGCACGCGCCAATATCGTCGAATTCGTATTCAATTATTATTAAAAGTGTAAAATGACTATTTCTAAGTGTTGATTTATTATTAAATTAGCTGCTTGTAAGGCATGTACGACATGATCAAGACTTGTAAATCCACGTTTCGCCCATTTTGAACTAACTTTTTGCCCGACGGTCCATCCAATAATACCTTAAAAACTAATTTCTATCTTAAAAAAGTATAAATCGCTGAAAAAAGTATATCTTGAAAATCTATTTAAATCACATCACTGAAAATCCACTGTAATTATCCTTTGTTATTTATTATACTGTACTTTGACATAATATCAACACACATGCTCACGAAGAGTGTGGCTATGTTTCAACACACTGAGTTTTTTTTCTCGTGAATTTCACATATTTTCGATTTGAACGTGGCAAGAATTCTCAAACGGCGTTGATCGGGAAATAGCGCAGGATCCAATTGGATCCCAATGAGGGCTCCCTGTGTGCGGTGTCTCTAACAAATCCCTATAGAGATGTGGGTGCATCTTGGGACCTTCCAATAATTTTGTGCACGGGATCACGAAAGGGTATTTTTTTTTGAGATCCAACAAATTCCGGTTGAGAATTTCAAATAAGATATTCTCAAAGAAGGTCAATCGGGAAATCGGGCGGAATCCACTTGGATTCCAAAGTGGACTCTCTACGAGCTGCGTCCCTATCAAATCTCTATAGAGATGTGGTAAGATCCGGGGACTTGCCAACAAATTTCTGCACGTAACGCAAAAATTGCTATGTTGGAAATTCTATTCAATTCTTTATCATTGCGGTCAGATTTGCCTCATCTGGCTATCCGGATAGCTGGATGCATACTGGGTTCTCTCGTTTTCTATCCGTACTTTCCTTTTACCCTTTTGTCCACGGGTGGTCCATCATTTTCTTCACAGCTTGTGCTCATTCTGTTCAAATTCCTTTTCCCCATTTTACGGCCTTTTAGTCTCGCGTTATAATGTCTCACTGAAGAACAACGAACTTCCTTATTCGAGACATGTTCTGTGGGTTCTTCGTTGAAGAATTTCATAATATCGTCCATTCCCTTCATATTCATATTGGTGGGTATCATTCACGGCCTGTTGTAGACAGGTTTTTAAAAAAATATATAATATCAACACTAAACGCACTACAACGCCGTCGTATGTTGAACTTTCAGCTAACAAGATATTTTACTTTTAACGAGCTCTATATGACGAAAGGCATTCATCGTAATACGAGGCATGCATGTACCTAGTGCATTAAGTGTCAAGCGACGCATCGTACTCTCACGACGGCGTAAAGCCTGGTTTTGTTCCGCTACCTATAGGACGCTACAGCACTGCATTTTATTGCACCGAAGAGACGGCCAGAATTAGCTTCCATTATTCCTGTAGTGGAGAACGGAAAAATGGCCGGAAAACGTTTCTCTTTTCATTGACCATCGTTTTCAACGGAAATTGCCTTTACTTTTAGCGATAGACAAGAAATAGTTGAGAAAGTAGCCATAACATTGCTTTTAGACGACTAGGTGGATCGTAGAAATATAATTTTTCGAAAGCCTTCCGTATATTGCGACGATATACAGCAGGGGTGGCTAAACTTTTGACGTGTGCGGTCGGCGCGACGATGATTCATAATATTCCTGGCGGTCTACCACCGGCAACAGTTTTAAACCCAAACAAACCCGAACATATTCATTCAATGAAACATTTCTAAACTAGTTTTACAAAGCTCTCACTGAAGATTCTTGTTCAATAAAATAACTTCAAACTCTTTTATTTTTTACATTCATTTTTAAACATTGTATTTTTGGCTCTATGTGTGGCACTGCATATTCTCCATAAGTTTTTCATGTTGCATAGTGTAATAACTGACTGCGATGCACAAACAGGAAGTTCGTCTGTTAACCGAGCCCGATGTTTCGTTTTTATCGCATTTATAGTAGAAAACGTTGATTCACAGAAAATAGCAATTTTTCGTAATTTTTTCTGAATTGATTTTACTCTCGCGGGCTACTGAAATCGTCTAGGCGGTCGACGTATTCGCCACCCCTGATATACAGGATGGCAATTATAAAGTCGCCATGTATTTTTGAAGGATCTGATGCGGAGATTTTTCAGCCGAGAATAAATAAGATCTCGTGCGGAAAGTGAGTTAGGGCTTCAATCAGGCCCATCTTAATTTTCCCTAACTTAATCAGGGGACGTCCATTAATTACGTGAGGTGTTTTTTTCTTTAATTTAGACCTCCGTCCCCTCTGGTGAGATTTGGTGAGATGTCGAGGCACTCCCCTCCCCCGCATGAGATTTCTATTGACCCCCCTCCCCCTAAATGAGGTTTAGTGAGATTTTGCCAGAACCCTTCCCCCCTTTTGGAGCTCCCGTAGTTAATAGACGCCCCCTTAGAGCCTTACTCTGGAAACCTCACAGGGGCCATCAGTGGCGAGTCATATTTTGCTATCAAGGGCCCTTATAGGCATACTAATCAGGGCCTTCAAAAATGCCTCAACGGTGCCTCATAAAAACCATTGCAGGCGTCTGTATATATGTGTGTGTGCACTGTAGAAAAGAAACGTGTGGTTTTAATACGTTTAAGGCTGGAAATTCTGTTGAATATTTCAACACGTATGCTCCCGCGTTGTTCAAATGAACACATTTTGTTGGTTCAAAGCATCACAGCCCATGCGTGTTGGTTCAAAGCATCACAGCCCGTCTACTCCCACATGGAAATAAAATATGTTAAAAATATATCGAAAGATATATAAAACATATATAAAATATATTTTGTTCGAAAAATTGGATATGTCAATTATATTTTTGGATATAAGTCAAAACTTTAGCGATATATAAATATAAATACATTTAAGATATATCTTTAATATATCAGACATACAAGCTGAATGCATGTTTTATATATTGGGGAATATACTGGAGAAAATATGCTGGCGTATATAAAAAAATACATATCAGATATATATAAAACTTATCGAAAATGCATCACTAATGTACGTTTTATATATTTTGAATGTGAAATTCAATTATAATATCTAATATTTTTATAATTATAATTATAATATTAGAGCATATTAGAATTAAATAATGAAATTTGACACACATTTTGGCACTCAAATGATTAGTTTGGAAAATTTGGATTTTAGAACATTAAATAGTCGCTATAAGGATACATTCTTAGCTGTTATTCCATAGCATACTCTGCCCATAGTTAAACCCTCAAAAATCTAACCATGAAGGTAGATACTTTCATATCTCAGCATATGCAGCTATTTTCATATCTCGATTTTGTATGTTTCGTCATCTGTCAAGAGACTTGACATCAAACACAGTTCCGAAGGAATAAATAACCGAAAGAGCAATTTGACCAACGAACGAACTATAATTGTCGAATTTATTGAAAAACGAAGTGATATCGTTTGAATTTATCGGACAAATCCTTTTTATATATTAGCTTGAAGCTAATATATTCATTGGAAAACGTCGTTCGATTTGGTTTGATTTAAATATTTTTATTCACGTTTAATTTGTAGTTTAAAATTACATTTGGACTTTAAGATTGCATGCATCCTACTTTTCTTTATTATACTCAGGTGCTGTCATCTCCTGCCCATGATTAGTCGACGGCCATGATTTTTTTTTAAAATATTTACCGAGAGCATAACAGGAGATACGTCATCGTGACAACGTAATATAATTCGATTTCGAAGGTTTCACCGTCAACAAAACGTACATAATAATTGGATCGTTTCTTGACTTTCGTGTAATTAACATATATAAATAGGATCGCACCTCAAAATTATTCGTTGTAAATTTTCTTTGTAATATCTGTTTGATTCCTGCAGATATTTATAAAATTCATTTCATATAGATTTTATAAATATCTTAAAATATACCAAAAATATACTTATTTTAAATGTATTCCGTATACACTTCAGATATATTACGAGTATATTTGAAATATACTTTGAATATATTTCAATAATATTTTAAATCTAGTATGAATATATTTCGTATACATTTTAGATGTAGTTTAAAGACATTAAAAGTATATTTTAAGCATAATCTAAATATATTTGAAGTATATCTTGAATACACTTTAAATATATTTCAATAAAATTTGAAATATAGTATGAATATATTTCGTGTACATTTTAGATGCAGTTTGAATATATTTAAAGTATATTTCAAATATAGTTCGAATATATGTAATCGCATATCCAACATATATTCTCTATACATTTTGAAGATATATTTTTTGACGAAAAGTTGGATATCGCGAATATATTTTTAAAGCATTTCCCGTATATATTGCATGTATCTAATATATATCTAAGATATATAATATATATCAGAAATATATTTTACATCTATTATTAATATATCGAAAAATATATTTTTACATATATTTTATTTCCATGTGGGCTAAACGCACAGAATATCTCATAATTCCAAAATAATATAAAATACCCAACCCACAGTTCTACGTCACTGATTTGATATTATAGTTCGTCATTCCCTGACCTTCTGAAATGATTTTGGTTAAAGAAAATATTTCCCCTACACATGGGATCGAACCTGCAACCTATTTGCCTATCTCTTACCTACACTACGTACACTGAGAGAAATGTATGGTATCTTCAACCATATTTTAATCATACTTTATATTACCCTGAGGGGGCAACAATACTTTAGTCATAGTTATTGCTCAAAATATAGTACTGCTTATTGATATTTTAGCAGTTGCGTAAATTGTGCACATAAAGGATGCCTCAAAATGACTTGAAATTTTTATTTATTAATAAAACGTATTATTTATTTGAAAAGTACGAATATTTTAATTTTAATATAAGGTACAAGCATAGAGGTTATGTGTGGAACACAATATCCGATAAATGGCCGACTGTCCCCTGTTTGCAAACGTGGACTCTTTCGAAGAAATGTTCAATAACATTTTGGCATAATTGCGCACTCGATTCATTAATGGTGCGTCTAATTGCTTCGTTGAACTCCGGAATGGTCTGTGGAACATTGGCATACACTTTTCCTTTCAGAAAACCCCAAAGAAAGAAGTCCAATTGTTGCCACTAACAATAAGTTGAAGATGTGCCTCATCGCTGAAGATGATTTTCTTCGAATAATTACCATCACTTTGTTGATGCTCCAATATCCAATTGGCAAATGTACGGCGCAGCGCATGGTCTGCTGGCTGGCGTTCTTGTGTCAATAGGATCTTGTAAGCATGCATATGCAAATCTTTCGTCAAAATTCGCTGCACAGAGCATCTTGAAATGTTCAATTGCTGAGCACGATGGCGAATCCAGGTGGAAGGACTTTCGTCAACACTCGCACTCACTGCGGCTATATTTTCATTCGACCGACCGGTACGAAGATCGCCACTGCTTTTCCCGGTCAGAATTGAACCACTAACCTCAAATTTAGCGATTAAATTCACCACAGTGTTGCGAGATGGTGCGTTATGATGACCAAAAGATGTGCGGACTTTTCGGACCGTCTCTGCAAAATTTTCACGAATTTTGTAGTGAATTTTCATAATTTCTATGTGTTGCTCGATCGTGTCATTCTCCACGACTAAACCTTAATACTTCCTGATGCCAGTTGTCAAAGATTAGTACTCTATATTCGCCACAAAAAATAATGGCGCGCAATTTAAAAACAAGCATACGTTGATTGTTCAAAGCTATATATAATAACATTGTAGGTTTTCATACATGGATATTTCCTTACACTATCTAAGAATAACTCCCCCAAAATGCTAATAGTGAACAGAACAAGTATATACATACAATGATAAAAATGTTGTTTGTGAGTTGCAACGATGTTTATAGTGGTTTTACCATATTGTATGGGACGTCTACAAAATGCATAGAATATTTCATAAATTCAGAATAAATGAGAAATACTCAATCAAGAGTACTACCTCAATGATTTTATCACAATTCGTCATTCCCTGATCTTCTAAAATGATTTCTTTCGAAGAAAATATTTCGCCTACACATGAAATCGAGCATACAATCTACCTACCTATCTTCTGCCCATACTACGCACGCTGCCACTATGTTGTCGGGTGCCTATGATTTTGTAATCGTAGATTTGGCATAACAGAGAAAAGTAATTCCGGCTGTAATTCTGAATCGCTGTTACCTCCGATATAGGTGAAATTTTGCACAGATCTTCTTTGTAATAATATATGTCACTGCTTAAATGGATGTTTGGTGTATCGCGATAATTTTCGAAACTTCTAACTTTGAAAACAGAGAAATCAATGCGTGTATACATACTTCGCGACAACATCATACACAGTCGATCTTGGGTATCCGAAGAATCGAATGATTTCTGTTGCTGAGCGCCCAGCGCGAACACTTTCGATAATCGCGGCTCTTCGATTATACTCCGCACTTGGTTTCAACATTGCGAGTGTTTCGAAGTTATGAATGTTTAGTACATGCGTCAAGCTATTTTGACGCCAATCGCGACCTCTCGAAATGGTATAGAACGGCGGGAAATTCAAATTGAATTTCGTCCGGATTTTGGCGCCGCACCCTGTATAATGGTTGTTCAACTCCTGTTTGAACAAAAATATAGGATATTTTCGTAATGGATAGTATTGGCCGGAAAAAATAGAGCATTTTGGAAAAAAAATTAATTTCTTTTTGAGATCAGCAGAATAAAAATAATAAAATTCCGAATACGCAACACTCCTAAAAAACCTTTTTTTTTAATGGTATTTAATTCCATTTATCCACTTTGAAATGCGTATTTCATCATTTTGTTCACGACGACCGGACGCAGAAAAAAGTTTTTAAAAAGTATTCGGATTTTACATATCTTCATTCTGCTGTACTCAAAATGAAAGTTTGATTTTTTCCAAAATGCTCTATTTTCTCTGCCCATACTCCTTATCAGAAAAATTAACTAGATTTTTTCAAAAATGGACTTGAAAAATGTCAGAGTTACTAGGAGTAGTGATGAAATGAGCCGCACAGAAACGAGAGAGTTATTATATTACATGTTTTTTTATAACGTGAACATGAGTACACCTTACTCGCCGAATTACCAACAGAAAGTGAGGCATCTCAAGATAAATAGAACAGAAGGATCAACAGAATATAAATAGCTCATGGCAACGATCTCATAGTAACTGTACCATAGTAACGATACACGTATTTCAAATTAACTGTCGGCACATCGTACTGAAACAAAAGACAGAATACTTGATATTCTAATTAAAAAAACACTACATATGAAATTTTTCTGAGTCGCAAAATCTCTGCGCAAGACCCGTAAAAAGCACACGGCACCCTCATAATACTTACCCTATATACCGTGTACGAGGGTGTTTATAATGATTTTCGGAAATTGATTTTGCTAGTATTTACTGAATGTAGGGGAGGCCGAGGAGGGTTGTGACAATTTCTACTTTAACTAGCATATCTCAGTCAAAAAAGTCCTACATCTATGAACTCTATAACTTAACATAGCTACATAGTCATATACTCTTATCGAAATAAACATAAAAATAAAGAAAAGTATTAAGGTTTCGGAGAAAATCGACACAAACTGAAACAACTCCCCGTGTCACAACTCTCCAGTACTGAGGTCAGTTGTGACACGAATGTATTTGGTGATTATGAGGGAAAAAATTTAATTCAAACGCTGCTGTTGGTGAATAAAAAAATATTTATATTAATAATAAATAATTATACATTTTTTTTGCCTTATCAATCTTTGGTATATAATTATAACCAACAATAACTACCTATTTATTTTAACACTAATTAGATTCCTTTAATCATCTTTTGGCACATCATTATGAACTTAAATAATATTTAATGTTAAGTATCAACATAAAAAGTATTAGTTATCATATAAAAATAATGAAATTTGGTATTTGTGTGAGATGAATCGAATTAAAATCAAGTAAGAAATCAAGTTCCGTCTGAAATATAGTCCGACAAGCAATTATGACAAATATATCGACACTCTCCTCCAGTACAAGCTTTATGTAACTATCCCTTGTATTCGATGCACTGGACCCACTTCTCTTTTGATTGGCTATTAGCGAAGGGCTTGAGGTAACACAAATAGAAACAATTATTTTCTGCATCTTCGACCTCTTCGTCATCGATGTTATTTTTTCTTTTTACTCTTATTCGGTTTTTAGTATTTTCTCACATATTTGTTAGCCATTCTGAAACAATAAAATAAAAATTCAGTATACGAAGTCACACCACAAAACATTATTGCCAGGAAAAAATAAAATAGGAGAGTTGTGACAAGCTGTCAGAATTCTCCTAGGTGCAAAAAATCGTGCTTCGGTTAGTATTATATAATAGCTCTTATACGCCAAACAGGAAGCGAACCCAAAGAAAAAACAATGTTATGCAATGAAACTTGAAAAGCCAATGCATATTAGAAAAAATATCACAATAACGCTAACGTAATACGTATCGAAAAATTGGATATCAACATTTTGGTCGAAAACTTCCTTTTGGAATTTTTTTGGGCGCAGCCGTCGTACAGCCGCAACGCTTTCCGTGGGCCGTCGGCGCGTACTGCGTTAAATGGCGTGTCTAAAAAGCAATAAATGCACGACTTGCTAGTTCGCTAACGATCATAGGTTCCGAGAAATCAACTTTGTCACAACTCTCCTCTGCCACAAATCTCCTCGGTCTCCCCGATACACATATTTAATTTTGAAAATAAAATTGATTTCGAATGCAAATATATTTTGAATAACAGAAGTGAATGAAAAACATTTGATAGCATATACGTTCTTTTGCTTTCCTAACAATACTGTTTTTTCATCGAGAGACGCGGCAGCGTCCCGACGTCAAGTAATAAGAAAGCAAATTTCAACGCCACTGACAATTTCGACGTTACCGATTTCGACGCCATTGACAAACTCGCCATGTTGCATTTGCGCCGCGCATACGAGACGACGAACAAAAAAAAAAGATTTAATTCAATTTGGAAACTAACAAGAAATTCTATGAGAGCTTACAGTAATTAATTTCCCAATGTCATCATACTGAGCTACAAACTCGGAAGAACCAAGTGCATTTTATTATGAGAAAAGCCAGAAGCCATTTAATTTGTAAAGTACCTGGACGCGTTCGCCGCATTCATATTTTTCCTGTGAGCGGCTGGAGCGTAAAAAAGCGTGATCCTCGAGGAAATGTGTAATCAAATAACACCTTTAACCTACATGTATATTGACTTCAGCATTCCATTATTAAAGCAAAAATAGCCAATTCAATACAGAAAAATAAAAAGCGTGATCCGGCGCTTTTTCATTAAATTTTTTTTTTTTTGTTTCCTTGCAGTCAGGGCATCCCTGATATAATTCGGAGCCTTCAAAGACTTATTTCAGGATTCCCCAGTAGGGATTTTCATAAAGGAGCCAGAATTTGGCATTACAGGGGCAAACCAGTATAAGGGGCTGTACTAAATAATTTGTTACATAATAATTATCGCAATCGATTGTAATCGATCTAACATAAGAGGCATACCCCCCCCGACTTCTCCCTCTCCCTCACTCCTGGTCTCTCTCTCTGTAAGTACGATCTGTCACGAAAAATTTGAGCTCCGCTATTTTTATAAATATATGCTGCCGTAAAGTGCCTACGGGCAGCATTTTTGTCGCAGATTAAGCACGCATCTTTTGCTTTACTTCCACGACAACTTTATCACTAGAATTGGCTATACGAACTTTTTACGGGTATTCTTTCTTCGTGGTCACTCTCCTGACCTCACAACGCGGATTTCTCAAGGCGCTTGGTCTCTACGGCTGTGTCCATCATTGTTGTGTTGTGAGCCACCTGAAGTCATCGTCTCACGTATGCCGAGTTTCATCCACGAAATTACAACGTTATCGATCTCTCTCTCCATCGATCACGCGCTCGAGCCTAGCAGTCTCACGTACTATCCTCACTCATCGCAGCCGGTATTGTAGTTTGCGTTCTTACCTAATGGCCTCTTTTGTATAATTGAGTACCGACTGCTGTTTCTTACCAATCGATTTATATAAATATATACAGATCGATGGCGTCTCGGTGTGGAATTTTCAAGCGATTATGGAACAATAAGCGTACCGATATCGTTGTATGCTCGGAAGAGTCTGATGGATCATTTCACGTTTCTTGTGCTATCGATAAATTCGAATAAAGTCCGAAGATATATCTCCTCAGCTTACCACTGGTTCGACCGATTTTACTTCAAACATCACATTGCGAGACATTTTAACGCAAATACAAATTTCTAGATCTTCCACTAATGCTATGCTCCGATCAATTCAAGGCACCCTAACAAATGTTGTAAATGACATCGCCGAATTGCGAACTGATGTAGCCAAACGCTCTACATCTCATAAGATGATGGCTCAGCGTATTTCCAAATTGGATCTCAAGGTCGAAAGCACAGTTTTAGAAACACAAGTCATACGGGGTGAGCATATTTTGTTGAGCAATAGAGTAGACACCATGGTCAATTATTTATCACGGGGTTCATCCTATCCTGGTACGGCTGAGATTACCTTAACTGGTATCCCAGTTGAAATTCAAGATCCGCCCGAGATTATGGTGCAGAAGGTGTTTCGGGCTTTAGGCATCCCGGATTTAGTTTCTGACATTCTCGAAATTAGACCTCTCACGAAAACAACCATGAACCCGGCTGGTCATCAGGATAGCTCTTCCGCATCACCCAAACTATCATTGCAAAGCTTTATCGTTGTTTTGAAATCATCCAATGTCCGAGACTTTATCATTGCGAAAAAACGTGCAACGAAAACACTCACTGTAAGGGAGGTATTTTCCCTCGATCCCGCTGGCAACATTTTTTTTTAACGAGATGCTAATGTCGTCTACATCAAGAGACGCGGCAGCGTCTCGACGCCAAGTAATAAAAAAAAAAACGACTGTCACGACACGACACGCCGCGCACTCTTTATACGCCAAGATGGGCTTTAGCAGACGACTTTTTAACTTATAATCGACATTACGCGAAAACGCGGAGACGAATCGAAAATCTAATGACATTTTACCAATCAAATGTTATTTTTTCCTATCGATTTTGTTTGGGTCATTTTTCGATCCGCCTACTCAAACTTGAGATCTCGTAATATTAGCCGAATTTCCGAGTGACTTTTTTACCACAAAAATTTTTCAACACTTTAGAACTTGGAGGGATAAAGTTATTCGGTCGCATCGTAAGCTATACTACATACGTCCTTTTGGGGAAAGCGTTAACATGATGGGAACGCTTAGAGTTTCAGCGTGAAGTGCACTGTTTGCTCACTTCAGAGAGGTGCTACTATAAACAAACAATGGCGCGCTAGAAACGTCAAAAGTCGGGTTCTTCGAATGTATAGCCTCTGTCGGCTTTAAGAGGGAACGGTACCCGCAGCAAGACTTCGACGCAGCCGCGGCTCCAGTCGGTAGGGCAGAACTCGTACGAACCCCTGCTACCTACCGGGAGATTGTAAATGCCTTCCTGCGTCTCGCAACGCGTATGCGCGTGTATGTTGGTGTGCTTTACTACGTCAGCCGCACGCGGTTTAAGATTTTTATCTTTCCGCGGGCTGATCCTTCGTAGCGCGTACACACCGCGTGAGCGCATATACACCGCGTGAGCGTATATACATGCACAAACATACATAAACACAGTCAGCGTCGAGAAAGAACTTTATTCTCTTTTCTCAACGCCGACTTCGCAAGAAATTCAAAAACACGAATTTCGCAGAAAGAGTCCTTGCTGAGGGTAGCGATTGGCTCAGTAAACATTTACGGTATAAATAATACAAACATTATTGTTTAAACAATTATGAATGCATTTATTCTCGACCACGATTGTGATCGGTAGATACGGTACTGTCAGTACCTCTCAGCAAATAGATTGCTGTTTGCGAGCCGCAAAACGGTACGCTAAAAAGAATGCAAAAATAATTGTTTAAAAAATTATTTTTGCATTTTTCCTCGATCACGATTGTGATCGGGAGATACGGTACTTTCAAACCTCTTAACAATTATGATTGCTGCTTGCGCTATGTAAAATCCAACGTTAAAAATAATGCAGCCATAATTGTTTAAACAATTATGAATGCGTTTATCTCGACCACGATTGTGGTCGGTAGATACGGTACTTTCAGTACCTCTCGGCAAAGAAATTGCTGCTTGCGAGCCGCAAAACATAACAATGAAAATAATGCAAACATAATTGTTTAAACAATTATGGATGCGTTTATCTCGACCACGGTTGTGATCGGTAGATATGGTACTTTCAGTACCTCTTGGCAAATAAATTGCTGCTTGCGAGCCGAAAAACCTAACAATAAAAATAATGCAATCATAATTGTTTAAACAATTATGAATGCGATTATCCCGACCACGATTGTGATAGGTAGATACGGTACTTTCAGTACCTCTCGGCAAATAAATTGCTGCTTGCGAGCCGCAAAACATAACAATAAAAATAATGCAATCATAATTGTTTAAACAATTATGAATGTGTTTATCTCGACCACGATTGTGATCGGTAGATACGGTACTTACTTCCAGTACCTCTCAGCAAATAGATTACTGATTGCGAGCCGCAAAACCTAACAATAAAATAATGCAAACATAATTGTTTAAACAATTATGAATGCGTTTATCTCGACCATGATTGTAATCGGTAGGTACGGTACTTTCAGTACCTCTCAACAAATAAATTGCTGATCGCGAGCCGCAAAACATAACAATAGAAATAATGCAATCATAATTGTTTAAACAATTATGAATGCGTTTATCTCGACCATGATTGTGATTGGTAGATACGGTACTTACTTCCAGTACCTCTTATCAAATAGATTGCTGATTGCGAGCCGCGAAACCTAACAATAAAATAATGCAAACATAATTGTTTAAACAATTATGAATGCGTTTATCTCGACCATGATTGTAATCGGTAGATACGGTACTTTCAGTACCTCTCAGCAAATAAATTGCTGATTGCGAGCCGCAAAACCTAACAATAAAAATAATGCAATCATAATTGTTTAAACAATTATCAATGCGTTTATCTCGACCACGATTATGACCGGTAGATACGGTACTTTCAGTGACTCTTGGCAAATAAATTGCTGCTTGTGAGCCGCAAAACATAACAATAAAAATAATGCAATCATAATAACAATTATGAATGCGTTTATCTCGACCAGGATTGTGATCGGTAGATACGGTACTTTCAGTACCTCTCGGCAAATAAATTGCTGCTTGCGAACCGCAAAACCTAACAATAAAAATAATGCAAACATAATTGTTTAAAAAATTATGAATGCGTTCACTCTCGATCACGGTTGTGATCGGTAGATACGGTAATTTGAGCATATATGATTGCCTCTCAGTATATATGATTGCTGTTTGCACGCTGCAAAGCATAACGGCAAAAACAATGCGTAAAAAATTGTTTAAACCATTCAAGAATTTATTCTCGACCACGATTGTGATCGGTAAGCGCGGTACTTTCTGTACCCCTCAGCAAATATGATTGTTGCGTACGCGCTGCAAAAATCAACGGTAAAAGTAATGCAAAAATATTTGTTTAAACAAGTATTTTTGCTTTTTTTCTCGACCACGATTATGATCGGTAGGTGCCGTACTTTCTATAGTATACAACTTGATGACGTTGAAGTTTGTATTGTAAGATGCATCGAAAACTTTTTCATTTTAATAGCCCCAATTTTTTTAAATTTCATACTGAACAAATCGTTACGACATTTTCACACAGTCTTACACAAGTTAAATTTTCACAAAGATTACTCTCTATAATAATAAAAATAAAGAAATGGAAAAAATATGTTGGGGTGGTTTGAAAAATAAAGTTTATAAAGTTACTTTTCAGGGCTTACGGTTGATGAAAATTGTAAAACACATGAATATTTATTTTCCCTTATTTATAATTTATTCAAAACAATACATTATTTAATTTTACGGTATTACTGGATGGACCGTCAGACAATAAATTAGTCCAAAATGGGCGAATCGTAAATTTACAAGTCTAGATCATATCGTACAAGTTTAGCCTTACAAGCGGCTAACTTAATAATAAATTAATACTGAGAAATGTTAATTTTCCACTTTCAATACCAACTGAAGTCAAATTCGACGATATTGGCGTGTGCCTGACTGAGGTTTTGTCAGTGACTGTACATCTGTTTCAACTGGACAACAAAAACATTTCTCAATTTGTAAATTCAATTAATAAGTTAAGATAATCTTATTATTATCAATAATCGCCCAAAAACTCGTTAAGTTTATAACTACGATAAGTTTATAACTATAAAAAATGAAGTATTTCCGTTTCAAAAAGATATGAAACCCCCCTAAAAAACTTTAACAAGTAAAAAAAAACGCCAAGTAATAAAAAATGCCCTCGAAAAAATTATCGGTCGTTTCACTATCTACAAGATTCTAATTAACCTCGAAATATTTGTGATTTTTTTCAAACAATAGTTTTATTTAGATTCTAATTTTTCAACTCAAACGTACGAAAGAAGTGAAATAACTTTTTATGAAAAAGCCAAGCAAATTTACCAGAAACGTACAGAAAATTACCAAACTCTAGTAATACCATTTTTCTCAATATTTTGTTTTCAAAAACCATTTTACTCTTATAATAAAAGTACGAATTAAGATTATATAAAAGTACAACGTATGCATCACACAAGTACTGTATGTATGTATCACTAGAAAAGCTGGGCAACGACTTGGCGTGCATGGTTAAGAAAAAAAGCTCGGCGAAGGATGACGTTTTCTCAACAACCCGACCATTAGTTTAAGAAAAACATAAATTGACGCAATTTATTATGTAACTGCAAACCAAGTTTCTGATTCCGCAAAGTATAACTTAAAAAATCAGTGATGTACCCCTAGACCACACGGCTCTTGAAATCTCACTTTATTTGCATACCTTGAAAAGTTGCGTGGAAGTATTCACTTTCTACTCTATTGCAGAACCACCATACATCTCATGAAATCTATTGCGTCGTATAAGTTTTGGTGTAATGAACATAGTTTTGGCAGGCTGAAGGTTTGAACTACGATCCGCACCACTTGCTGGTGGAAAAGGAATATCGATATTACTCTCGACACCTATCGCTCCATTTCCGATAATCTGTCTCAGTACAGTGGAACATCTCATTTCTAATAATCCTGTATGCCTGATGTGATGTTACAATTTGAAATAATCTATGTAGATAAATTGTTGCAAAAGTTACTTTTGCAAGCGGTAGGGACGTTTCTGTAAGAAAATTGTGTATCTTCCCGAGCTTTTTTTCTTAACCATGCACGCCAAGTCGTTGCCCAGCTTTTCTAGTGATACATACATACAGTACTTGTGTGATGCATACGTTGTACTTTTATATAATCGTGATTCGTACTTTTATTATAAGAGTAAAATGGTTTTTGAAAACAAAATATTGAGAAAAATGGTATTACTAGAGTTTGGTAATTTTCTGTACGTTTCTGGTAAATTTGCTTGGCTTTTTCATAAAAAGTTATTTCACTTCTCTTGTACGTTTGAGTTGAAAAATTAGAATCTAAATAAAACTATTGTTTGAAAAAAATCACAAATATTTCGAGGTTAATTAGAATCATGTAGATAGTGAAACAACCGATAATTTTTTCGAGGGCATTTTTTATTACTTGGCGTTTTTTTTTACTTGTTAAAGTTTTTTAGGGGTATAAGTTACTTCGCGGAACTAAAGAGAACATTGAATCTGCGGGATTTAAATATGTATGGACTCGAGGAAACAATACATGTTCGTAAACTGAAGGTGCAACGATCATTACGATCCATAATGAAGGTGAACTGAAAAACCTATGATGATTAGACAGAGAAAATATCGATAGTGAACCACCTCTAAACGGAAATCGGCCTCGTTCCCAGGACAAGTCTATAAAAATTGCCCAGGTCAATGCAAATTCTCTATTAAGTCGATTTGACGTCATTAAAGCCTATCTCTCGGATAATTCTTATCACATCATTTCCCCATCTGAACCGTGGTTGACCGCGATTACACACTAGTCCGTAATGATCGTAAACTCAGGCGTGGGGGAGGAGTGGGTATCTTTGGTTTCTTGACATTATTTTTATTATGTTATTTTTACTTTTATTTTCATTGAATTATATCGCTTCTCTACTTATATATATTTTTATTACATACTGCGTGAAGGCTATGCTAAGTCATTTATGATATTGACTGTATTGTTCGTTCAAGAAGCTTGTCATCTTTCTACAATTTATTTTTTTATTTTATTCCCTTAAACAGTGTTTTTATAGTCTTTATATTTTATTCATTTATTTTTCCTTATGTGTACCTTGTTGCCTAGAGGTTGTACCAAGGCATATCGAAAACCATCAATCAATCAATCAACCAATCAATCTCCCTCTTCTTCCCCTCTCCCTCATTGCACGGGTTACCTTTATTTGTTATTCGCAAACAAAGCACATCTTGTCATTAGTACATTTTTATGGTTCTTTTATTTATTTGATTGGTTTGTTTCTTCGTTTGTAATGGTATGTATTTGTTTTGTATTGATATTTATTTCTTCACTTTCGATACTTTGTTTATTTATTTGTTTGATGATTTTTTGTTGACAATAATGATCTACAAACATTTTTTAAATAAAAAAGTTGCAACCAGAATACCCCTTACAGTCTTACCATATACAGAGACGTACATGTAACATATTTATATGCATGTGTGCGTGTGTGATCTCGTATTCGGTATTAATGCTTTCTGTAGCTGCCCTCGGTGTCATGCATATCCCGAGCATAACTCTTATACCTGGTCCATTCATCTGCAGATACAAAAATAATCGTTGCTCGCACAGGTAAAGCGTTCGCAGAAATGTAGCTAAGAAAAGGTGCAAAGCGTACCGGACTCAGACGTGTCTTCAGAGCTGAAGTGGTATGATGAACTAAGCGGAAGATGCCGCAGATGTGCATTTCCATTGTATACAATGATGCTTCTCCGTTTTCATCAAGCCTGATCATCCGAGAAGCTAAATACTTGAGCTCTTTTCAATATTGTCTACAACGGACTCCGTCGAGTTCTCGTCTCTTTGTCGAATGCGACAATACCCGATCGTTATTGCTTCTAAGAATATATACAATACACTGAGTTGTACTTGAGTAGGAAATGAATCCGAGCAAAAATGAGAGGCAAAGATTTTTCTCATTACGAGCGAAAAATCACCAAAATCGTGAAAATCATAGCAATTGATTCAGTCTTGTTACTTCTGCCTCATAAGACAGTATTCTAGTATAGAGGCCTAAACTTCGGGCGCTTTGTCGGACTTGATAAAAAAAAAAATATATATATATATATATATTTTAATATCCACTTTTTTTTAATGTTTCAAGAACTTACAAAAATAATTTGTGCAAAGAAATTAATAATTGATAAAAGTTATGGCCCTCTAAATATGGTCGTAAAAAAAGGATCGAAGCGGTTGACATGATTCCAGAGCTCCTATTCACCTGAAACAGAAATAGAACTAACTTTGTTGTGTCAATAAGAATGACATTATGGCAGGTACCAAACAGAAAAAAAAATGATGGCGACTGTCTGGAAAAAAAATTAATTCATCGCCCTACTATTCCAAAGTAATTTTTTTTTCTAGTAGTAATAACGATACTTTCCCGATGCCCGAGATAGGGACGATAGAGCGATGTATACTGAAGGTTAATACCAAATTTGAAGTTAATCAGTTGAATAGAACTCGAGATTTTATGTCAACCAGGTTGAAAGAAGTAGTTTCGAGAAAAACGCGTTTAAAGTGTTGAATACAATTTCAGACAACAGCAAATATCTAACTGGTATAATGGTATGTTATACCTACGTTATATTAATCGGCCATTACTGCCTCGTAAATTGTGCATTCATTGACTTTGAAATGATGATTTTCTGAAGCTCGTTCTTCCCTGCAAGCACTTCTAGCTTCCTTAGAAGGTTCTGAAACCGCTGCAGCCTCTCAATTGGGACCATATTATATCTGGTGGCGGAAAATCAAACTATACTTAGGACAAAGCCCTCAATAGAAATTATACGTAGCCATACGATGAAAGTATTCAATTTTTATGAAAAACATATTTAAATATCGGTGAATATGCAATTAGCGAAGCTTTCCCCGCGTAGCAACGATCGCAAGAACATTAACCCTGCGCGGATCATATGATTTTTGCTGGCACCCCAGATCATATGGGTCATTTTTGTCCTGTAACTCATATCTCAGGTATTTAAAGAGAAAAAAAATTGAAAAAATTCTGGCATACTCTTTATTGATTCTACTTTAAGTTCCGATAGTTTTTATAGCCGTCGCATTTTTATTTTTCTAACAAATTGTTTAAATAAAGCATACCTTCGGAAAAAAAGTAATTTTACGAAACAAATCGCCATTTTTTTCTATTGAACGTTAAGCAAAAATTCCTGCGCCAATTTGTAGCTGAAACTATACTCTTTTAGATAAACAATATCCCAAGTCTGCCCTTTTAAATAAGTACATTTATTTTGGCATCTGAATGTAGGGTATTTTTCGGGTATCAAAACTACTATAAAATAACGTATTTTACATCAAATGTATTATGCAATTTTATTATTGAAGAATTATAAAAAAAATACGTGAAAAAGGAACTAAGATTGTACTTTAAAAGAAAAATTACAAATTTTAATCGTTAAATTGTGCGCAATCCAAGCAAAAATTTACTCTGTGCTCGTCGCAAATCGCTTTTCCACAAACTCCGCAGTGCATCTTCTTCTGGCTCAACATTCAAGTCTTCATCTATATGGGGCACATTAGACATATCAAAATCAAACTCTCTATCTTCATCGGCATCATCTATATCCGAATTAAGCTCTTCCACGATTTCTCCATCTTCTTCTCCTTCAGAGCATTGATCGTAGTTAACTGCTGTTGCTCTATCCCGTAATTGATAGCGGGGCTCAGTGGTGGATGTGGCGGCCATAACCTGAAAACACGTATTTTACGATTTATCAGTTACAATAGCAAAAACCACCGAACAATATCATCAAACATTGAAAAGAAACGCTAAAAAAGCGAAAAACCCAACTTTACTTACGTTGACAAAATACCGGCACCTCGGATCATATTTGTCGTTTTTGGAACACACGAGATTTCACCTCGCTGTTTTCCGGACAGTAACTGCTGGATTGAGATTCCGCTTGAACACCGAATACCCCTCAGTACTGTTTTTTAGGGTGGAGAGCGAAGCCCCGCCCTTCAAGGATCCGGGAGACATTTAAGAGGGAAAATTCGCTTGAGTAAAAAGTGACTCATATGGCCGCGCAGGGTTAAATGTGGTATGAACGATTGCGAAAGCACTTCGAATAAAGAGTTGGAAGTGCGTTTCCACAGATTTCCTATTGCAGGGAAACGCTTTGTGTGCATGAAAAATTATTTTGGAAGAGTGGAAAAAAAAGATCAATTAGGGGCTTGAATTAAAGCGGTGAATATTAAGAAAGTGTTTTCAGGCATGAAAATGTGCTGTAAAAAAATTCTTGAAAATGTAAAGAAAAATGGAGAAACATTTTAAAATAACTAAAAAATGTCCATTGCCAAATAATGAAAGGTAATAACAATGAGAGATTAGACTTACCGATTGCAATACAGTAACGTCACAATGATCTACTTGCATATTTCTCCCAACCCAGCTTTGCAAGCGCAAATCATTTTAAATCATCAATCTCATGGGGATTATTTCACAATTGAGATGTTTGCAAACAACACGCTTTGAAACTGACAGCACCGATATGGGAAACCACACTAACTTTACCAGATTTTAAACTGTGCCTAGCCTTCAAAATACGTTCTCCTTTCACAAAATTGCATTGTTTAGGATTGGTACTAGGCCAACCACAAATTGCACTAATACTTATCATGATATCACAGAAATTTGCAGTAAACTACATGATTGTTTACGTTTCTCGGCCCTCTTATCGTCGCCATGTTTTTTTAGGCTCCGCCCATATGACAGATCCCAATCCGGCTATATTTGAATCGCCATAGCCTTGTAAATATTGGGAATTTCGAAACATTCTTTGGAGGACATATGCTTAAGAGTCGATACTTAAAAAAAAACCCAAAAATCGATTTTTTCAAACTTCTAGTCTAGAATATCCCCTTAAGGAATACATGTAAGCGGGAATAAAATTAATTTTTTACCTTTCATACCATCCGTTTTCACGGTATCTGTTGCACAAAAGTCTCGGGTCAACATATTCATATTCAAACGTCATAACAGCTCCATATAAAAACGCAAGTTCTTTCAATACTTTTCATCCGGAGTATTCACAGGATATTACTTGTCGGTGATCTCGTAGCCACGTCACGCGATGGGATCTTGTTGACAGGTGAAAGCACTTTTTATTCTTTGTAAAATCGCCATTTAAGAGAAAGGCCGAGAAAAATCGGAGGTTCCTTATTTTTATACGACGCAAACACGTTAGCGATGTTGACTTTCACGGAAATGTTACCTCCCTGCCCGTCCTTAGAATGTTTCTTGTCCAATACCATTTACGATCTATACATTACGCGTGTAGGTGTGAAAAATCTCCGTCTGGTCACTTTTGCAGGTCGCGTGGCTACGGGTCGACACGCAGACTATCCTAACGATAGCGACTCACGTTATCACGAAAAATCACCGTATCGCGGTGACGCATAGTGGTCATCGTACCTGGTCACTTCACATAAGGGACACGCAAGAGAATGATCGGGGATGGTACATGTGCCAGGTCAACACAGATCCTATGTCGAGCAACACTGGTTTCCTAGAAGTTGTCGGTAAGAATTTATGCAATAATCAATTTCAATATGCTCATGTTATATGTATATCGGCGACAAGTTGGTGCAAATATAGATCCGAGTTGATTCGTATCAAAGATTTTTGCTCATCCAATTGAAGTCAAGAAATTGCCACATTGAGAAAAAAATTCTCATCGAGCCTACCAAACGTGGTATACTAAGGAATATTTGTTTCTTTAAACAATTAAATAACGGTTTGAGGCAATATTCTCGCCTAGAGGCTGAAATTTCGGGCCTGATAAAAAAACATATATATATATGTATATTTTTTAGTATCCATTTTTTACAGTCCCGAGTCAAAATTTTCGAATCGCGTTCAACCCGTCAAATAAAGGCCTCCTTCCCTGAGCAGTGATCGGTGATAGCGGATTATCAGGTACCTAAACGAGGGTACAATGTTTGGAATACAAATACGTTAGGGCCTCCGATAAACCTCCCGAATGGCAGAAACTGGACATTATCACTCAAAGGAGGCCAATGCAGAGCGCAAGTGAATCTGCGAAACCCCAGGTGGGCCTACTTCGAGCGCTCCCACAGAACCTACAAGCCCCCTTTGGCCTACTGTAGGCGCACTGTAGACCCTCTGGACCCTCCATTCAGCCTACTGTGAGCGCACTGTAGACCCTCCGGACCGTCCATTCAGCGAAAACGTATTTATTTCGTCATAGAACGGATTACCGATCAGGCCATAATGGAGTGTTGATGGAGGAGATATCGAATTTGGGCTCAAAGGAGGTTAGCTGGGGTCGAAGACAACGAACTTTAGATCGAAAGCAGGTTAAGGAGGCCTGTGTTCTGCACGTTTCACTGAAACTGGGGGTCGAAATAAGGTTTGGGAGGACTAACAGAGGCTATACTGGACCAAATGGAGGCCTCTTCATGGCACTGAACCGACAAATGGGGCTTGGTAGGTTCACCAGAGGCTGGCGGCTCGTGCATAACAAAAAAAAATGGATTCTGCGAGTGTTCAGAGCAGACTATACATTTTGAGTCGGGTATTAATGTTTCAAGAACTTACCAAAACAATTTGGTGCAAAAAAAAAAATAAGAATGTTATGGGCCCCTTAATATGGCTGTGAAAAAATGGTTGAGGCGGTTGACACGCACCGAAACCTCCCATTCATCTAAGACAGAACTAAAACCAATTTTCTTTATCTATAAGAATGCCATTATGGCAGGTAACAAAGACATTTCGGCTGTCTAAAAAAAAGTTAATTTTTCACCCTATCTTTTTCAAAGTTAACATTTTTCTTAAAACAGTAATAATATTAATTTGGCAATTCCCAAGGTAGAGATGATAAAGGGATATATACTGAAGGTTCATATAAAATGTTTAGTCAATCGGTTGAATAGAACTCGAGATTTTATGTCGACCAGGTTGAAAAAAGTAGCTTCGAGAAAAACGCGTCCAAAGTTTTGAGTACAATTTCAGACAAGCGCAACTATAGTCGAAATTTCTTACAGCACTAAAATTTACATAGCGGAACCAAAAATAAAGGTAATTGAATTTCCCAATTGGCGTTTTAAAGAGGACCAGTTTACCTTTATTTTGCTTTTTTATAAAATTCTCTACGATTTTTTTTTCGCCCCGGTATGCACTTTTGAACGTGGCCATTTTTCGGCTATTTTTTGGCCGTCGAAAATTGACTGCAATGTTTGTGGAAAATTTTTTCCTCAATTTTTTCCATGGGAAACTTTTTCAAAACTGACATTTTTATTTTTTAGAAAGTCTCATATGATTTTTTTTCGCCCTAGTATTGCATTTTTAGCTAAAAAATACATGTTTTAGAAAAAAAAGGCGTCATCGAAGAACTATAGGGTTTCAGGGGAAATGTCAAAAGGGTAAAAAGTTGCATGGGTTCACACTGGAGTGGCTAGAATTTTTTCAGAATTTTTCTTGGACATCTTTTTTACCATTTTTGGTTGGAACTTTGATGAGTGGAGAGACTCCACTTTGGAATTATGGGGTCTAGGGCAATTAAGAAAGGAAATTTGTTTACATTTTCATTTTTAATTAACTACAATTTTTCTAGTTGTTTTTTTTTATTTTTGAAAATGAAAATAAAAAAATCAAAATGAAAAAAATGAAAATAATTCTAAAAAAATTGTTGTTAATTAAAAATGAATATGTAAACAAATTTCCTTTCTCAATATATTGTCCTAGACCCTATAATTCCCAAGTGGAGCCTGTCCACTCATCAAAGTTCCAACCAAAAACGGGGAAAAAAAATTTCGAAAAAAATTCTGAAAAAATTCTAGCCACCCCAGTATGAACCCATGCAACTTTTTACCCTCTTGACATTTCTTCTGAAACCCTATAGTTCTTCGATGATGCCTTTTTTTCTGTAACATGTATTTTTTAGCTAAAAATGCAATACTGGGGCGAAAAAAATCGTACGAGACGTTCTAAAAAACAAAAATGTAGGTTTTGATATCCTTTTTAAGTTTATCATGGAAAAAACCGAGCAAAACATTTTTTTACAAACTTTGCAGTTAATTTTCGACGGCCAAAAAATAGCCGAAAAATGGCCACGTTCAAAAGTGCGCACCGGGCGAAACAAAAATTGTAGAGAATTTTCTAAAAAAGCAGAATAAAGGTAAACTTGCCCTCTTTAAAATGCCACTTGGGAAATTCAATTACCTTTATTTTTGAGTCCGTTATGTAAATTTTAGTGCGGTAAGAAATTTCGACTAGTGCGTACTTTTTTTGTCCAGTACTGTACATCTAACAAGTAAAGGTCGCGAGGTGTCCCCCTCCGATCTCGATGAAATGCGGCATGTTTGTAGAGTGGGTCAAAATAAGGGACACGTATTTTTTCATATCTGCGGAACCCAATTTTTAAGGGGTGAAACGCACTTTTAAGGGTTGAAAATGGAGTTGTTTTTAATTTTTCGGCGATAACTTTTTAACGTAACAAGGTACGCACAAATTTCAAATTGCAGGAAGGTTCCATTTCTGAGTACTATACATTGGAGATGAGAACGGTGCGGCTAACAACAAAATTCATATTGTTTATAGCAAAAATGCATTTTTTCATGCGTATCTTCGAGTATTTTTAACCGATCGGGATGTAAATTTGCATACACGTAGAAGATGGAAAAGTAGCGGATACGTATTTTTTGTTTTTCCGATATCTCACAATTAAGAGGTTGAAACTGCCCATCGATTTTTTAGCCAAGAGCATCATATACTCAGCTAGCCTTTTGCGATACCGGCTTTAATTCACGTCAATATAAGCTCGTTCTATGGCGCGATTGCATTATTGTATAAATTATACTAGCTGCACCCGCTTCCGGCTCTTCTCATTAGGAAAACACTTAAAATTCTTACCTTCCAGGATGGACGAAAATTTGTAGCAATTAAAGTGGGTTACAATGAAAGTACAATGAGTCAAAATATTCTATATAAATTTTGTCGGTTTGGCGGAACGCCACTTTTAACGGGTTGAACGCACCCTTGAAAACTTTTTTTTTGTAACTTGTGAACGGGCCGAGATAAATATAAAGTTCAAAAGAAAAAAATATTGTATTTTTCGACTGCTAGACGTTCATGATAATAACGATGAATATAACAACAAATAGCGTATTGTTTATTGCAATAATTCGTGAACAACTAGTGAAAACCACTAATGGAATGTTTTACTTACGTTATATTAATTGGCCAGTCCTGCCTCGTAAAGTGTGCCCTCCTCGACTTCGTAATGATGATTTTCTGAAGCTCGTTCTTCCTTGCGAGCAATTCCAAATTTCTTGGAGTCTTCTGATTGTCCGATTCGCGCCAATGCGACCTTTCCATCCGGCCGTATTCAAATTGTCATAACTTTGTGAATCTTAAGAGTGTTCTTAAGAGTTTATACTTTAAGAAAATGCAAAAAAATCTAATTTTTCAAACTTCTAGACTAGAATGCTGTCTTGATTCTGCTCAATGCTCGTTAAACTTGAAGTGGCAAATATTTCATTGAGGCTTCGTTCATAGAGTAATCGGTTCTTTGGTTTCGAACCCTAATGAAACACTATTTGATTCAAATAAATGTAATATCTGCATTCGAAAATAGGCTGAAAAAAGTCTCTCAAAAAATTCATCCAAATTAAACAAACGAATTAATTCGAATGTACACATGTACTTCACGATTTATTGAATTGTGATGAAACCGATTATGATTCTAACAGATCCGATTATAATATCTGTAAGCTGGTCCGCTTTTTCGTCGTCAGGGATAAACCTAAATGTTGGAACAAATGGAAGGATTGATCAGATTTCGAGAAAATTTGAGTAGATATACATATACCTAATTCTTCTAGGGCCAACATTTATTTTTATGGAAATAAGATTCAATTCAGCCAAAGATCTCACTTCCTTGTAGTCAACAGGAGAGTCTGAATGGAATGAAAATTCATTAGAATGAATAACATTGATTTTCTTAAATATCATTAAATAATTGAGCACGTATACACATCCCGTTTTATGAAAATCAAATAAGCGTTCAGAATGCAGGAATTAAAAAAGAATGTTAATTCTTGAATAAAACATATGTCTTCTTCAGTGAAATGTGATTAGATTAATACTCTAGTATTTGCCATTTATCATAAACTAGCTTCCGCCCGCGGCTTCGTCCGCGTGGAATTTGGCTTCAAGCTATTAGGGCCTCAGGGCAGGGGTATTTCTGAACAGATTACATTCAATTTTCCCATACAAACGTCAACACCCACTGCATCCCTTCTTAGGATTTGATTTGAAAAATCCTAAAACACGTTTTTCATTATTTGTTTTGAAAAGGAATTATCCTATGTTTTCGAGTAGATAAAAGCAGGGAATCAGAATTTCCCATATAAACTTCATTACCGGTTGCATCCCTTATTAGAGGTTGTTTTAAAAAATCCTGGACTATGCTTTTTATTATTTGTTTTGAAGAATATTTATACCGAGTTTCAAGTTGATGCACGCAAGGAATACAGTTTTCCATACAAACTTTTACATCCTATTTCATCCTTTTAGGGGTTGATTTTCGATAAATCCTTTCTTAGCGCACCTCTACGCCCTTTAAGGAATAGGTCTTCTGAATTTCATTGAGTTTGTTTGGATCCCGCGGCGACTTTGAATTATCCTGCGCCACGCTGTCCTTTGAGGGATGGTTTACACTCTTAAACCCGTTTTTCAGCTGGTAAAAAAAAACGTGTCTAATAGTTTTCAATGCTTTATCACATATATGAGTTCCAACAAAAGCGAAAGCGGATACTTCGGTGATGTTCCTTGTCAGAAGGGACAGTTTGACCTTAAGACGAACGTAATAATTTCGAAACATAAGAAAACATTAAATTGTAGCTTATTGGAATATTTCGAATCAGCGGATACCCTTTAAACACAGAAACTCGGCTGTGATAAATAAATTTATGTCAGGGTTCATTTACCCCCTCAAATTTACTGTCCAGCAAAAATGCAAAAACACGTAAACTTAAATTTTGATCCCCTTTCAAAATGATAACTGTTTTATTCATTTTAATGCAACCCTCCTAAGTGTGGGGTGAGAAAAGGGCAAATGAAGGGACGGTTCACCCATTAATTTAATTTTTTCGCAATACTTTTATAGTGATTTTTTCATCGCTTTATTTTGGAAGAGTTATCGTTTTTGTTTCATTCAGATCGGTAGACTGCTTGTGGGTGAAACTGCAAAATCACCCCTTGACACGCCTTTCTTTAAGGGGTGGTTTCCCCCTTAAACCCGTTTTTTCGTAGATAAAAAAAATACGTGTCTAACAGTTTTCAATGCTTTCTGACATATATGAGTTTCAACAAAATCGAAGGCGGACACTTAAGGAGGGAAAACCCTTTACAATGTTCAAAAAATCGATTTTTTTCACGTATTTCGAAAGTATAATATATTGAGAGTATACTGGAAGTTATAGCACATAGTCGAGAGCGCGCCGGAACCGCATCCTGTGAACTAGGGAAACTTTAAACGCGATTATCTCGAAACTGCATTTTCAAAAATTGCTTATGTTATAGCTCAAAAAGTTTATGATCGATCTGGCTGAAATTTTAGGAGGTTTCTCACTATAACATTATCGGAAGGATATACCTAAAGTTTTAAGGTTATCGCGAAAATAAATTGCTTTTCTGGGGGAAAAAATTGTTGAAAAAATGGTCAAAAATATGAAAATTTGATTAAAAACCTACTTAATTTTTAATTTTATATTTTTAAAATATTTGTTTAGCTATATCCGCACCTCTACACTTTCTGTGGTATACGTCTTCCAAATTTCATGATTCTACAAGTATGTTCAGGCTGTGCGTTGTCTATATGTCAGTCAGTCATTTAATCAGTCACGGAACTGTTTTATATGTATAGATGAGAAAATTAAATTCAGTTGAACAGAAACGATTTTGATCTCGTGAATGATCGACCAGATTATCATTTTTTTTAGCTAACTAAAGTACAATTACAAATTCGCACTAGCTCCTGATAAAAAGTAGAAATGCGTGTCGAATATTTATGTAGATTGGCTGAAATGAAAGACAAAGGCGTAACCTAAACTATTTGACATGCAAAGTTAAGTGAGTTAGGCCGTGTGCTGTCGCCTAATAAACGATACCTCTCGGTGAATATAGCTCTTGTGGATAAGTCGCACGTGACGCGAAATTGCGCCGTATATAAATAGAAGCGGAGAGAAGGGAGACCGGGGCATTCATCACGCTCTTAATTCTGATCTCTATCATCAATGATATGATACTCCTTTAACATTTTTTTTTATTTCCTCTTTTACGCGCCTTTAAAAGCGGCGAGTAACGACTGCGATGACGAGCCCTGTGTGGTATCTTTATTTACCCCATTTTATTTATCTACAGCTAGCGTACTCCTCGTAAAAGTATAGATAAAATTATACACAAACCCTAGATAGTCGGATGGATCTCGAAAAGTGTACGATATATTGAATCAGACGCGATAAGCCCTTCCGGTGTTGAACCGTCCCATATGTACAAACGCGTGACGAGAACTCACTGAATATTTGTAAGGCAATGAGTCGAGTCCCCTTGGTCATGATTTAGCGAGAGTTCACGCGAGGCCGGAAACGCAAAGTTCTTTAGCACTGCCCAATACCCGATAAAGTAGTAAGAGAGACAAACATGACATCAGACTCTCTTGGAAAGTTCGCTGAAACTTTTTTTTTTGTTAACGTACATAGAGGGTGTCCCATTTATATTGAGACGTTGAAACAACTCTAAAACTAAAAATAAATCGCTGAAACACGTTTTAAACAGGTTCAAAGAGCGTGTGGAATGGCAAAGTTTTTCTTCCATTCAATGAATGTCAAGGTGATATTAAGACGAAAAAATTTCGATTTTTTCGTGCAGATTTTTTCGCACAATTTTTTAACTGCGACGTACACTAGCCGTTAGAATTGAAATTTCGTTCTGCATTACCATTAATAAAAATCACTCAAACTTTTTCCGCAATGAAAAGATGTTCCACGTTTGAGGGGAGGTTACCGTCGAGTGGCATGAAACATGCATGAATTTCGGGAATTTTTGTCGATATAAAATCAATACCTTTGGAAATGGGTTTCAACGTATTTTATTCTTCCATCAATGGAGAGAAAATTGCAATTTTGTTTATTTAAAAAAAAATATATGGCGGCTCCAACTCCTGTCAAATAAAGCTATAAACGGCGTGTTTTGGTCTGCGCAGGACGCTCCACAGCCTTGCCGGTTCATCTGAAACAAAAACAGGTTAAACATGATTAAACTAGACAAAATTTGGGGGTCTTATCGTAGTTTTGTTTTCTAAAAAATCCCTGGATAAGAAAATGGGAGCAGTTTGAAAAAAAAAACAATTTTTGTGCTCATACCGATGCAGGATGCGAACTCCCAAATCGAACATTTCGTATAACTTCGCGTATGTGACGATTCTGACACAAAGCGAATGAATGAGAGTGGCCAATAGCGTATGCGCGTCGAGAACGTAGAGACCAAAAAACAAAAAACAAAAGTTTTGCTTTAAACTTTGTGGCGACACTAGGAAAAGTGAGGGGTACTACATTTTGATCTCTGAAGAAAGAGACGCAGAACAAAATATTCTCAAAAGTGTAAACAATAAATCTTGCAAAAAAATCGATTTTTTTTATGTCAAGCCTTAAGGGGGGAGATACCTTTACAAGGCTAAAAAATCGATGATTTTGTGGCATTTTTTTGGAAGGGAAATAATTATTTCAGATTATTTGAACTTTAGCATTTATTAGGGTGTACTTTGATCTATCAAAGAGTATTTTTTAAGTTACAAAAAAATAAACATGGCTGAGATATCCCGCTGGCTTTGGAGCAGGTCGACTCGAGACTTTTAAAATGGCATACACTCTGGTGTTCGTTGTTTTTATCTGAAACCAATAGGGTTGAAGATTTTCATCGAAAACATTCATAGTTCGTTTGTAAGCCTAAAAAACAAGTGAAAAATAAAAAAATTGGAAGAATTATACCACTTTTAAACAGACATTGCAATTTTTGATGAATTTTTCCTTCTATTTCGATATGGAAAAGTACTTTTCTTGACCGATTTTTAAAAACATTTAGGCTTACAGACTAGGTAGTGATATTGTTCAGTCATGTACCAAACTTGGTTAAGATTGTTTGAATAGTTTTTACGTGAGGATGCATGCCAATTTGAAAAATGTAGTTTTGAGTAAGACGCGCTTGAAGTTTGGTCACAGAAAAAGTCAATGATTAACAATCACTTAGCGACTAATCAGCGATTCCAGAGCCATATACTAAGCCTTCAGCTTCTTCAAAGAATTGATTTTCTTCAGCCATTTGACTTTTCCGTGTTTTTCGAGACTTTTTGGTCGATGAGGAGCTGCACCGCTCCTGTCGATGCGCCCGTCGAGCGTCGGCGCTGTTGGCGTAATTTTTGGCACTGAGTTCTAATTATGATATTCAATGCGAGCATGGTTTTCAAAATCGATGTATATCCTTCGTTGAATAGTCCAGCCGCAAGATAGGCTGCAATTTCGACGATTTGCAGTCCAGAATTCAAGTGCTTCGGAGCCAAGATCCAGATCGCTGAGTCGGAACTTTCATTGGCATTTTGAGTATTTTGAGTATTCTCAAAAATAACCGCGGACGCATTTAGAAACAGTAGAGTATAAAAGATAGGTAGCTCTGTCGGTAACGCAGGACTATGCATGCAGTGTCCTCAAGCGTCGGGAAGTTGTATCACGTTTTTGGCTATAACTTCCAAACGGAGTCGAATTTTGGTTTAAACTTTTGGTACGATATTTTTAAGACATTGGAGTAACGTTTTACGGACAACGAAAATACATTTTTTTAAGTTGTAATGGTATCTCCCCTCTCAAGAAACTCAACTTTGAAAACCCACATATACATAAAAGTATGATATACGTAATATCATACAAAGTTAAATATCGCTTTGAAACAATCGGAAGTGCAATTTTTTCTTTTTCCGACACCTTTTTAATTCCATGCTGCAGTTGCCGCGTACTTTAATAACACATAACCTGCTTGTCACTGCTCTATTATTAGGTGGTATACCTATACGCGCATCCGCGAGTGTCTCAAGAGCTGCACACACACCTACACGTAGAAACAGACACGCGTAGCGGTAGGTTCTCCTATGCATAGATATCGAAAAAGCGCGAAATGTGGCTGGCCAAGATAGAGACCTTGTGTCCGCGTAACCGCCCATTTTACCACGTTATTGCTCGATTTGTGGCGTCGTGATGCAAATGTATGCAAAGTATGGTATACACGGACAAAGTACGATATTTATATATGTGTATAGTAAAGTGGTGGGAAAGGAAGAAAGACGGGTGAACAGAGCCGGTAGGGGAGATCGAGAGCGCGGGGGATCAACAAAGAGAGAGAGAGAGAGAGAGAGAGAGAGAGAGAGAGAGAGAGAGAGAGAGAGAGAGAGAGAGAGAGATACTTAAGCAGAGATAGAGAGGAAGCAATGGGGGTTGGTGATTGCACTCTTGGAGGGCTATTAAACACCTTTCCGGGGACGTGAACTCGCTTCTGCCTCTTCTACAGCTCGAGTAGGCCCTAATAACAACCTGGCCACTCGATGTGCACTGCTCGCCAAGCTCTTCTTAGTTCTCCCCCCCCCCCCCCCCACCCCCTCGGCTCATGCTTTCGTTTCAGTCTACGAGCTTATTTTATTTTTATACACACTCCTCTTTTCGGTCTTCCTCGTACTGTGATCCTTATAAGCTTTTCCAAGCGTATTAGTATAAGTGGCTGCGTGAAAATTCGCGCGTGTAAGTGCCCATATAAAGGAATGATTTCGCAATCTTCTGCACATGAAAAGGTGGGCGGGTGATGGGGAGACTAAAGGCGCAAAACTCTCTCGTTAAATTTACCCCTTTATCGCGCGAACAAGAGTTGCAGCCGGGTACAGTGGAATGAAAGAAAACGAGTGTGGTAAGCATGCGTCTGTGTGTGTGGGTGTCTTCGTGTATGCGCGGGAGCGTGCAAGGGAAGGAGAGAGCTATGGTTCGGGTTATCGAGGCGAGAGAATAACTGATCGCTTCGAGAACACCTTTCGTTATATATAGCCAAGTACTAACTCTTAATACACTGCTTTCCCGGCCCACCTCACCGACACCGTCTAGTCCGCTTAACCATCGATCGCAACCGCGAAACTTACTTTTCTCCTTTCGTCGCGAATATTGGACACCCATATTACTACGTCTGTATGGGGTTGCGACAGAAATCGAGAGAGTCATAAATCGCAAGGCGATCAAACATCACTTGTCGCCACGTACACACACATAGACGAGCCGCGCACGAAAACACGGACATACGCACATTCGCACTGGAAGCTTTTCCAGTGCGGAAAATTGGCAGGGTATACCTAATAGAATTCGGGGCCTTCAATGGATTATTTGTGGATTCCACAGTAGGGTTTTCCGTACAAGAGCCGTACTGGGCACATATTAGGGAATGGTAGGGTATATAGGTTGACTAAAAGTATGGTCTAAGTACGGAGTCCAAGTAAAGGCTTTTAAGGGGTGCAGTTGTAGATTCTCTAGTAGCGATTTTCCCTAATACTACTAGACTTTGCTATTATAGGGGCAAATCAGTATAAATTGCTTGGCTAAAGAATTCTTGGCATAATAATTATCGAACTCGATTAAATATAATAATTAAAGTATGCATTTAGTAGACGAGCCGTGATGCCTTGAACTAACACGCGTGCAGTGCGTTCATTGGAACAACGCGGGATCAAACGTATCAAAACATGCGACAGAATTCTAAGCCTCAAATGTATTTAAATAACACATTTCTTTTTCACAGTGCACACACACACGCACGTGTGCATAAAGCAATTTTAAAGGCCCTGGTTATTTTGCCTTCAATGGCCCTCGGTAACAAAGTGTGATCGGCCACTAATGGCTCAAGTGAGACTTCCGGACTAGGGACTTAATAAAGTTAGGGAAAATTAAGATGGGCCCGATCAAAGCCCGAACTCAATTTCCACACAGGCTTACTGGAAAAATAGGTTTCTACACAACATCAATATATAATAGGTAATAGACGAAGAGTGCAGCGATTCGCAGCATGCATTGTGCGTAGAGACAATTTGTATTGGATCTATGCATAATTCCGTAGCGAAAATCGAGTAAATTTCAAACGCAAAATATTTACCAAAAAAACGCAAGTTTAATCGACTAGATATGTACCATTCTGTTCATCACTTTCTGCCATGTCTCCGCGAGCTTCATTATCCCCCTTTCATAGAAGCCCTGTGATCTTTGGGAAAAGAAGTCATCCAAGTGGTTTTTGGGGATGTCCAGGGAACTGAAGATTTTATTATTCAAAATGTTCTGTAGCACCTGCAACAAGTGATAGTTTAAAGGTGCAATGTCCGGACTATACAATGGATGCACCAAAACATCCACCCAAGCTGCAATAACTTTTGTTGGGTCACCAGAGAAACGTGTGTGCTGGTGGAACACAACGCCCTTTCTGATCGATTGCTCGCTTTAATTTGGCCAGTTGCGAGCAGTACTTGGTCGAATCAATCGTTTCGTTGGGTGGCTGCAGTTCATAATATAGGATTCCTTTCCAATCCAACCAGATACAGAGCATGACTTTCTTCAGGTATAATGCAGCCTTTGCGACCGTCCGAGCAGCCTCCTCGTGCTTCGACCATCATCTTTTTCGACTGACATTGTTATAGACACTTTTCATCGCCAATAATCATGGGCTTTAAGAATGGTTAGATTTGGTGGTGTTTGAACAGCAAATCGCAAGCTGAAATTCGGTCCATTATATTATTTTCATTCAGGTCATGCGGCGCCCAAACATCAAGCTTGTTTTCTATCCCAAGCTTCCGTAAATGTCTCGAAACAGTTGAATGGTCTATGTTGAGGTCATGTCCGATCTTTGTAGTCGGCAAATATTGGTCGAAGTGGATTGATTTTGTCGGCATCTTGATTTTATCGGCATCGGTAGTGACTGGCCGATCGGAACGAGGAGCATCTTGGAGATCAAAATCTCCACAACGAAATTTTGCAAATCACTTTTGAGACACACTTGTGCTTACGGCATTCTATTCGTGCACGGCGCATATTTTCTTCTGAGTTTGTCACGCATTTTTACCTTTTCGGAAATAAAAAAAGCGAAATGCATCGCAAATACACGCATGTTTTTTCCTTCCATGTTCAAAATATAATTAAACTTCCTATACGTCACGGATCTCGATGGATACTTTTTTAAATGTCGGCATAAGTTACAGCTTTCACTTAATATACGACACTTCAGATGGTTGACGCATGTGCGAGCAGAGAAACAACTGCGAACGACATTTGTCGGAATTTCGCTACGGAATTATGCATAGACCCAATATTATTTCGCTGAGGCTTGATATTTTTTATGCGTAGATAGAGAATTTCTACAATTATCCCTATCATTCGCAGATCGTTGATAGCGTGGATGTTTTTCATACTGGAATCGAGTTTTTAATTAAGGCAGTCTTCTGGTGTAGAGGTTAAAAAAATCGATTTTTTTTCTTTAATCGATGGTTTAACTATTAGAGAACATGTTCCTAAAGCCCTAGAAGTAAACTCGAAGTTTTTTCGAAGATACAGACCCGAGAACAGGTAAGCGTCGAGAAAATGTGCACCCTCCTCGTGTCATTCAACCGAATATAGAAAAACATATTCTTCCTATTTATGAAGATCTCTCCAGCGTCGACCTTTTATCGAGATGTTTGGGCGGACACACGCGAAACTCCAACGAGAGTTTTAATTCAACAGTATGGCGTATGGCTCCAAAACACTTGAATTCGGGGCCTAAAATCGTACAAATTGCCGCCTGTATAGCTGCAGGCATATTTAATGAAGGCTATACAGCAGTCTTAATGATGATGGGGTTGCTGGGATTGAGTATTGGCCAGCAGTGCAAGATGTTCGCCGATCAGAACGACGCGCAACGAATCACGCGGGAAAACCAGCATCAACGTTACAGCTCTAAGGAGGCTCGTACTGCTCGTAGACTCGAAAAAATGAATCAAAACGAGTTTTTTAAAGAAGCGGAAGGACTATTATACGGACCAGGCATAGCTGATTAGCACTAGATTCCTGTAAGTTACCAATAATTAATATTTTCCCGACCGAAAACTTTAAAGCGCGTTTTCTCGTAATCTCGTTTTTGTGATTCTTTCAAATCGGCAGGCGTGATAGCAAAAAAACTATTTGACCTATCGACCCAAACCAAAGTTCATTGTCTAGATTATTAAAAACCATCCTAAATGAACTAAAAACATTCATAAAAAAGTCATTTTATACTATTTTTATTGCACGAAGAAAGAAAAAAAATTGTAAAAATCGTCACTTTTTTGTTCAAGCTCGAAAATTAATATGGTTTTGGGGTTTTTTCTGGGTTTTTTTTAGTTCATCGACAATAAAAATATATGTCAATTAAAAATAATTGTGGTTTTTACGTTCCAGACAAGAATTAAGCACGTCATCTTTCCCGCCAGGTCGAGACTCCAGCGGCGAGGCGCTTCTATGGTCAATTTAATACACCGCCATTTTGCGACAATTAGTTAATAAAAAATTTGTTTATACTCTTCAAATGTGTGTTAAAGTACAATAAAATTTTCAAGAAGGTCCGTTGTGTCTTTCCTTATAAAAGAAATCACCTTTTTTAGGCCTCTACACCAGACGACTGCCTTAAGTAATGTTTCTACTCGATTACGAGTATATGGAAGTTCCACGTTGAAATTATAGCGCCGAACTTTGTCGATCACCGTTCATTCGGGCACCATCCATATACACAAAATCTAATAAGATATTGCTCGCCGCTGCGTCAATTTACCACCGCATCGGACAGCTTCAGTCCGTCACTTTTTTCGGGATCAAGCTTCAGTCAGATTAATCGAGTGACAATGGTCAGAAAATTTGATTGAACACTTACATTATGTGCAGAGTGGAAATCCTATGAAAAACTATTAACGAATAGCTTTACTCCGCTGTTTTATTCGGAAATGAGTTTCAGTCATATAAATCGAGTCACAACCATCAGAAAATTTTATTGAAAATTTTAATCAAGTGTGGAGTGGAAGTACTTAAAAATATATTCAATTTCTATGAAAAGCTGCAAACCGTTTTCTTTCCCAAAATCAATGATTATTCAATTGGCGGAACTACTCAACAAACCAAAGTCGCGTGTTCTTCAAGAGCGATGATGAAAAAATATCCAGCTTACAAATTTCCATCAGCGTAAACTTTAATGATGAAAATACATTCATCAGCGTGGTATGTACATTGGGACAATTCAGTAAATTGCTTTTAGGGAATAAAACCAATTATGGCGTACCAAATGACATGACCGAGCCTTTGAAATCACACAAGCTCGGGAAAGTCCCGACACTTCCCATGAAAAAATTGCCGACACGAACAATACGGCCGATGTCTGGCCCAGTACTGGCTAACCGATTGTTGGCAACCAATGTCGGCCCGATATTGAAGCAACGGTTCTGTCATTTTTTAACCGATCCTCTTTTCGAAGCCCGGCATTCAACATTACGCCAATGTAGGTACAGTACCGGTTAACGACCTAGGGCCGACTGTTGGCGTAGACTGATAGAGCCGAGCGTGGGCCAATACTGACGACCATTAATTGTCCTGCGTTCATTTCTAATCCCGGCACCCAGTACTATACCAATGTTGGGCCAGTATGGGCTACCTCCGGAGAGCTGACTGTTGGGGTGTACTACTGGAGCCGACCGTGGGCCAATCCTGTCTGCCATAATTGTCCTACGTTTATATCTAATCTCGGCATACCGCAATATGCCAATATCGGGACAGTATCGACTAACGACGAAGAACCGACTGTTGGCATGGATAGCTCGAACCGATCACGGGCCGGTAGCACTCCCCGTTACGTATCTTATGAACTGCTCGCGAGTTGCCATTTAGTGTCGTATCGATGCAGACCGCGAACAAACAGTAGAGTCCATCGTCGCTTTTTCGTGCAATACTAATTTGTTCCCTTATACTCCCACCGCATTCTCAATATGAATAAATAAAAGCGATATGAAGCACGAAAAATGTGTCGTGAATCGAAAGAGTCATGTTTGACGGAGAAAAAAATCCCCGAAAATAATTTTAAAAAGCGGAATGTGAAAATACTCTTGAGTATGTGAAAGAACTGATTGAACATGGGGACGATAAAAATGATGAAAACTAACAGGGTGAAAATGAATAACTAAACATTTTTAATACAAGTGAAGAAGATACCAGTGACGGTGATAGTGAATTTCAAGCTATGCCACGAACCAGTATGTTTCGTTATTCATTAATATATTATTGCGAAATAAGTCTGATATAATAAGTACAATGATAATATATAATAAATTACAATATCTGTACTTACTTGAATTAATAAAAAATTCTATTTTTGTTATTCTGAGAAAATATTGTATTCATTGCTGCGCATTACCATATATATTAAACAAAAAACGGCCATAATATACTTAATATCGGTGGACACTCGGGGCATTATCGTATCACTGTTGGTTACGGACTGGACCAACATTGGTACGATATTGGCTTGAACTTGTGCCAACGTTAGCCCAAGCGTCGGGCCGCTCTTAGTACCAATGATGTCATAGTCTTGGCTGTAACTTGGGCCAACCTTGGCACTAGTGTCGGGCCGGTTTTGAGTCCAATGTCGCTCCGATGTCGGTAGCCAGTCTTGGCCCGAGGATATCATGCCGACAATGGTCCATTAATGGACCGACATTTATGCCAGGCAATGGCCAACTGTACAGGAGAGTTGGCGCAGTATTGGGCCAATGTTAGACCTGCTGTACATTTTTTCATGGGTTGTTTTATTTTATGCCAGGTCACTTTTCTGCACGGGTTATATCAATCGGTCATTCCTGCCTAGTGAAGTGTCCCTTCCTTGACTTTCAAATGATGATTTCCTAAATTTTGTTCTTCCCTGTGAGCAGTTCTAGCTTCCTTAGAATCTTCTGATTGTACGATTTGCGCCGATGTGGCCTTTCAATCCGCTCGTATTTAAATCAGTATAATATTGTAAAAATTTGAAATTTCATTTTGAGGACATATTCGTAAGAGTTTATACTTTAAGAAAATGCAAAAAAAAAATTTTCTTTTCAAATTTCTAGACTAGAATAAGGTATTTCTAGACTAGAATAAAATTTAAATCGATTTTTTTTTAAACGATGGAACTATGTAGGTAGAATATTTTCCCAAAATTTTAAATCGAAATTCGAAAAACTTCAAACGTGACAGCCCGTTAACGCTGTGAAGATTAGGGGCAGGTAGAGATGAGCAAAGAGTAATTAAATTAACAATTAATAATTACAATTACGTTGTAACAGATTACTTAAGTAATTAGTTACCACAATAACAACCTAGTGCAATTAATTACTACGTAATTGAATTCGAAGTTAATCGAATTACAAATTCATTAATTATATGTTCATTCGAATTCTTATTAATTCGATTTTATAAGCAGTCAATAGCTAAACAACATAGGCCTCTTTCGTCTCTGGCGCAGTCGCTCAGAGATGAAAATGACCCGAAAAGCAAGAAGACATAAATACATGTTCCAACTGAAATTTTGTTTGAATATTTTTGTAAATCAAAGTCTACGGGATCCTAGACTGCACGCCGATTAGCAACTCCCGCGGCAACCTTGCTGTAACACTCTGCCACAGCTACGCCATTTTGATGATAAATGAAAAAAAAAGTGTTTCGTATACTTAAATATACTATTAAAGTATACCTGCAGTTTGATAAATGTAGAATAATTTTTTCGTAGTTTAAAAAATCCCTTAAAATTGCCGATTTTAAAATGTATATCCCGCCTTATTAAGTTTTATAGAAGTGGCGTTTTTCGAATCGCCGAACGATGTACATTCTCATCACACTTTATCAGGAACAAACTGGTTCGTGGTTTCTCTCGTTGAACAAACGACGATCAATCGGTATACGCAATGACGTTATGCGCCTACGGATTTTATGTATGTATGTATCACCGTCTGTAAATCAAAAGCCCCTCACTACTCTTTGCCGGGCTCTCTGTGCGGAAAAAAAAATTCTGTGCTGTGCATCTTGAATAAAAAGCTCGTGAAACGAATGGGTTCTCAGTGTTAGATTGTATAGAGTTCCGAGTTGGGTTTAGCGCCACAGGGTAGGAGGGGTGATGAATTCTTCAACAACGGTTGCTCTGTGGAATTCGCGCACAAAGGCTAGGGAGACCTCGATTGGTTGCTCCGCAACGTGTGGCGAGGAAAAATCTCTAGTAAAGCCATTCGATACCGTAACAACGAGAATGAGAGATGAAAGAGAGAGAGAGAGAGAGAGAGAGAGAGAGGGAATAGAGAAGAAAAAGGATGAGAGTGAGAAGCAGAGAAGTAGAGAAAATGGGCATTTCGGAAGCTTGCGTTTATCGAGGAGAACAAGGTAGGAAAAGTAAGAAGAAAAGAAAGCGATTCATTCAGTGGCGTCGGAGAAAGCATTCTTTTAAACTCGAGGAATTAGAACTCATAAATATGTATACCCAAATACCTACTCACTTACATCCATTGATCGACCTATTGTACAAACGAAATCTAACGCAAGAATAATCACACAATTTCCTGTCCTTCGGCGCTTCAGACAATCAAGTATTTATTAAATAAAACGCAGAAAAATAATTGTAAAAATACCGTTGCGTGCAAAAGTTTTGGAACATCCTATTCTGGGAGGCGCACTTGGGACTGGCTGTATCGGTATAGGTTTTCCGCAGTTTCCCTGTGCACATGGCAGACATGTCACGGTGAATACGATACAGAGGGGGAAGTCGGCTGCGGTGCAAAATGGGGGGCTGGGAGGTAGACGGGGGAATTGTGGAACGGTTGATATAGGGGGGGATGTGGAATGGGCGACAGAACGAAGTTGAGGTGGGTTGGGGCTCGTAAAAAAGCGAAGACCCTGTACGGCTGGAACAAACCAATAAAAAATATATTTTTCGATATATTAAAAATAGATGTAAAATATATTTCGGATATATATTATATATCTTAGATATATTGCATGATATATGGGAAATACTTTAAAAATATATTCGCGATATGCAACTTTTCGTAAAAAAATATATCTTCAGAATGTGTAGAAAATATATGTTGGATATGCGATTACATATAATCAAACTATATTAAAAAAATACTCACAATGTACTCAAACTATCTTGAAAATATACTAGAAATATATTTTAAATGTATTCAAACTATATTTGAAATATACCTTAAATATATTCAAACTACATCTAAAATGTACACGAGATATATTCATACTATATTTCAAATATTATTGAAATATATTCAAAGAGTATTCAAGATATACTTGAAATATATTTAGATTATACTTAAAATATACTTTAAATGTCTTTAAACTACATCTAAAATGTATACGAAATATATTTATACTACGCTTAAAACATACCCGAAATATATTCATACTAGATTTAAAGATTATTGAAATATATTCAAAGTATATTTAAAATATTCTCGTAATGTATATGAAGTGTACACGGAATACATTTAAAATAAGTACATTTTGGGCATATTTTAAGATATTTATAAAATCTATATAAAATAAATTTTAAAAATATCTGCAGGAATCAAACAGATATTACAAAAAAAATTACAACGAATAAGTTGAGGTGCAATCCAATTTATTTATGTTAATTACACAAAGTCAAGAAACGGTCCAATTGTAATATTATCTACGCTTGGTTGACAGTGTCACCTTCGAAATCGAATTATTTTACGTTGTCACGATGACTTATCTCCTGTTATGCTGTCGGTAAATATTTAAAAAATAACATGGCGATTGACTAGTCATGGGCAGGAGATGTCAGCACCTGAGTATATTAAAGAAAAAAGTAGGATGCATGTAATCTTAAACTACGAATTAAACGTGAATACAAATACTTAAATCAAACCAAATCGAACGACGTTTTTCGATGAATAGTTGGTTCATTGAGTCTTTCGCCAAATCCTTTTTATAAATTCTCCGTCAAATCCAAACGATATCACTTCGTTTTTCGATAAATCGGACAACTATGGTTCGTTCGTTGGTCAAATTGCTCTTTCGGTTATTTATTCCTTCGGAAATGTATTTAATGTCAAGTCTTTTGACAGATGACGAAACATACAAAATCGAGATATGAAAATAGCTGCATATGCTAAGATATGAAAGTTAGATATGAGATATGAACCTTCATGGTTAGATTTTTAACGTTTCGTCTTCTGACTATGGTCAGAGTATGCTATGGAATAACAGCTATGAATGTATCCTTATAGCGACTATTTGATATTCTAAAATCCAAATTTTACAAACTAAACATTTGAGTGCCCAAATGTGTGCCAAATTTCATCATTAAATTCTAATATGATCTAATTGTTGAAGAAAGTGTTCCAGACGCGCGACAAGAGATGGCGACACTTTATTTCCTTTTTCGTACACTAATTTCACGTCGGACCGTGACTTCAGCTGGGGCGTGTTTCGGCTAGCAGCTCGTCTCCGATCGTTCTATTTTTCTTTTGTATTTTCTCCAGTATTTTCTTTCATAATAAATATGAGTTAACTGAACTCGACATTGAACTGCGTTGGATTCATATTTTAATATAATCCTTAACAGATTAAGAGACTTAAAAGTGCTCGTCGAGTCACCGCGTGATCGTTTTGAGGTTAAAAACAAAAACGACGGTTCGTTCACATGTAAGGAGAAATCGTGACTGTTGCTAAGTGAAATACGTTCGCTAGCAATACACACAAAGGAAAATATAAAAAGATTGAAACGATGGCTGAAGAAAATATTGTTCGAGACATTATTCGAGTGACGAAACTTCCGAAGACGACATCGATGGAAGATTGAAATTCGAGACGCCTTGGAAAGTCATCGAATCTGGGAAATCACCGCCGGTCTCGTCGTTGTACTCGAAGAAGTACGTAACGCCGACGGCGTCGTCACAAATAAAAAGGAGATAGAGGATTGGAAGGCAAAAGATGGAAAAGCGCGTTCGATCATTCGTTCGACGTTAGACGACACAACTTTTGACCAGGTACGCGACTGCGAATTATCGGCGGACATCATGGCAAGAATTAAAACTGTTTTTGAGCCGAAGACGTTGAATGTCATGTTAGAGGCGCTACGTGAATTCTTCGTTTACTCGTGGAAGCCAGATAGTACCGTCGGTACATTCGTAGCAGATTTAAAGGTTATTGCTCGTCGAATCGAAGCCCTCGACTCAGAAGATTTTGGAAAACATTTTAACCAAAAACTTTTGATGGCAAAAATTCTTGGATGTCTACCGAAAGACTATAATAATTTTGTTGCGAGTTGGTCACTCTTATCCGATGAAACGTCACTCGAATCTTTCCTTGAAAAACTCACTAATGCGGAAAGAAATATTGCAGAACGAGAACGTCAAGATGACACGTCTCATGAAGTCTTTAAGGCTCAGTCGAAAGCAATGGCTAATCAAAGAACGAAAATAAAGGACAAAAAGTTCCAAGGTAAGTGCCATCGATGTGGCAAAAAGGGACATTTACAACGAAACTGTTGGTCAAAGAATGAAAAATTGGAATCATCCGATGAAAAGAAAGTCCCAAAGGGTCACAAAAGAGAAACCAGTCTGTCAGCGTCATCAGTTTCCAACGCGACTAAAATTGATAGAATTATTGCAGACTCCGGAGCAAGTGTACATTTGACAAGAAATGTTGAATGGTTCTCATCGCTGCGAAAACTCAGTACACCAATGGACCTGACCGTTCTACCGTTAGCATCGCTAACGGTAGAACTATATCGGCAACACATGTAGGAGACATTGACATTGCAAAATCTGTCGACAGCAAGACGTGGGAAAATCGGATATGGAAAAACGTCTACTACTCGGAAAACATGAGCGGGGACATGCTGTTTTCAACGACATTTATGGAAACAATGGAAGAATACAGTTTTCATCACGGATGCGGAAGGATGTGTCTCATGAAAGGAGGAGAAAAGATTCTAAGTGGAAAAATGGTTGGCAGTAAATACATCCCGTACATTCGAATCAAGCCACCATTAGTTTCTGCCAAAGTGGCACAAACCATCGAAGTGTGGCATCAACGTCTCCGACACGTAAGTGACAAAACGATACAAGCAATGTCTAAGAATAATCTCGCAGACGGTCTCGAAGTTATCCTCACAGGAAGGAATGATTGCGACTCATGCCATTATGGGAAGCAAACGTCGAATACGCATCCGATTCGCGAAAAACGAGACTGTTTACCAGGAGAACGTTTTCACTCGGACGTGTGCCACATCAGGATAACGTCGTGGAATAAATGCAGGTACTTTCTGACGGTGAAGGACGAAGCATCGGGTTTTCGTCGAGTTTTCTTCTTAAAATCAAAAGGTGAAGTGCCGAATGCGCTGAGAGGGTTCTTTATTGATGCACAAAGAGAAACCGGAAGAAAAGCTGTTTCTTTAAGAACGGATAATGGAACCGAGTACATGAATACAAAAGCAAAAGAAATTCTTGATTCCAGAGGCATTATTCACGAATTGTCGCCGCCGAACGTCAAGCAATGTAACGGAATGGCTGAAGGACAAAATCGGACGCTGTGTGATACGGCTCGATCATTGCTGTTTAACACAGAACTGTCAAAATCGGATCGACATTTACTTTGGACGGGGGCGATCGGGTCAGCAACGTATCTGAGAAATCTTGTGCCAAATCGAGGAATTATGAGCACGACACCGTACAACGAGTGGTATGGAAAGAAACCCGATGTTTCTCATCTTCGAGTTTTTTGTGCAAACGCGTTCGTGCGTATTCTAGATTCAATGAGACGAAAAATGGACCCGAAAGCCAGAAAAACGGTATTTGTTAGATACGACCAATTAACCGATCGAGTTTTTCGAGTTTTCAATTCCGTCAAAAAGGTCTTCGAAAGAGTCTCCGATGTAATTATTCAGGATGTAACGACTGAAAATGACTCGGTGCTGTTTCCTCTGCCGCCTGATGAGCAAGAGGAGGTTTTTGAAGAAATATTCGGTCAATCGTCATGTTCAAAGACTGAGGAAGATGAAACAATTTCGAAAGACGACGATTCAAGTGAAGCATCTTCGTCGAAGGGAAAGACACGAGGACGACCGAGGGGCTCGAAAAATTTTCAGAAGCCAGTCCCTACGGCCGATAGAAAACTAAGGACCAGACCGAGCAAACCGGCCTGTATAGCAACGATGAAAGTTTCGTTGGACCCAGTGTCATATGAAGATGCAATTTCTAGAGGAGACGCGGATCTTTGGAAAAAGGCAATGAATGAAGAAATGCTATCGCTTAAAAAAATCAAACCTGGGAATTGAAAGAATTGCCCAAAGGTCAATCGGCGGTCACGTGTCGATGGGTCTTCAAGTCAAAATTGAAATCAGATGGAACGATTGAGCGGTACAAGGCACGACTAGTCGTTTGCGGTTACAATCAAACCAAATGAATAGACTATTTCGAAACTTTTGCTCCTGTCGTGCGCTACGAATCCGTCAGAACTGTTCTGTCAATAGCTGCTGAATACGATATGAAAATGGTACAATTTGACGTTAAAACGGCATTCATAAATGGTCCACTTGAAGAAAGCATTTATATGCAACAGCCCAAAGGGTATAAAGATGGGACCGATGATTTTTGTCATTTGCAGAGGAGCCTCTACGGGCTCAAACAAGCGTCTAGAAATTGGAACAATGTTTTCACGAAATTTGTAATGGAACATGGTCTGAAACAATCGGACGCGGATCCATGAATCTTCACGAAGGGAAACGGCACCGATGATTGGATGGTTATATGCCTGTACGTTGACGATGGACTCATTGCTTGCAAGAACAAAACCACGTTGAAAGTTTTCATTTCTTTGCTGAAAAGTAAATTTAAAATCACGTGTCACGAGCCATCATGCTACGTAGGCATGGGAATCACACGCAATCGAGAGTCGAACGCCATTTACATCAAGCAACAAGGTTACATCTCTCGAATGCTATCTCGCTTCGGGATGGACAAATGTATAACGGCCGTAGCGCCTATGATGTGCTCCGTCAACTTAACGGATCTGAAGAAAGAAGAAAACGTTGCCGAAAAGAGATTTCCCTATCGAGAAGCAGTCGGTAGTTTGAACTACATTGCACTTATATCAAGACCAAATGTATCGTACGCAGTAAATACCCTTGCTCGATTTTCGAATAATCCGTCGGAACTCCATTGGAAAGCTGTCAAATACGTAATGAAGTACCTTAAGGGGACGATGGATCTCTCATTATGCTATAAAAGCAAAAGAGAAGATAAACTGGTAGGATTCTGCGACTCCGACTATGCTGGTGATCTGGTGGCAAGGAAGTCAACATCGCGATATATTTTCGTGTTGCACGGTGGGCCAATAGCTTGGTCATCGAATCTACAACGAATTACAGGGCTCTCGTCATCAGAAGCTGAGTACACGTCGATCTCGGAAGCTTTGAAGGAACTTCTGTGGTTACGGGTACTCCTGGAATCGCTCGGTCTAACACAATCAGAAGGGACCGAACTAAAGGTGGATAATCAAGCCGCGATGGCGATGTCGAAGAATCCAGAGTTTCATAAAAGAACGAAGCATATAGGAGTTCGATTTCATCGCATCAGACAAGAACAAGAGGAGGGAAACGTGAATGTAACATACGTTTCATCAGAAGAGCAAATCGCGGACTTGCTAACAAAAGGGTTAACCTCAACAAAGATTGCGGGTTACCTGGAAATACTTAAAATGGCGTCATGAACAAGAGGAGGTGTTAAAGGAAGTGTTCCAGACGCGCGACAAGAGATGGCGACACTTTATTTCCTTTTTCGTATGCTAATTTCACGTCGGACCGTGACTTCAGCTGGGGCGTATTTCGGCTAGCGGGTCGTCTCCGATCGTTCTATTTTTCTTTTGTATTTTCTCCAGTATTTTCTTTCATAATAAATATGTGCTAACTGAACTCGACATTGAACTGCTCTGGATGCATATTTTAATATAATCCTTAACACTAATATTATAATTATAATTATAAAAATATTAGATATTATAATGAAAATTATCCCATATGTTATTCCAAGTAATACTCTACATATGTGCCAAATTTCATCATTACATTCGATTTTGCTTGAATATTATAATTTAAAACAATATTAGATGGTAGATTCGACATTAGTAAAATATTTGATATTATGTTATATTCTATTTTAATTATATTTTTTTCGTTTGTATTCTATAATCATTTGAATTTCATCATTAAATTCGAATTGATGCGAATATTATAATTCGAAATATATTACATTTAAAATTAGATATTAGTATCATATGTAAGGTCATAAGCTATCTACTTGTTAAATTTCATTTAAGTCTGTCGAGCCGTTTTGGCGTGATTGAGTAACAAACGAACATGCATACGAACTTTCAGATTTATAATATTAGTTAGGATATATATATACTAAATTGATTGAAAATGTATAATTTATGAACGTTTTATATGTTCATAACGTTTTATATTATATGTTTTAAATGAATCACGAATATATTCATGGTATATATACATACGTATCTATAGCAAATTCATATATACTATGATAATTGTATATAATGTATATTCAGATATACATATAACATACCCTAAATATATTCGGATTTCATATTCAACATATATAAAACGGACATTAGTGATGCGTTTTCGATAAATTTTATATATATCTGAAATATATTTTTTTTATATACGTCAGCATATTTTCTCCAGTATACTCCCCAATGTATAAAACATACATTCACTTTGTATGTCTGATATATTTAATATATATTTTAAATGTATTTATATTTATATATCACATAGGTTTTGACTTATATCTAAAAATATAATTGACATATCCAATTTTTCGAACAAAATATATTTTATAGATGTCTTATATATCTTTTGATATATTTTTTATATAATTGATTTCCATGTGAGATATTACAGGGCGATAATTCCAAACTTGCTCAACGTGCCCCTCCCTACCCTACCTTGTTGCCTTGCCCTTAGCAGCGATAACTGCCGCACATCCACGAGGCATGGACGCTATTAATTATAAGATCCGTTCTTGTAGCAAGTTTTCCCCGCTCATGTCGCAAATTATTTCACAATTCCATCTTGTTAGAGTGATTTTTTGTTCCAACACGATCTTTTGGGTCTTGCCACAAATGCTCAATCGGATTTAAGTCCGGTAATTGCGATAGCCAATCGAGGATAGAAATCTTTCACAAGACGTGAAGCATGTTTGGGGTCGTTATCGTGTTGAACAAACCAACCACGCGGCATTTTTTTCATTTAAAATGGAAGCATATGGTCTTGCAATATATTTCTGTACATTGTAGTGTCCATTTTGCCTTGAATTTCTACCAGCGAACCAACGCCGTCGTTGTCAGAAAATGCTCCCCACCGTGCTTTACAGTAGGGAGCTACCGTCGCCGTGCTTTACGGTAGGAATTTGATACCTTACGTTGAATCTGGTTGGACGTCTCACGTACTTTTGACCATCACTTCCGAATAATAAAAATTTGGATATGTCAGAAAAAAGCACTTTCTGCCAATCTGATGCTGTCCAATACTGATAAATTTTTTGCAAAATTCAATCTGGCATTTTGATTCTTTTTTAGTAATGAGCGGTTTCATTAGACCGATGCGTCCAATCACTCCTACAGCCTTCAGACATGCGTGTTTTGATATTAGTAGGAAAGAAAATGCAAACAAACTGTGCGTACGAAACCGGGCGAGATAGCGACCCCAATACTTTTGCTCACCGACGAAACTCATTCGACGTACGAGCTCAGTACTGGTATTGAACTCAAATTTGGTAAACATCTTTAGTATACACATTTCCAACGTTGGCAGCAGAATTGGGTCGAAATCTTTTTTTTTTGCATAACTCGTTGATTGGTCAGACCAATAGGAAAATTGATAATCAAAGTTTAGTATGCCGCCATTTTGTAACTTTTTTTTTCTGACGCTGGTACCAACCATCACAATACTCATACAGAATAAGAATATGTTTGGTTTTTTTTTCACATTCATACAACGTCCACAACATCGGTCGCCAATTGGGGGCGTTTTCCGCGCACGGTTGTAAACAAACGTACATGATAATACATTTATCTATTAGTACATATTCTTCAAGGATCAATAAACATGGGTAAAGAAATTTACAAATATTACATAAAGTGCAACTATTTCATCGCATTGAAAATGTAATCCGACTTTTCGAGGGATGAAAATAGGTATATGCAAATAATATGAGTTGCTCTCTCTCCCTCTCACTCTCTCACTATCCATCCATCCATCAAACCTAAACAAACCCAAACAAACCCGAGCAACCTCAAACAAACGTAAACAAACAAACCCAAGCAACCCCAAACAAACATACCCAAACAAACCCAAAACAAATAAACCCAAACAAACTCAAACCCAAACATACTCAAACCAAAAAAAACGCAAACCCAAACAACCCTAAACCAAACAAAACAAACAACAATCCCAAACAAATAATCGAACAAACAAACCCAAACTTAACCCCAAACTTAAATCCAACCAAACAAACTTAAACCCAAACTTAAGCCCAAATAAACAAACCCAAAAACAAACCCCAAGTCAAACCCACCAACATTCTAATGTACACACCAAAATTGAAACTTACCCTTGTAACCACAAATGACTCTACATTTGATGCAGCATTTTTCAACAAATCACAAACATTTAGCATTCGCAACTTCCCCCACCCTGCTACAACACAGCGGCAGTGGAGTGGGATAGCGTTAGTTTCGCGTGACATCTCGCTGATTCAGACCCCCTATATACATCTTTAAAAGCATTTTCAATGCTATAATTTTAGAAAGAAAACGAGAACAGTTTAAACGTTGTTTCATCCGTAATATCACCTTCAAAACAGCGCTCTAGACAGAAATACTGCTTTAAGGTACACTATACTGCATTTGCTATGGGTACGGGGAAACTAAGAAAAACCTGTATCAGGCTGGGCGGTCCCATAATTTTCTGATTCTTTGGTGCACCGACGTTTTACTGAAGTATCTAAACCAAGGTCTCAGAAATATTGGCTTTCCGCTCACTAGTTGATGCGCCAGGCGGTGCACGGATAAGCTGTCACCCGTTCGAGTATTGGCCATGCACAATGCTGGTTAAGGGGCTATTCTATCACGGCTATTCTACTGTGATGGCTCAAAAAATAAGCTATTATTAATAATTTTTTTTTAAAACTGTTGTAAGTATCGATACAAACTTTTTTTTCGCTTTACACTCTTACGGAATAGAAAATAATTTTGTTTTGCATGTAAATGTACGTCTATTTAACAATTTGTAATCGTCTAATGGCATGAAAAAAGTATGTCGTTGGCGTTGATGATTTGCGCTCTCCAGGTAATCTGAAAAAAAATTCAAAGAGATTCTTAATCTGTATGAGTGTCGCTATCGCCCGAACTAGAATGATTATTTCATATCGCAAAACAACAAAATGGCTTCGTTTTGTGCAAAAGTGTTCGAAAAACACGTTTTTTTTCGACATAATTCGGATGAAAATATAAGTAAAAATTAATATTTTTAAAATAATTCTAGTTCGGGCGATCGCGACACTCAAACAGATTAAGAATCTTTTTGAATTTTTTGTTTCGGATTACCTGGAGAGTGTAAATCATCAACGTGAACGACGTAATTTTTTTTCATGCCATCACACGATTACAAATTGTTAAATAGATATACATTCACATGCAACAAAAAAAATTGTTTTCTATTCTATAAGAGTGTACCTTTAAGCGAAAAAAAAGTTTGTGCCGATACATGCTACGGTTTAAAACAAAATTATTAAACAATAGTTTATTTTTCGAGCCATCACAGTAGAATAGCCCCTTAACTCGAAGGACCGCCAGAGCCTAACCCCGATCGCTCATCTACCAATATTGGTAGTTTTTGCAATATAATATCTTCTTTTATACTTTCCCCAAAAATATACACTGATCCTAAAACAACCTCTTCAATAGTATGCGTCCTCATGATAATGAGGATGATCCTCATGAATAATGATTTCGATGGACAAAACAAATGGAGAAAAACTCGGCTATGACGAATCATTTTTTTTCCTGGCAGGGAAAACAGTCGTCAGTTTACGGTACTTTTTTTCTGCGTGGAATCATCGCCTCTGACATTGAGTCATGTAGTACGAATCCTTTTTATACTCGGTAGATAACAAGCTCACATATTACAGGGTGCTCCAAAAGTCGTAATTCAAATGAAGTGGGGAGGTAGACAAGATCATTTTCAACCAAAAAGGTTATAGAAAGGTTGGCCCGTTTTTCAAAGATTACAAAGCTATGTTTTTTTTTATATTTTTGAAAAATCGGTCCCAGCAGTACAAAAATTAATAAATAAAAAAACTATTTATCTTATGCCGGTTTTTTTTTATTCTAAAAAGGTACAACTCGTATAGTATAGTCGTGCTGTATATTGGAATCGACAAACATTAGAAGAAGGCTAGTTTTTGACAGGTGATTTTGTAGGTGCCGCAGGTGCTAAATCCAAGTGCCTCAATCGGGGTGTAGGGTTTTTTTTAAGGGATGGGGGTGAATATATTATCGGAGAGGGATGATCAAATACTCGATCGACGCGTCGTTTCAAGGGCTACAACGATCCCTTTGAACAAAAACTACGATTTTTTCCTTAAAGAGTTATTGAATTTAAACTGATTTTTCAAAATTTCACCCCCAAAATGAACTTCCACGATTTAGACGCTGTGGACAAAAAAAGCCCGAATTTTCTGACCGTTTTGTCTTATAACGCCGACCTCGTAGGGGTTGTAGTTTGGCATCAATCTACCCACATCCCCCTTCACCCTAAAAAAGAAACCCTACACCCCGATTTTTAGGCAAACTTGGATTTAGCGCCAACGGCACCTACAGAATCATCTGTCAAAGAACTGGCCTTCTATTTTTATCCGATTACGGGTTTTTTCGGCGACAGCACGACTGTACTAATAGCTCTGACCCTCAAAGGTTTCTTACTATCGATTTTTTATCACTGCAAGGTAATGCTTTCCTAGAAAATCGGATTTTGTGTCAAACAAATTTCAGATATTAATTTGCATTGGGAAAGCATTATTTGAATGCAGAGTACTTATGGCGGGTATACAAAATGAAGGCGTTATTAGCAAAACTTATGATAACAATTATCGAGACTACATTTTCATGCAAAAGCCATATCGTCAGCCTACACCTTAAAAAAAAATAACCCGTCTATAGCAAGTAGTTTTTTTAAATTGTTTTTTTTCACAGCTGGGGATCGAATTTCCAAAAAATATTGGAAAACACTCATAGCTCTGGTATCATTGAGAAGCGGTTCAACTCATATATGACCTTTTTGGTTGGAAATAATCCTGGCTACCACCCCACTTTGTTTGATCCACGACTTTCGGACCATCCTGTATACCGATAGATATTTTTCATTCTGTTTATTAATGACAATGTGCGCAATCCCAGTGTGAAATTTCGTTATTGTTTTTAGTACCCCCGGACATCCTGGACTATCCAACGAGCACAGACATGGTAGTGCGAGAGGGTAGTAACGTGACGTTGCGATGCGCGGCTACCGGGACACCGGAGCCAACCGTCACGTGGCGAAGGGAGACCGGAGGTACCATCACACTCTCCAATTGGCGCGAAGGTGAGTCCCGTAATTTCTCTTTTTGCATTTACGCCGAGACGAAAAAGAAAATATAGAAGTTTGCGAACTGTGTGCATGCCTCTCGTAGCTAGACCCGTTTTTTATGACGGGCACTCGATTCATTTTTTTTTGCTGGGGTGCCCTTCGCTATTCTCAAATATGAACTAAAAATGATGTTTTTTTGGAAAGCTGCTGATATTTACCGGCGGTTTGAACCCCACATCGTCACCATTTCCAATCAGACATTGAATGTAAATTTAAGCGAAACTACCAGTATAGATTCCACATACCTTCGAGGATCTTGACAAAAAAAATCACAAGGTTTTTCAATAAAGTGGCGGCGCTGAAGCTGGATAAAGCAAGTCACTTTTGTTTCCCGGTCCTTTGACCGGGAACACTTCTCCTCAAATATTTTTACCTGGAACGAAAATTCAATATAATCTGAATTCTAGATCAAAATTTCGGATAAACTTCCGGAAAGCGGAAACCGAATTTCGATCTGTCTTGCCTTAAAAGGATTCTTGCTGACTTGCAATATTTTCCGAGAAATCGAAATTTTGAAAGTTGTTACTTCAGCTCGCTGAGTATATCTACGCGTGTAGAAATTGTCTTAGGGATTCAATTGGATTCCCACACACTTATACCTACTTCTTGATAGGGATCCAATCCTAATTGGATCCCTATACTGACACGTCATGCTCAGCCATTGACATTTCGCATTGGAATTCAATATACCGATTCAATTTGAATTCTAAAGGATTCCCACATTGTCGAACGAAATTCTATACGATTCCTGATCGATCCCGTCGCATCGGGTACGTTGAATTTTCCACAAAAATATATAGACATAAAGAGTGTCTCAAAATGACCTGATATTTTAAATTGCGCTCCATTTTTTGTGGCGAACCCAGAGTACTAATCTTTGACAACTGGCATCAGGAAGTATTGAGGTTTAGTCATGGAGAATCACACGATCGAGTAACCCATAGAAATTGTGAAAATTCACTACAAAAATGGTGAAAATTTTGCAGAGACGGTTTAAAAAGTCCGTACGTCTTTTGGTCATCATAACGCACCATCTCGCAACATCGCATCGTGGTGAATTTAATCACAAAATTTGAGGTTAGTGGTTCAATTCTGACCGCAAAAAGCAGTGGCCCTCCTCGTACCGGTCGTCCAAATGAAAACATAGCCGCAGTGAGTGCGAGTGTTGGCGATAGTCCTTCCACCTCGATATGCCATCGTGCTGAGCAATTGAATATTTCAAGATGCTCTGTGCCGCGAGTTTTGACGAAAGATCCGCATATGCATCCTTACAAGATCCAATCGACACAAGATTTTGATCCATTTATTGGATATTGTGTTCCACACATAACCTCCCGGCTTGTACCTCATATTAAAATAAAAATATTCGTACTTTTCAAATAAGTAATACGTTTTATTAATAAATAAAAATGTCAGGTCATTTTGAGACACCCTTTACAAGATTAATGGATCTTTAATAAAGTATAAATCTCATCTTCAAAAAGTACAAATCGCTTAAAAAAATATATCTCAAAAATCAATTAAAATCCTCAAACTAAATTAAATTAAACTTATACAAAACCAAATTGAAGTTAAACTAAATGAAATGGAAACTAAAAATCCACTGTCATTATCGTTTTTTTTACTTATTGAATTTACTTCAATTTGACATATCAGCACACATGTACACGTTTACGAAGCGTGTAGGTTATGTTTGAGCACGTCTAGTTTGTATGTCGTGAATCTCGTCGTGAAATTCTCAAAAAGCGTTTATCGGGGAACTGCGCAGAATCCAATTGGATCCCATTGATGATTCCCTATCGAATCCCTATAGGAACGTGGCAGGATCTGCGGACGCCCCGACAAATTTCTACACGGGTATCTTCATTTGAAATATGCTCCTACGATATTTATAGCTAACAGGCTCACTTCTCGGTATACCTATATATGTTATGGCGCTCTCTCTTTTGTGCGAACGGTGGGGTGCGTGGAACACGGGTGGGAGCATAGGCCACCTCCCGTGCAGAAATTTGTTAAGGATACCTAAGCTCCGATCAGATCCGGAACGGGATATGATACGGATTCCCTAAAAGAGGTATCTTCATCAGAATTCAGATGGCGCCCACTGCGTAGCACAAGGCGGAGACGTGGTAGCAAGAATTTGAAATACGTATTTCAAATACGTCTTAAATTCATTTTTCTTAGAAAATTAAATACATATTTTATTTTATAATTTAATTTAACCACTAGTAAAGGGTCTAATTCCATTATTCGGCAAACGTACTTGTACGTTTTTTTTTGCCACGACTGAGAATCCTCCGAGACTAGCAATAAAGATAATACGTGGGGTGAAATTGATCAATGATCAATGTTACCCCGTCAAGCGATCAAAGACACCCCAACGAAACTGCCGCCCATAAAATATGTTTTTGAGGATATGCCACACAACAAAGCATAATGGTGTAGTTTACATGCTATTGCAACACGCAACTTGTTGTTTTTTATTTATAGTGATTTTTTTTAAGTGATGATATAAAAAGAGATTCAGGCTTGCAAAACGTAAAAAAAGAAATTTCCTTCGCCTTCGGGAACTTCGTAACTTGAATTTAAACACAAAACAAAGTTTTTATCAAAGTAACCCCACGAATCAAAGTAACTCAAATCCGCGGTACGAATTTTCTTAGTTCGAACAATCTCCATTTAATTTAAATATAACTACTTAGAATAAATAACCTATATCCCTTTTCTCCAGGAAATATAAGTCTTTCAAGGTCTATATTTTGTTTTTTTTTTCAAATTTTTATTAAATATACAGAATTTTGTTCAAAATTCTGTTATTAAAATATATAAGTTTTAACAGTTATACTGCAGCATCAATTTTTATCTAATCTTTTTAAAATCCTTGGATAAATGATTTCAGAAAATGTCCAGCGGCTCCAGCTGATACGGATCGGTATCTCCTGGTGATTTTCACATTCATCCCTGGGATCCGATTCGATATGGAACTAGATCTTGTTCTAGAAGTTCGGGATTCTAGCCTGGATCTTATGCTAAGTTTCTATTTGGATTCTGACTAGAGTCTTTAATAGTTCCGAATTAGGATCCTAGCTTGAGTCCAATTTGCGAGCGTTACATTTCGCTCCCGGATCCGATCCGATATTCGACTGGATCCCGATTAAGAAACCAGAATCCTAGTCCGAATCGGACTGTATCCATGATAATATTTCTGCACGGGCTGGGATGTGCATGTGGAATGGAGGGGTGCGTGAAACACACTAATATAGGCCCGAATACCGCCGGATGTGCGTGTGGAATAGTGGGATTCGTGGACCACTTTTGGCGCCCAAACTTGAAGAAGATCCACACAAAGCGGAGAGCGCGATAAAATATAAAGGTGTATCTAAAACTGAGCTCGTCAGCTACAGTAGGAGCGCGGTAAAAAAAATAACTTTCAAAAATCGATATCTCAAAAATTATGCCGCTTCGCCAGAAATCCTTTTCAGCGAAGGTGTATGCCAAATTTCAGAGCGAAATTCGGGTTCCGCCTTTCGGAAGGACACCAAAAATTTCCTTCGAAGTACGTAGGGAAATCGAAAACTCTTGATTTTTGATCAAACGGTGCATATTTGACCATAATCAAAATTGTTTTCGGTAAAAAAATCGCGGAAAATAATTATTTCGTGAAAAGTTTTCAAAATATCCAAAATTCCCTAGATACTGTGATGTAAAATGTTGTTATAAGGTTCCCCAAAAAAATGTCATGTCAATTGGTGAAGAATTGGTGCTGTTGCCGACCGCAGGACATTATTAAATCGCCACCATTTTGTTACAATGTAATGATTCGTTTGATATTTGATTTATTTTACAAATATATTCGCATTCGTTATCGTTATTTCGTATAACATCGTCGGAAATATTGCAGAGAATAGTAACAATTCTTCGGTATTTATAAATAAGAGATCGAGTATAATTTTGAATTACATAGATTATAACTGGGGGAGAGAGTAATATACTGATCCAATTAGATAGAGTCAATCGGACTCGTTATATAAATCCTCCTCAACGGCGGTATTTAATTTAAAAATTAATTAAAAAGATCTTTCGTTTATACGTCTTTAAGCTTTAGTGTTAGTTTTGAGCCGTAACTTTTTATTTTTAATTGTTATTGTAATTTTCAATTTCAGCTTTAGTTTCAGACTCAGTTTAGTTCTAGTCTTAGCTTTAGTAGTACTTGTAGCTATAGCTTTAATCTTCGTTTAAATGACATGATATACAACTATTGGGACGTTGAATAAGTTCTCGCTGTTTTCCAACAGACGGCGTTACCAGAACTACGTGCGTGTAGTTTAACATGGTAACGCATCTATAACGAAGTACTACAAGGAAGCTTGAAATTCAGTGTATGTCATTTCGCCGAAATGTAAACAACTTTTTTTTCATAGTGTCTAATTTCGTGCCAAAAAAGAGTATTTGTGGGGAATTTTACTGCGCTACTTTATTGAAAAAAAAACTGCAGCTGAAGCACACAGAATTTTTGTTGAGACTTACCGCGATCATGCTCCGTCGAAAACAACATGCAGAGATTGGTTTAGCCGCTTAAAAAATAATGATTTTGATGTTGAAGATAAAGAACGCTCTGGCGCACCGAAAAAGTCTGAAGACGAAGAATTGGAGGCATTACATCATGAAGACTCTTGACAGACGCTAGCTGAACTTGCAGAATCATTAGGAGTTGATCACAAAACAGTTTCGAAACGTTTGAAGGTATTAGGAATGATTCAAAAGCAAGGTCATTTGGTGCCGTACGAGTTGAAGCCGAGAAACGTCGAACGGCCTGTTTTTACGTGTGAACAGCTGTTCCAACGGCAGAAAATGAAATGTTTTTTTTACCGTATCATGACTGGCGATGCAAAATGGATACACTACGATAACCCTAAGCGTAGGAAATTGTAGGTTCAGTTCGTCCATGCAACAACACCGTCAGCAAAGTCAAATATCGATGGTTCCAAGCTTCACATCTGCAGTTGGTGGGATCAGCTGGGTGTAGTTTATTATGAGCTACTCAAACAGAATGAAACTATCACAGGAGATTGCTATCGACTACAATTGATAGGTTTGAGCAGAGCATTGAAGGAAAAACGGCCGCTATACAAGCAGACACACGACAAAGTGATTTTGCAGCGTGACAACGCTCGGCCACATGTTGCAAAACTGGTGAAAACCTATTTGGAAACGCTTAAATGGGAAGTCCTACCCCACTCACCGTATTCATTAGACATTGTCCCTTCCGATTATCACTTGTTCCGATCGATGGCACATGGGCTGGCTGAGCAGCACTTCCATTCTTATGAAGATGCCAAAAAATGGCTCGACTCTTCGATAGCCTCAAAAGACGTGTCGTTTCTCTGACGTGGAATTAAAATGTTGCCAGAAAGATGGGAAAAAGTAGTGGCTAGCGATGGGCAATACTTTCAGTGACATATTTTAGCATTGAAAATGCTTTTAAAGATGTATATATGGGGTCTGATACATGTAGAGTAATTTATGGTTACGAATGTTAAGTTTCATTTATGATGTGTACATTAGACTATTATCAGGATGATAATTATATGTATAGCTTGAGAGAGAGAGAATGAGAGAGTGGGAGAGAGAGAGAGAGGGTGGGTGGTTGGATAGATGGATGGAAGTAAACGTGAAAATCCGAAAACACAAAAATGTGAAAACGCAAAAATGTAAAAACGTTAAAATGTGAAAACGTGAAAATGCGAAAATGTGAAAACGCGAAAATGTGAAAACGTGAAAATGTGATGGATGGATGGAGAGTGAGAATGTGAGAGAGGGGAACTCATATTATTTGCATGTATTTTTTTTTAACACCTGAAAAGTCTGATAACATTTTCAATGCCATGAAATAGTTGCACTTTGTGTAATATCTGTAGATTTGTTTACTAATTTTCAAAAATAAAGTATTAATGTTTACGAAAAAAGACCGAGAACTTATTCACCATCCCAATAGTTATAACTTTAAGCTAAAGGAATACATATTTAATATTGTATAGGCGTGATTAAAAGCTATGTCACGGTTGCTCTTAGGGCTCTCTCTCTCTCTCTCTGCCCCCGCCCTTTCGCCACTCAATATAAAACTCGCCGCATATACATACATACTACTTTAATTATAGTCATACTCTTCAACAACATCTTGTGAAAAATTAGTAAATATACTTGAATATGTGTAGAATGAAGGCCACTCACTGGAATTTCCATCTTATGAACTGCGTATCCATATAAAATTGTCGAAATTCACCTTTTTCGGACGCTGGATTTATGGTCACCCTAAAAAAATATCATATTCATCATCGAATGTCTCACGAGATTTCGTTACATAAATTTATTTTTCATCAGCAGATGGCGGCAATTCTTTTTAAATCTTTTGTTAATAGTTTAGGCCAATTTTTCAAATAGCTTGGGCCCGATTTCTCTCTCTCTCTCTCTCTCTCTCTCTCTCTGTCTTTCTTTCTCTCTCTCTCTGATGAGTACACCTTTCCTCACTTCACGCTATTTTTCTGAGCGCATAGCTGTGCAGCAGTAACGTATTCAAAGAGATACAGAGATAAAATTATTCAGAAAAAAACCACCCCAAGGCACGGTGCAGCCTTCAGGCGCCATTCCTTTTGGGTAGCGAGCACGCTCAATATTACTCCTCCCGGTTTATCTTATACACTTGCTTCGAACCCGTGAATCTGTGGAATAATTAGGAAGATCAATTTTTCACTTTTTCGCTAGTACACTCTAGGATTGATGGCCATTTTCCGCGCCGCACATCTTCGAACGACTAGCTTTGAAATTGCTTACTCGCTTTCTTCCTATCATCCTCAGGCGATCGAACACTATCAACCCGCTAGCCTGCTCTCTCTCGTTCACTTTTCGTTTCAGTAACACTGCTCCGATTATATTTATCACGCACTGTATCAATCACTCTCATCCATCTCGTCTATTTTGTTAGCAATATTGTTCTTGATCGATAGGTTTAATAGCACACAAAATTCGTGTTTTCATATTCTTTATTCAATTTCGTCCAGCACGCGTCGTTTTTCGTGCGACCCGTCATCGCCATCTTTTTGCAATCTCCTCTTCCGACACACAAAACTAAAAAAATCATATATTCCCGCGTGTCCGAGGCACCCATTGCGAAGAAATAGTATAAGCATGCACAAATAGGATATACGTGTCGTTTACATTACACAGATATTGAAAATAAATTTCGAAAAATACAAGTTCCTGAAACCGATCCTCATCGCGCCTCCCGAGTTGAGCTGATAGAAGCTTGTTTACAAGTTACTGTTGCTTGCTGTGAGTACGATACCCTCTGTTGACACAATTACTAAGTAGGTATATGACAATAGACTTTGTGAACGAGCAATCACATTCACGGAACCATCGAATTTACTGAAGTTATATGTGTTCTCACTTGTGGCTTTCACTGTGTGGTTTTCATTTGTTTGTGCTACAATCCGACGAAAAAATAAGGAGCTCGGCATTAAAATCAGATCACTGGTATCTCTTTCAAGACATCTGAAGTGGTCCCTATGAAAAATTGCTGCAGAGTTATAGATTTCACTAGCCGCCGTCACTCGAGCCTTGGACAGGAAGGCGAATACTGGCTCAAACACGACTAGTAAAAGGACTGGTGCTCCTGGAAAGACTTCAAAACGTGAAGATAACTTTATTGTTACATATTCCAAGAGAAATAGAAAGCTAACAGCTCAAGAAATTGTAGCCGCGTTGAACGGAACAAGGGCAGAATCAGTGTCATCCAGGACGGTGGTCTGACGTTTGTGTGATGCCAGTCTAAGAGGGTGAGTGGCTGTCAGGAAACCTTTATTGAGGAAGAAAAATGTTGCTAAGAGGCTTAAATGGACCAAAGAACATAAACATTGGACACCGGATCAACGGAAGAAAGTGCTTTGGACCGACGAGTCCAAGTTCGAATTTTTTGGTTCTCAACGCCGCCAGTAGGTCCGTCGTCGGCCAAATGAACACTTCCTTCCGGACTGTGTGGTGCCCACAGTGAAGCATGGTGGAGGTAACGTGATGGTTTGGGGCTGTTTTGGTGGTAACAGAGTCGGAGATTTAGCCAAAGTTGAAGGAATTATGGATAAAAACGTCTATCATAGGGTTCTGGTAACACATGCAATACCATCTGGAACACGAATTCTGCGTCGTCGGTTTATCTTCCAATAAGATAATGGTCCAAAGCATACTTCTTTGCTGTGTAAAAACGTTTAAAAAAGGATCTCTGGTGGAGATCATGGAAAGGATCATGGAATGGCCACCTCAATCCCCGGGCTTGTCGCCGCTTGAATTTTTATGGGAATAGCTCGATAGAGCGGTACTCAACGAACATCCCACCAATCGGGAAGGGTTATGGTGGACCCTGCAGGATTCGTGGAAGAAAATTTCAGCTGAAACGCTGGAAAAATTGATGGTAAGAATGCCCAGAGTCTGTGCGGCGATTATCAGAGCCAAGGGTCATCACTTCGATGAGAAGCTATTATAGCCAATATTGCACTGTACGGGGCAACTTATCGTATGTTTCATTACGAATGCGCACTAATATTTTGTAATATATTATTTCATGTTAAATCCATAAGTCATTTTGTTTTTTTTCGCATAAAAATGGTGTTAGTACCTGTTCTCAAACTTCTGACAAGCACTATATGCCTGAAATAATTTCTAATAAAGAACGATACAGATGTCAAATTGACATAATTATCAAGTTTTGAATAACTTCGAACTTGCTCTGTCTTTTTTCATCGATATCTTACAATGAAGACTCTTACGATCCGTGGCTGAGTTCATGCTCCTGTAAGCAGCTGAATCACAATTGTATATTTAGGAAACAATAGGCGAACCCCCGTCCCCCAATGAGAAATATTACGCTTGAAGATTGAACCACCTTTGGAAAAAATGTTCGAACAACTAAAATATTTATGTTTTCGACTACAATACTTTGAATCTGTAATGGGCTAACTAATGTCTGTTTTAAGTTAGAATATTTTTCTTATTTTCGAATGCATCTGTAAAGGCCAATCTAGACCAAAAAAATAGGCATATTTTGGGATTTTTTTTCGCGAAATAATCAAATGAATTGAAATTCGATGCGTGGGTATTGTATTACTAATGAACTGTACAAAATAATTATTTCGTAGTGATTAAAAACAAAACGGCAGCTGCACAGCAGTTGATTGGCCAATGTTGAGGTTATGTTCGATCCATGTAGTCGTCAAGTGCTGGTCGGAGTTGATTAAAGCTTTGATTTTATCAACATCAGTAGTGACTAGCCGACCGGAGTGAGGAGCATCTTGGAGATTACATTGAAGTCTTTTCGTAGTGTATCTTTCTTAAAATTTACGTTATCTGGATACATTTTTATAGGCATAAAGGTATGGTTCAAAGTTCATATTTGGCATACCTTACGATGGCTAATAATGTTTGACACCATATTATTAAAACACAATTTTGGTAGAAAGAAAATTATGTAAATTCGAAACTTGGAGACCGCTTTCTCATCATTTTATTTCCGGCACGGAGTTAAAATGAGGAAGCCAATTTTGAAACAAAAAACCTCCCTTGGTCCTGGTGAAAACTTTGTGATCGAGGTGAAATTATGTGAAAGCAATGTTCAAGTTTTTTGAGTCGGGTTGAAAAATAAACGTTCAAAGTCCTCGAATTGTTTTATTTTTATCCAGATTGAACAACGCTAACAGAGTAAAAAATAGTGACGGATGTTTTTTTCTTCAAATATAGAACTTTTCGACTTGAAACCTTTTCTCTGCTTTATCTAGTTTTCGTGGTCCTTCATGAATAGGATAATTCTGGTCGATGTCTGACCTAGAATATTGTGTTTCAGCAGTGACGAGTACTGAGGGTTCGGAATTGGAGATAACACGAGTAACGCGTCTTCACATGGGGCCCTATCTCTGCATAGCCTCGAACGGCATACCGCCAACAGTCAGCAAACGAATCGTACTCATCGTTCATTGTAAGTATAGATATTTTGGGTTTAGGCTACGCGATTTTTCTGACATCGAAAATCTTTTTTGCTTTGCCACGAATTTTTCTCCTCGTTTCTTCAAGTATTAAGAACGGTTAAGAATTCCGGTGGATTTATTTTTCTTAAATCTTAGTATTTGTTAGCTCCCAATGCTACTAAACTTTTATAAGCATTTGGTGCTTTTTTTCAAGCTCACCAAAATATATATAGATGTGTCTATTAATCTTTGTTTTAAAATAGAAACATAATGAATAGTTCTTTATATCACAAAAAAAAATCTCATGCTTATTGGTGTACCAAATGGAGAGAAAACGTTATTTTCCTGATGTGCTTGTTCACTTCCGAGAATCAATGTTCAGTATTCATTTATTCAAATAATTTAATTCTCGAGGCACAGAGAGTGGCCTGCCCATGCTACCTATGTAAAAGCTCAGTATACCGTTAGTCTTCAGCTAAATAACATGGACACGATTGCATCGTGTACCTCGAGGATCAAATCATTTTATTGGATGAAGCGGGTCGAGTCGGGGACCAAAACATGTTTGCAGAATACATCCAGTCGAGACCGAGCGATTCCATAGCTGTAGTTGCATTTAGCAGCTCGATTCCGAGATCCCAAACTTAAATTTCAAAGTTTTGAATAGCTTTTATCTGAAACGAAAGCATATATTCTCTCACTCAGAAGAGGCTCAATAATCTTATGACAGTTCCGCCGATGGTGTGGATCGAGAATCAGCTAGTCGGAGCTTACGAGGGACAGACATTAATTCTCGAATGTCACAGCGAGGCTTATCCGAGCCCAATTACGTATTGGACGAAACCGAGCAACGAAACTATCGTCAGTGGTGGGTACTCTAATTACTAAGTTATAATTGTACGTACGTAGATTAAATTTGGTCCGAGGTTATGGGGTCATGAACCGCACTATCGTATGGTATAAGCCTTGCAGCTTTCTTCATTTCCCGCGGTCTGTTTGTTTGCCGGTCCTTCCTTCTGTCTCCCCCCCCCCCCCTCTCTCCCTCTCTCTCTCTCTCTCTTTGTCTCTCCCTCTCTTTCTCTCTCTCTCTCTCTCTCTGTCTCTTTCTCTCTCTCCGTCTCTATCTGCATGATGCTCTTAAGAGGCTTGCCTCAGAGCTCTCTCTCTCTCTCTCTCTTGCTTCTTCTTCTTCTTCTTCTCTCTTTCTCTCTTTCGCTCTCTCTCTCTCTCTCTTCCGGTACAGATAGCTAGGATGCACACTTCCTCTTCCTTCAAGGCTCAACGGCTACCGAGGTCTCACGTCTGACCTAGTCCCAAACAGTTCCACTGTTATTCCCAAGTTCAGATTGTAGAGATCTAGTAGGTTCGTCGGATGTCCAATGATTATCACGAACCGTGAATCATTTCCTTGCGTACACGTTACTGTGGGTTAGAGGATTTGATACCTATCACACTTTAATAAACATCATCTGGTGTTAGAGACAGTATCGTTATCAGAGACAGATATAGTCCGTGGCGTCGAAAAGGATGTCTTGCTCAGAAGCAGACAATCGGTAATTTCGATATTCTCCAACAGAAGCACACTGTTTTTTGTTGGCTTATAACGGTGATTTTCTAGACTTGTACCCGTAATCTCAATGACGAACTATCTGACGAAGACGTTGAAACTACAGAAAATAGCTGAGAAAGTAAAACATTAACAACAAATTTGCCCTACTGGAAATTATGCTTTTCTTTGTTGTTTTTCAATACATTTTACATTTATGAAACTTTGCGTATAACTTATTACATAAGTAAACTGTTTAAATAATTTTTTCATTAGAAAATATTGCAATATGGCAACCTCATGGCGCGATCTTCCAGGATAGTTTTGGCGGCAGTTGTCCGTTTGTGGAAAATACAACAATTTCAATATTGATCCGAGAAATATGAGAAGAAGAATTTTTAGTATTTTAATATCCAAATGCTGAACTCATACCGAAGGAACAATTAAAAAGTTTAAAATCTGAAAATGGGACAATTTAAAAAAAATTTAATTTTAAACAAAATTTTCTTTCTTTTGTGCAATAAAAAAAGTACATTTCAAAAGTGATTTTCATAAGCGAATAGGTGTAAGTTCAAGGTAGTAATGTTATTGAGTTGTGTGCACAATTTTAGCACGATCGGTCAACTCGTTTCAAAGTTGTTTCCCACAAACTTAAAAAAATGTAGTTTTGAAAAAAAACGTGTTTAAAGTTTTGAACTATAAAAACTCAATGATTTAAGTGACTTACAAGAGGAAAAAATGAATGCCAAGATGTAGACGATTATTTTACGCTTCAATTAGGTTTGAATGGCCCACAGATTAAAACCGATAAGTGTCGAAAAATTCAGTTAACAATGAAATTGAAATGGCAGCATTGCATTTGAAAATAATGTCGCGTGCCCATTTCTAACCATGAAAATATTACCGGTTATTACAATACGGCCGATGTCTGACACGATACAGTCAACCGACCGTTTGTGCCCAACATTGGCCCCAAGTCTGTGCCTATGCTATTTGCCAACTACTTAACCTATATTCGGATCGAACATCGGCAGCCAGCCATCTACTAATTTTGGGCCAATGTCCAGCCTTGGACATTCGTGCCAAGGCTGGGCCCGATGCTGTTTGCCCTCGTCGAGCCTACGTTCGGATTCAGCATCGGCAAACAGCGAAACGGTTATGCTGAACTATTTAGTATCGGCTTGTAAACGGCAATCGATCGTTGGTGGCCATGATTCGTCCCGATATTAGACCGACACTGTTTGTCATGGTCGAGCCGAACCTCATTTCGACCATCGGCGTGCAATAACCTGCCGATCCAAGGCTGATGTCAGCTTCTGAATGGCAACCTACTGTTGGCTCAACGGTCGTCCCGAGCATGGGTCAATTCTGATCACCATTATGTAGCCCGTCTCGTCGAACTTTAACCTCTTTGAAATCTCTTACTACTGATCAAAGACCCCCCTCCCCCGACTAAAGACCTCCCGTTTTTCCCGCGAGAATATTTTTTTGTATTTCTGTTCTTCGAAAAGAAGTCAGTTGACGGCGAGGCGCTGTAAATGCCTCGCTTGTATATTTTATGCCATCATTGTATCGCTGCGACAAGTACCGAGCCTCCATAGTTTAATTAACTTATCGGACTACATCGCTAATTTCGATGTTTAAAAATGAAAACTAAAAGCACCGAATGTCACCTATTTCACTGTGGGTGCAGTTTCATTTTGTAATAGTCTTGTATTTGTATGTTTCTCTGAGATTATCAAATAAATCTACATAATTAAACGCAATTAGTGTTTTAATTGAAAATATCGAGCTCGTAAAAACCCAATGTTGACCCAGCATTGGTACCAGTATTGGATTAGAATCAAACCGATAATGGGCTAGTGTCATAGCCAATGTTACACCAACGTTGGTTCGACCACAGAACCGATGTCAAAGCCGATGCTGGGCCAATATCCAGGACGGCAGTAGGCCAATATCCCAGTCGACACTAGGCCGGTATCGAAACCCGACGTTGGGAGCACGCTGATTGCCACTGTTGGACCGAGCCTATCATTTCGGCTTTGGTCCAAGCGTCGCCCAGTCGTAATTCTAGTCATCGGCCGAGGATCAAATACCATCGGGGCGACACTGGGTAGATGCTGGCCCAATTGTAATTTTTTTTTCCTGGGTACACAGTCGTAAATAGGGTAAGATATAAGCAAATTTATATAAAGCATCAAATACTTGGTAACTTACGAAGAAAACTTTCTCCGAGGCTACGCTTATTATCCTTGTGATATTCTACTCCGGAAATCTAACATACCCCAGTGTTTTCATAAAGCTTGTTGTTAAATCGTGTTTTCATAAAGCGCGATCATTGTTTCTCCTTATTGTCAATTGTTCGTCCTCCCTACAAAAGAAACAAATAATTTTTCCCCACTCCAACGCACAGCGTCCCTCTCTCCTTTATTATTGAATCCCGCCCCCTCCCCCTCTAACTGAATGCAGGAATCGTCAACAAGCTTGATAAAACAGTACTGTTTATGGTTACTTGTTTTTCAATTCTGTTGGAATCCAGAGCTCCTCGGCTCGGCTGAAAAACTATCGACCCGATTTACCGAGCAATGGGTTGATGGTTAAAATAACGTTATTCGTGTTAACTACGACTAGTTCTTCAGGGTCAACAAAGAGACTAAATTTATGTTACCCCACGAGTGTTCTGATTTATGTTAACTTATGTTGAATATTCGTATTGTCGATCCAAAAGTGCAAAATTTGTGGTAAAAATATTATTTATTGCATATTTACTAATAAAAACAGAACAATTAGATCCTCAACGACTCTTGTGTTCGTCATATTCACAATGACAGTTTCCCCATAAAAACGGTCTAACAAAACGTTGCACCAAATCTATCGGAATCTTATTTAAATAGCTCCGAATTACCTCAGCGGAATTAATATTATAGGTAAAATTTTGCATTTTGTGGCGACTCGTCTTCACGACGATTTCGTTTCATAGACGATTGTCAAGTCTATGGTGCTATTTCGTCATTATCATAATATTCAACCGTAAGTTGAGACCGTTTTATAATGTAGTGCTTGAACTACACGGTGAAGTTCGAATTTTCGAATTTTTACAGTATCTATTATGTCTAATTTATCAAATTTCGGTTTGTCAACGACTTTGGATACGTGAGCAGCAAAACCGTGATCACCGCACTTCGGGTCGACCGTCTCCATAAGACGACGTGCTTCACTAGCTCAAAGTGCTCGACTTTGTAATTCTATTACGAAAAAACTTAAGGTCAATATAGTTCAAATTTTTCCAAAGGGTGCAAACGGTTTCGTCAATATCATATAAAAATTTCAGGCCCGAAAGTTGGATTTTTCTTAATGATCGTACCTCTTTAAGTCGGTATTCTAGTCAAGAGGCCTAAATTTCAGGCGATTTTTCAGGCTTAATAAAAGAAAAAATGTTTTTAGTTTCCATTGTTTGCAGTCTTTTTATTGATGTTGCAAGTGCTGGCGAAAATAATTTTGTGCAAAAAAAATTAAAATCGAAAAAGTTATGGGACTCTAAATATGGCCGTGAAAAAAAAAGGTTGAGGGGGTTGACATGATTCCAAAGCTCCCATTAATCTAAAACGGAAATAAAACCCATTTACTTTATCAATAAGAATGTCATTATAGTAGGTACCAAAGAAAAACAAGAAATACATTTTTTTTTAATTGCGGAAACCTGAAAAAGAGTAAATTTTGTGCTATTTTTTAAAAATAGTAATAATAATAGTTTCGCTATGCTCGAGGGAGGGACAATAGATGGATATATGCTAAAGGTCCATACCAAATTTGAAGTCAATCGGTTGAATAGAACTCGATATTTTATATCAACCAGCTTGGAAGAAGTAGATTCGAGAAAAAACGCATTTAAAGTTTTGAGTACAATTTCAGACAACTGTAACTACACTGAGAGAAAAGTATATGGTATTTACAAAAAACGCACATGATAAAAGAGGAGCTAGTAAAATTCCCTATAGTATATGGAACTTTAGTAGCTCCTCTTTTATCATGTACGTTTTTTGTAAATACCATACACTTTTCTCTCAGTATAGTTACAGTTGTCTGAAATTGTACTCAAAACTTTAAATGCGCTTTTCTCGAATCTACTTTTTCCAAGTTGGTTGACATAAAATTTCGAGTTCTATTCAGCCGATAAAACGCCGTCAATGCACAGTAATCATAATACGGTTAACACAACTATAAGCGAAAAGTATATCTAAACGTGCGATTTTGGTGGCGTGTTTGGCTATCTATTATTGGCGAAATAACTATGAACTATTGTAAAAGGCTTGCCAATATAGATGTGCTTAATTCAGTGCTATCACAAAACCGGTACACAAATACTAATGCTGCATACCGTACGTTAAGTTTTGTTACGGTCAAACTTCTACTATTCTATTCAAGTTCGTACTATTCATATTGTTAACGTTAAGGGGCTATTCTACTATGATGGCTCAAAAAATAAGCTATTTTTTTATAATTTTTTTTGAAAACTGTTGCATGTATCGATACCAATTTTTTTCGCTTAAAGGTACACTCTTATAGAATAGAAAACAATTTTTTTTTATTGCATGTATATGTATATTTATTTAACAGTTTATAATCGTGTAAAAGCATGGAAAAAAGAGTATAGCGCAATTCTGTAAGAGTGTACCTTTAAGCAAAAAAAAGTTAAGTACCAATACATGCAAAAGTTGAAGAAAAAAAATATCAAAAGAAGATTATTTTTTGAGTCATTACAGTAGCATAGCTACTTAATATTTGTCAGGTATAATTTGTTACAAGATCTTACAAAAAGTGACTGTACGAAAAAAGTATGGTAGTCTTTACTTATAGCGAAGACGTAAATCGTTTGCACGCCATGATCGATGTAGATATATTTATTCGTCCGCTCGACATTTTTATCGTTTTCTCGACTTGGTCGAATCAAAAAGTCTTTATAAAACGTTGAACCTTAAACGTTTTTCACCGTGTAAATAGCCCGGAGCCGACTACGCTTTAGCGATAGTCCAGTCGTGCCAATGGCCGAAAGTGCCACTGTTGCCAAGTCTATCGGTTATTTTTACCACATTTTTATTAGCTCGCTTTCTTATCTACCTGTTTGTTCGGTACAAATTTTGCAATCGATTTTAAACTAACTTCCAGATGAGCTAGACACTTCAAACTTTAAACATAGCTCAAAAGTGGATAACAATGCAATATTAACTCGCTTTCTTGTCTGTCTGTTTGTTCGTTTGTCTGTTTAAGCGCGAAACTTCAAACATAGCCCAGAAGTGGATGACAAACAAACAAACTGGCAGACAAGATAAATAGAAATATTTTTTAAAAAGTGTAAGAGAGAGAGAAAAAGAGGAAAATAAATCGTGAAAAACAAATAAATAAAGAAATAAATATAGTTTAGTGAAAGAGAAAAATAAAAAAAATAAAAATTAATAGTGAATAGTGCATTAGTGACAATTTCTACGATGGTCAAGAAGACTAACTTAAGCTATTTCTATTTCAGATATGATAAGGTAAAAAAAAACTGAACTAAACCTGAAATTTGCCACGTGTCTCTGTCATAATCTCATCAATATGTTTCAAATAGATTGCAAAATTTCACAAACACAAGACTGAAAAGCAGAAAATAATTAATTGAATAAAACATTTCTTTTTAAATAACCACGTTTTTAAAATGGACTAAAAAGTATAAAATAATTTCTCGTAGCCCCATACAGATTTATAACCCAATACACATTCCTAACCTAATACAGATTGTCCTGAAAATTTTCGATTGTGAATTTTTAATAGCTATGGAAATAATTGTAAGATTTAAAACGAAAAACGTGGGCCGCATGCAAAAGATAATTGAAGTATAAATAGTTCACCTAAGTCACTAACAATTTGATTGCACTGTAAATGACATAAATTGTTGTCTGAGTTTTCTTAACGACAGCTACGCCCTACACTCCTCACTATTACCTATTGCACGCGCCTCACGTTTTTCATGTTCAATCTTACCATTATTTTCAAAGCTATTAAAAATTCACAATCACAAATTATCAGGACAATCTGTATTAGGTTATAAATCTGTATGGAGCTACGAGAAATTATTTCATACGTTTTCGTCCGTCTTAAAAACGTGGTTTTTTAAAAAAATTTATTTAATTAATTTCTTCAACAAAATCGTAACATGTTTATATTTAATTGAAAAAAATCATAACTATTAGTATCATTTATCGGCTTAGAGGTATTTTTCCAGAATATACCGTGTTTGAAATTACCTAATAACATTTTATTTTTACATGCAATTTTATTCGCCAGCAGTTGGCAGTCTGCCGAAAATTCATTGTATTTTCTACTCCGACTCTTGTAGCCAAGGAACGGCGAAACTCCAAGGATGAGAAAAATAATAAATCCATGCCATTTTGAAAGCGCTACGATCCTTTGCTCCAGTTACTTGCTCTTCTCGCGTGGTTAGATTCATGAATTTTCACTGTGCATTTTTTCCTGCCCGTCTGTTCCGTTCTCTCTTTTCAAGATTTTCCCAAACGGAGCAGGTTGCTGTATGGATGTTATATTCGCGACGATGGCCTCTAAGACTCGATTGTCCGGACTTTCGAATAAATGTTTCGCTAGGAAAAAATTCACCAACGATTCCAACAGCCAAATACAACACATTCGTAGATATATCTCAACGTAATGATATACTTCAGCCCCTCCCCCCAAGAGCAATATAAAAATATCGCAGACACTCTGAATTCTCGAGATGTATCCAGATCCATTTTCATCATCATCTTCCAATTTTCCATCTTCTCGAGACTCTTTAAACCCTAGAGATGTCGTTTGACGTCGATGATAAAAGCCAAGAAAACTGTTTTTTCTTCCGCTTCTTTATCTGCTGACTTTTTTGTCCTCCGAAAAAACTCCCAGACCCACACATTTTTTCCTCGGGCTATTTGAAAGCTTGTCATTCTTAAGAGAGATACAAGTTTCATAAAATGCTTATAAGCTGCTTGAAACGTAAATAGCAATTTTATTGCTCCCCTTTTCGGCAATCCCACTTGTTTATTCTCAGAAACGTCAAAATGGCAGTGATATGTCTCATACGTTCTCATATACAGTGGCGTGCAAAAGTTACGGGCCACCCTATTATTTTAAATAAAGTGATGAAATATTTAAGTGCTGAACTCGTTAATCATTTCAAATTTTTAAGAGAGCTATGATATGAATAATAGCGTGATATATAATTTTTTTGTATATGACGTATTATTGGTGTATAAAAAATAGGTTTACGCATAGGTGTAAAAAACTACTCATCAGTAAAAAGTATAACAAGGCCAGATTGAATTTTGCAAAAAAAATATCAGCATTCGCAAGTCCAAATTTTTGAGACGCGTTCAGCATGCAAAATAAAGGCCTCCTTCGCCGAGCAGAGATCAGCGATAGCAGATTATCGGGTATCTAAACGAGGGTACGATGTTTGGAATACCAATACCTTAGGGCCTTCGATGAACCTCCCGAATAGCAGAAACTGGACATTGTCACTCGAAGGAGGCGAATGCAGAGCGCAACTGAATCTGTGAAACCCCAGGTGGGCCTACTTCCAGTGCTCCCGCAAGACCTATATGCCTCCATTTCCGCCTACTGTAGACGCACTGTAGAGCCTCTGGATCGTCCATTCAGCCTACTGTAGGCGCACTATAGACCCTCCGGACCCTCCATTCAGCGAAAACGTATTTATTTCGTCATCGAAAGGATTACCGATCAGGCGACACTGGGGTGTTGATGGAGGAGATATCGAATTTGTGCTCAAAGCAGGTTGGGTGGGGTCGAGGCAATAGACTTGAGATCGAAAGCAGGTTAAGGAGGCCTGTGTTCTGCATGTTTCACTAAAACTGGAGGTCGAAAGAAGGTTTGGGAGGACTAACAGAGGCTATACTGGACCAAATGGAGGCCTCTTCATGGCACTGAACTCGACCAACGGGGTTTGGTAGGTTCAACGGAGGCTGGTGGCTTGTGCATTACAAAAGAAATAGGTCGTGCGAGTGCTCAGAGGAGGCTATAAATTTTGACTCGGGTTGGGCAGCATCATATTGGCGAAGAGTGCTTTTTTTCGATGAATCCAAATTTCAATTATTCGGAAGTGATGGTCAGAAGTATAATACATAAGACGTCCAGCAGTTACCAGATTCAGCAGGTATCAAATTCCTATCGTAAAACACAGGGGGCGGAAACATTAAAGTTTGGAGAGCATTTTCTGACGACGGCATTGGCCCACTGGTATAAATTCAAGGCAATAAGGACGCTTCAATGTACAGAAATATATTTTAAGACCATATGCTCCCATTTGCAATTAAAAAAATGCCGCGTGGTTGGGTTTTCCAACACGATAACGACCCCAAACATGCATCACGTCTTGTAAAGGATTTCTTCAAAGACGGAAAGTACGCTTCCTCGACTTGAGCACGGAGAATCAACCATCAACCATCAACAAAGCGGCCGGTGCGTTTTGTTGATGGTCATTTCACACAATCACTAAAAGTGTTTGGACTAAATTTGGGAAATACCTGCTTTTCATATGGTATGTGGCCTGGTCACGCGTCGGAAAACGTTCTGATTTATTCGTGTACGCACCAAACGGGAAAACAAAAAATATTGTGTATCAAAAAGAACTTGAATAGAATTAAAACACAACAAAAAATATTCCTTTGAGTGGCATTCTAACGCATGCCGAGTACAGCTAGTAGCCTTATAAAATTAGTTGTAATAAAAAAAACCTTCGTTCAATCACTAATCAACGCTATTTTGAAGAAGTGTGCAAAATTTCAATACGATCGGTGCATTAGTTTTTGAGAAATCGTGTCCACCGACTTTGAAAACAGCGTTTTGAGACAAATGCGTATACCTGCGTCGCTCCCGGCCGGTCTTTCCCAACGGGGGGAATTCCCAAAGGCTCTCTCTCCTAGACTTTTACTCCGATTGACTTAAAACTTTGGGAGAATATTCTAGACATATTGTACTATTAGATAAAAACATTTTTTAAATGGATTTTTTGAAATTTTTAAACCCACGTAAATTTTCAAACCCACGTAAATGGATTTCAAACACCCTCAAATCCGATTGACCATTTGTGGCAATACCTAAACGATCATGTTGGAACAAAAAATCTCTCTAACAAGACGGAATCGTGGAATCATTTGCGACATGAGTGGGAAAAACTTTCCACAAGTACGGATCTTACAATTAATAGCCTCCATGCCTGGTAGATGTGCCGGCGTTATCGCTGCTAAGGGCATAGCAACAAAATACTGTGTCAAGTGAAGAAGTTCGAAGCTCGTTTTGTTATTTTCAAAAAATGATGTTATGTTTTTCCCACGCAATCGTATGTGGCCCAATACTTTTGTACACTCGTTAAATAAAAAAGTGATGGACAATAAAATATTCAAGAACAATATCTAGGTACATAATTAATTCTTTTTAAATATAAATAACATACATGTTCTCATAACGCGGTAATTTTTGCCCCACCGTCGTATTTCAATGCAATATGCCTGAAAAATCGGTTGGCTCAAAACTCTTGCACGCAACTGTAGGTATCATTTTTCTCACTTTCACATACATGTGTACGAGCTTCAAATGTACGTAGCTTAATTACAGCAAAGGAAGGGGGCAATGCGTATAACTTTATACGTTCTAAATTATTGTTTGCCGATAGTGTATATTTTTTTTCGTTCCCATTGCCTACTCTCCCCTCTTCAACACAACACACACGGTACCGTCCATCAACCAGAGAACGCGCGACACTCACGTTTACACTGACATACCGACGACCGTACAAATTAGGTTTTTAACGAGGGTCAGTTGTAATTACGCTCGCTTGAAATTGCGTGTTTTATACGTGCACGCACGAGTTGTACTGACCGTCAACCAACCCGATCGTTTAGTCTCTCCGCATATATACGTGTATGGGGTACTTTACGTAAATTGGAAGAATTTTATGGCGGGAAAAGAGTATGTACAGATTTCTTTTTGCCAATGACAGAACTATTTAAGGAAGGCTACGTCGATCTAAATATCAACTCTCTCACTAATAATCCCTTTGAATGAAATTATTGATAAATCTTTTACTCGTAATTAAATTAAAGAATCCTGTAAAAAAATTAAGCAATTGGATTTTCTGATGGGCGTTATAAAAGTTCCCCCTCTTGGTCACGATTTGGGTTTTCGAAAAGTTTTCACATTTTGAGTTGCCTCTGGACCACTGGAGGCAGGGTACTGCGTAAAAGTAATATGTCATCGCGATTTTTCATTTAATTCCTAGGAAGTTATTTAGAAGATAAAAAATGCGAGTACTTTGAATGAAAAATTAATTTGCCTATAGCAAAAAAACGATACCGACTATTCACTATTTTTTTTCAGCTAAAGCAATAACATTTTCGAATTATTTCTTTGCGAAACTAATATTTTGAGAATGTTTGAGTGGTTTTTTTTCTAATCTGACCACAAAGGAACTATATATTATATTTATCTTTTGGTTGCGAGTGGACGAGTAATACGCTCTTATTTCATAAGGACCGATTTTATAACTTCAAATCGTGGAAAAAAATTAATACAACCGCAGAACAGCCACGATGATTATGTTGATAAGAATTATCGGTACAATTATCACTAACATAAAGGAACGCTATTAACGGCGCAAAATCTACGAAGTGCGCGGTCTTTTATTTTTTGCTTAAAATCGAAGAACATTTTCGTATGCATATTTCTACGTTTTATGATGATTTCGTGATCGATCTATGGCTCTTATATCATTGTTCATTCTTAGCTTAGGTATTCGTTTTTATTTCAATTATATTTGTTCATTTGAAAGTATTTTATTGCAATGATGTTTACTCGTACGGCATTATTTTATTCCAATTATGTTTATTTATTTTATCTCCATGGAATTTAATAATAATTTGTTATATGTTTCGATGGGAATCTGCACTGACAGAAAATTTTGACTGATCTTAACTACATATGTCTATTTGATTTTTTTTTCATTTCGATCAACTAGATTTTTCGTGGAATAAAATTTTTCCCGTTGCATTCCATTATTGAAGTTATTTATTTTGAATATATCTATTTATTCAAATTAACATCTATTTAATATCGTCTAATAACTAAATATTTTATTTATTCCTAAGCAATGTGTGATGCGGTTTCGTCTGTTCAAAAAACAATTTAGTCGAAGCCACTAAATGTATTTATTTAGTTTTTGAAAATTTAAATTCAATAGACTTTTTGTAGAGTCAAACATATTTCTATTTGATTTAATTAATGGTTTGTCTTTATTGTAACAAATACGTACTTATTTGATTCAAGCGGGTGTAGTTCTGAAAAGCCCATACCGCCGATTAATTTGGAATTTCGTGTATCCATGTATTTTGACTCGCTGATCACGAATATGATAGTGAAAATACCCACAAATTTGATTTATGACGACACTACATATAACACACCATGTGTTCCAAGTTCGTGTACCGCACGCGGATGGTGTTTGCCCCCCCCCCCCAGTGGGGTCAAGGGGCCTCACCCAGCGACACTAAACGTAATTTTTTAAAGTATAATATATCCGGATAAATAAGCAGACGTAATTCATCCGGATATATTAATGTTTTATTTGCAAAAATTTGATTAAATTGGTTTCTTTGGTTCGTTTAGGTTTGGTTGCGTTAGTTTGTTTGGGTTTGGGGGCCAAAATTTCAGAGGAACGAATTTTCCATGGGTTGAATTGTCCAGGTCAACTTTTCCTAGATTCTGTTTGAGTATGCGTGTTGTGTGTTGTTTAGGTATGTGTATAGTGTTAAAGATCAAACTGCAACCTTCCCAGGGTAAAGTGCGTATATAGAAAATATTGAAACTAATGGAGTTTAGCAAAATGGATTATTATCCCATTTTTCTCGAAACAATGGTTTTAGACAAAACCTGTATAGAACATAAAAGATCAATCTGTTTAAAGGCTACAACTTATGTAGTAAACATTTTTCTCTGAGTTCAACATTTATTAAAATAAAATAAAAAACTTTAAAAAATCAGTTTTTGTGAGTTTTGACCTTGAAAATGAAATTTGCGGGTATTTTCACTATCATATTCGTGATCAGCGAGTCAAAATTCATGGGTACACGAAATGCTAAATCAATCGACGGTATAGGCTTTTCGGAACTTTATCCCGCTAATAATAATACCTTATGACACGAGGACGAAAAAACTTTTCCTAACGATTGTGAATTTGCAGCACGAGCCGAAGGCGAATGTAGCAATCACACGAGATTATAAAAAGTTTTTTCGTCGAGTATTATACGAAATTTTATTTTACGAGGCTTTAAAATGGGTCTTTTGACCGAGCTTCGCGTGGGTAAAACGCCCATTATCGTACCGAGTGGAGTAAAAATATTTTTATTTAAAAAATATCTCTGATACGTTCAAAGAAAGAATGTGCTTGATTTTAATCTTTATTTCTTTAATTCAAATATATTCAATATTTAACAGAATAGCTGGAACAAATAAAAATATATATTTTAAATAAATAGGATCGAAGCAGGCCGTGAGATAAGGAAAAAACCTGTTTCATTAAAAAATATCCTATTTAAATTAAATTTTGTTTTGACAGTGTGAGTAAGGAAGAACTATGTAAAGAGTTGAACTGATACATAATCCATTCTATTGTCTGAATTATATTCCTACTAACAATTCAGACACCGTGAGCTAGTGTGGAATCACTCCTTTTTATTGTTGGTCGTGTTTTGTTTTTCAATTCCCCCCGGTATCGGGGAAATTACCGATCGAAAATGGCAATTAAATAAATGCCTCGAATTTCAAAATAATTTGTCCTTATTAATCTTATTAAAATGATATAAATGTTTAATTATATTGCAACGTATAGTTAAGTACTGATTGAGGGTTTAGATGCACCTGAGACGGCTAAAAGTAAGGTTATGTTTAAGAATTTTTTTGCATATAAAACTGAATTTTATTGAACAACCATGATATATATTTTAAAGTATGACATTTTATCTATATTGTGTGAAAATTTGGTTCAAAAATTTCAAACGGTAAAACAGTTACAGTCGTTTTCCTAGGACGTTTTTTTGTTGACAGCGTTTGCGGTACCAGACGTGCCTCTGCTGTTTTTTTATCTAAAAAAAAATATTTGTTTCTTAAGATAGATAAAACTAGTACTTAACGAGCCGGAATTTAAAAAATTTATTTTTTTCGGGTCATGGCAGTCACTAAAATAAAAGAGGCGATTTTTGGCTTCAAAATTGTTCAGTATTTATGATGAAAAAAAAAAACTATGCCAGGTATCGAAAAAACGGCTCGATAAGTACTAGATTATTGTTCGAAGCATAACTGAGCGAAACTTGATCCCTATCGATCCAGTAATTGCGGAGATATTTCTGGTGCCGATTTTGAAAACACTGTTTCGAGTAAAACGCGTTTAAAGTTTTGAGTACACTTTACACTGAAATAACTGGTTTATTTTAAACTTACATGAAA
>OZ010713.1:29159768-29182268 GCA_963932345.1 Ophion ventricosus | reverse complement strand
AACCCTGAACCTTTTTTAATTCAAAATCTCTGACCTAGTACAATTAGTTGGTCGTGCACAGTTAAAGTTATAACAAAGAATTTATCTTACCTTTTTTTAGAGATGCTTTTAATGTTTTTCTTCATTTGGCCGGATCACCAATCTCGCTTTTGCACCAAGTAACAGGATGGGTTACAGTCAAAGTTACAAATTAACACAAGAAAAAACGAAAGAATACGTTCAGTAATTTCGGAATTATTTCATAAAAAGTAAACATTATGAACTATCATCAAAATTCCCGTCTTTTGGAAGTCGCCCCAGCTTACGATAGTCCATATTGTATGTAAGACCAAAGTTACAATGCGCATATTACATATACACTTACAACACACAGTAAAAAAATACATGCTTGACATTCATCAGAAACGCATGCGTACAGCGTTGCCACGGATATTGCCAGAACTATGAAATGGCGGCCGGTAAGACAACTCAGGTCAAATCTGATTGCTATTTTAGTACTTCACTTTTCATAATATAATACACACAATTATCACATACCTACACTTCTCAAATAATTCTTTACCGTACCATGATTATTATTATACCTAAATGTATTATACTTTGCTTTTTTCAGATTCGAAAACTTATACATTTTCTGTTGACTAGTCAATCCGTTAGTGCTATCTTAAGGGACTATTCTACTGTGAAGGCTCGAAAAATAAGCTATTTAAATTTTTTTTTTTTAACTGTTGTATGTATCGGTACAAACTTTTTTCGTTTAAAGGTACATTCTTATAGAATAAAAAACAATGTTTTTCGTTGCATATAAATGTGTATTTCTTTGACAATTTACAGTCGTGTAAAGGCATGAAAAAAAGTATGTCGCTGGCCTTGATGATTTGCGCTCTCCAGGTAATCTGAAACAAAAAATTGAAAAAGATTCTTAATCTGTATGAGTGTCGCTATCGCCCGAACTAGAATTATTAAAAAATATTTTTTTATACTTATATTTTCGCCCTAATCATGACGAAAAAAGTCGTTTTTCAAACACTTTTGCAAGAAACGTCGGCATTTTGTTGTTTTGCAATATAAAATAATAATTTCAGTTCGGACGATAGCGACACTTATATACAGATGAAGAATCTTTTTGAATTTTTTGTTTCAGATTATCTGGAGAGCGCAAATCATCAACGCCACCGACATACTTTTTTTCATGCCTTTACACGATTATCAATTTTTAAATAAATATACATTTATATGCTACAAAAAATTGTTTTCTATTCTGTAAGAGTGTACCTTTAAGCGAAAAAAAAGTTTATACCGATACATCCAACAGTTTTCGAAAAAAAATTATTAAAAATAGCTAATTTTTTTAGCTATCGCAGTAGAATAGCCACTTAAAGAATAAAAACAAAAATGAACAACTGAAATTTTAGAATTATTTCCAAGCGTTCTGCTTGATATCGAGGAACATTTTTGTTTATTTTCATTACTATTAGACTTTGGGAAACCTGTTACTTTTTCTTCTAAGGTTGAAAAGTGACAGAAACTGAATCATGGATGGTGGGTAATCGGATCGTAAAACGGATCCAGGAGGGTAGGACTGACGCGTGGGTTGACATTAGATCAGAAATATTTCGCAGCTTCAAGTGTATATTTTTCAGATAACAACTACTTGGTGGAGACAATACCAATGGGGTACGAGAGTACGATGAAGCTGACGATAAAGTCCGTGAGAGCCCAGGATTTTGGATGGTTCAGATGCATCGCAACAAATTCACTGGGCGAAACAGACGGCAAGATAAACCTTTACAGTACGTGCCACACATATATAAATGCATATATATATATATATATGTATATGGGGCATTCCATACCAATTCGACCTGGGTCTGACCCTCGACCCCTCAAATCTGGTTCCCGATTTTTCCTATCATTACTCTCACTCTATCAAGCAATTACAATTTTTTTCAGATTTTTCAAAATAAATTTGAGCGCGTCATGAATTTTTGAATTTTTTTTTAACACCTCGATGGCCGTAATCGAAAAATCTGAAAAAATTCCCAAAAATACAGTGTCAGATATAAAAAATGTTGGTATAAAATCCATAATGTCTGGGCTTTTGCTTCAACCCGTTTTTTAGCTTTTTTAGCAAAAAAAAAATGAAAAAAATAAGAAGCAGAGGTCAATTTACTGTAGACTGTTGCTCGAAATTTTGTATGCATAGTACCAGATTTAAAAAAAAAATTCTCCGATTTTTCTAAAGTGTATTTTGTAATTTTCGATTTTTTTTTTATCATGGTTGACAAAAACCCTAATTAGGGATTTGGAAATGATGCGAATTGCACTAACAATAAGCGTAAGATGCCTGGTGAGGTTCGGTACACTCTAAATTACTATTGAACTACTACTGTAGACAGTAGCTTGAATATTTTTGATGATAGCGAACGGTTTTTGGAAATTTTTAAGGATTTTTTAAAGCATTTTTTTCTGTAATGTCATCGTAAAATCATGATTAATTAAATGCGGTCATGAACAGTGATCGCTCTTAATTAAATAATTAATGAATTAATTTAAAATCCACAACATTATAAAGAAAAAAAAAGAAAAAAAGTCTGCAGAACCTTTTTATTATATCAAAAATCATTTTAAAGGCACATGTGATATAAAAATGTGTTGACGCATCTCAGATTGTCAGTGATGGAAATACTACTCTCTACGATGATATCATTGTAGTTTCTGGAATAAAGCGTAGATAAAACCATGCGAATTGATGATTAAAATTGATATTGATTGTTAAATTAAAAATTATTTCCGCTCTTAATTATTTAATTAAGAGCGATCACTGTTCATGGCCGCTTTTAATTAATCATGATTTTACGATGATATTACAGAAAAAAATGCTTTAAAAAATCCTTAAAAATGTCCAAAAACCGTTCGCTATCATCAAAAATATTCAAGCTACTGTCTACAGTGGTAGTTCAATAGTAGTTTAGAGTGTACCGAACCTCACCAGGCATCTTACGCTTATTGTTAGTCCAATTCGCATCATTTCCAAATCCCTAATTAGGGCTTTTGTCAACCATGATAAAAAAAAAATTCGAAAATTACCAAATACACTTTAGATAAGTCGGAGAATTTTTTTTTATATCTGGTACTATGCATACAAAATTTCGAGCAACAGTCTACAGTAAATTGACCTGCTTCTTATTTTTTTCATTTTTTTTTGCTCAAAAAGCTAAAACACGGGTAGAAGCAAAAGCCCAGACATTATGAATTTTACACCAACATTTTTTATATCTGACACTGTATTTTTGGGAATGTTTCAGATTTTTCGATTACGGCCATCGAGGTGTTCAAAAAAAAAATTCAAAAATTCATGACGCGCTCAAATTTATTTTGAAAAATCTGAGAAAAATTGTAATTGCTTGATAGAGTGAGAGTAATGATAGGAAAAATCGGGAACCAGATTTGAGGGGTCGAGGGTCAGACCCAGGTCGAATTGGTATGGAATGCCCCATATATAATTTGAATTGATATGGAAGGTTTAGTGCAGATTACAATCATTCGATAAATGTTCCGGCCTTGGATTCAGCGGGTTCGCATAACTGCTATACGCACATGAAGTTATTGTCACAAGCCTGTATTTCATCATAATCATTGCTTATGTGGGATAATCCATGTAAGAAGGAGAGATCGAGAGAGACAAAAAGGGATCGAGGGCCTTGTTCTCTTGACAAATATGTAAATCTTTAGGCACAATTTATAACCAGCAAAAAGAGAGTTTAAGAACTAAATATGCTGTATTCCTACATTGATATATTTTTCCTCACGATTACATTAGTTTTAATTCTGAATTCAACATGTGAAAATTCGTTATTGACAACATTGACTTTTCATTCGAAACGAAAAATATCCGTTTTAATTGAATAATATTGGACTAAACTCATTTTACAAAATTTAATTCGATAGAAATTTTAGGGGTATATTCTACTGCGATCGGTCTTTACCCGCCGCAGTCACCTGGGGTCAAAATGACCCCAAGCGCAACTTTAAGCCAAAATTACTATAATTTATTGGCGGCTACTTTTTATAATAAATCGCTCATTTTTCATGACTATCGTTCTTTATTTCACTCCGAAATGGTTCTTCAGATATAAGAATAACTACCTTTTTCGAAACGCCCACTATGGAGCAATTTTTTTCCTTGAACTATCATATCTCAAGAGTATCACCCGAAAATTTTGAGACGAAAAATTGAAAATTGCAAGAATTATGATTTTTTTTAGTAAAAAAAGGGCGTTTTTACGCATTCGCCTATTGATGATTTTTTTCGCCCATTTAAAAATTCGATTAAAATATAATACCGAGGATGCCACATTCTAGAAAGTTCAAACTAATATCCTGAATTTTTATGAGTCATTCGGAATGATACGGTCAACGCGGCAAACGTTTAAACATGGCTTGGGTCATTGCGACCCCCCCGTGACCAGCGTATTATAGCTAGAAAGTATGACCGCGAAGGGTTAAATCAGTCTCCCTATTTTACTTCATTTTAGGAAAATGATATTATCAATAGAAGACCAACCCAGCAATGTTCTATATTCTGCATCTAAAATAGATTAGAAAAAAATTACTCGTAAAGTATTTCATATAATTTCGTAAATGTCGCATGAAGTACATAAATTTTATTGAAACAAAAAGTGGCAAATCGGCGAGTGTGTATAAATCAAATCAGGAGAAAACCAGCTTGTCTCGTGACTTATCGTTCGGAAAATAGTAGCAAAGAGGTTTGAAGTTATTTTTTAAGTATTATTTTTAAACCGTTATTCATGAAGCGGTTTTTTCGAAATCGTGCACGTCATTTTAGATTAGAAAACGCGTTCGAATATATCTATTTAAAAGTTTAAAAGATGACCCCTCAAATACGTGTGGCTTGGAGCACACATTTTGCCTATTAATTTTGTTGTACAAGCAAGTACGATCATTACGATATCTAAACGTTTTTCTACCTATCATGTATACATATAAAACAGTTCCGTGACTTACTGAATGACTGAGTGATATTTTAGGATTTTTTTAAACAACCCCTAATGAGGGGTAAAACGGGGTATTGAAGTTTATATGCCAAAATTGAATTCCCTGCGTTTATCTTAATAAAATTTGGAAGATATGTTTCTCTAAGGGCTCGAGGTATACTAAGAAAGAATTTTTCGAAAATCAACTCCTAAAAGTATGAAATGAGGTGTAAAAGTTTGCATGGTAAATTGTATTCCCTGCGTATATCAACTTGAAACTCGGTATAAATATTTTTCAAAACAACAAGTAAAACGCATATTTTAGGATTTTTTGAAACAACCCCTACTTAGGCGTTAAACGGGGTGCTAAAGTTTGTATGGGAAAATCGAATTCCCTGCGTTTATCTTAATAAAACTTCGAAGATATGTTTCTTAAAGGGCTCGAGGTGTACCAAGAAATAATTTTTCGCAAATCAACCCCTAAAAGGATGAAATGGGATGTGCAAGTTTGTCTGGAAAATTGCATTCCTTCCGTGTTTCAACTTGAAACTTGGTATAAATATTCTTTAAAATAACAAGTAAACACACATATTGTAGGATTTTTTTAAACAACCCCTAATTAGGGGTTAAACGGGGTGTTGAAGGTTGTATGGGAAAATCGAATTCTCTGCCTTTATTTCAATAAATTTCAGAAGATACTTTCCTCAAAGGGCGTAGAGGTGCACTAAGAAAGAATTTTTTTGAAAATCAACCCCTAAAAGGATGAAATGGGGTATGAAAGTTTGTATGGAAAATGGTATTCCTTGCGTGTATCAACTTGAAACTTGGTATAAATATTCTTCAAAACAAATAGTAAAACGCATGTTTTAGGATTTTTTGAAACAACCTCCAAATAGAGGTGCAACGATGTTAAAGTGCTCAACAAATAATTCCATATAACATAATATCACGAAACAAAAATATCGCAGCACGCTCGACTGGTGCTTTGTCACGATAGCGTTTTGTGGCTATAATTTAAAAAAAAACTTTTTTAAAATTTCATCCGTCTACTCTTGAATGTATATTAATTCAAAAGAGCAAAAAAATCGATTTTTTCAAAGTTCCGCAGTAGAATCTACTCTCGATTAATCTTTCCTCATTGTTGCACAATCGCGATCACGCTATTCCCCGTGTTGGAATATGGTCGATGCAAATTCGGAGATTCGTCTGGATTTTGCAATATATATATGACTGGAAGCTCTTGCGAGAGTCGACACTGGGGCTGGATTGCTGCGGATTAATCGCACCCTTTGCATTTTATGTATGTGGCCTTCCGTATGAAGAAGGACCGTCTCCACGTTTTTACAAATTTCCACAAATTTTTATACCACTTCTCGAAACATCGAAAGCACCAATATCAAGGATTATTAGCAAGAAAAGAGCAGAATGTTTTTTTTGTCCCATAATTTTGAGAGATTCTAACGAGTGTCGAAAAGTGTTGGAGACACGGAAGTGCCGATTCGGCTCGGGATTCTCTGCGTATATGACAACAATCAGCCTGTGGCGTGCAGGAGTGTCGTCCCTGAGAAATGGTTATGTGTTTTGTCGATGCCGGAACGTCACTTCGCTCCGGGTCACGCTACTTCGTTTTCGGAATGACTTCGGAACCAACGTGTGTGTGTGGATGTGTGTGTATTGTACATACGTACAGGTGTATATAACTGCAAGAGCGCATCATACATTCGGCGAGGATCGGATAGAGCCGCGGAAGGATATGGAACACACGCGGTCGTTGGCTATAGAACGTTGTGAGACGGAAATCGATGCACTCGTGGAAAGAGGACGTGTATGTTTTGCCACGTAAATTTAGTTTGTCCATGAACAAATGTATGCGTGCGATGATGTGTATGTGTGGGTGTGCCGGCGAGTCGTGGGGTACAAAAAAAGTAGCAAGGCAGGAAGGAAAGAGAGTACAAATACAAATTTTCCAATATCAATCACTCGGTTACCAGAAAATTCACTATTTTCGCCTCGTATGACGTATGCATGCATACACCTTGCCACGGAGTACGAGGTCTCGTATCTTTACTACTTGACGTTTGTTCTCGCTTCATTTCGATTCAAAACGAACCGGCGAGATTGAAGTACAGATGGACACGCGGTGTTTCATTTTTGAAGAGCTAGCATTGGCTAATTGCACTCATCTAATTTGTCGGTCTTTTTAATTAAACCTTCTTGCTGTTTGTAAAGAACTTTTGCTTGTGTATAAAAGCAATCATTTTTGGCGATTTTTTTACACGGGAAACGGCGTTATGAAGAGGCAAAGTTATATAACGCCAAACTAGACGAGTATAGATGTATACGCGTGCACATAAATTTTCACTTTGTAGACTTTATTTCCTTTGCACGAGGATGCTTCGTGATGGTGAAAATATTTTTGGCACTTTTCAATTCGTATCTTCGTTCGTATAATGTTTTTTCCCCAGAGCATAAAATCCATACACATGAAACAGTCCCGTGACTGAGTGAGTGACTGACTGCAAGATTGATTGACATATAGACAATGCATAGCCTAAACCGCTGAAGATAGAAATATGAAATTTTTAAGATCTGTTCCTTTGAAGGTGTACCCGTGCAGAAATTGTCGTAGGAATCCAATTGGATTCCCATACTACCCGTGTAGAAATTTCTTAGGGATACCTAAGTTCCGATCGGATCCCGATCGGGATATGTTAAGGATTCCCTAGAAGCGGTATCCTTATCGGAATCCAGATGGCGCCCACTACGTACCGCAAGGCGGAGATGTGGTGGCAAGAATTTGAAATACTTATTTCAAATACGTATTAAATACATTTTTCTTAACAAATTAAATACTGTGGATTGGGGTTACTTTGATCAATTTTGAAATAAAAATCAATATATCTCTTTAAATAATATCATAAAAAATTGTTTACAATGGAAACATCAACTTTAATTAGACTTTTTATCTTCCAAATTACGATTTAAAATATTTAAAACTAAATGAGAAAAAAATAATTAGTCGTGATCAAAGTTATACTGATTGTGAGAGTGGGGTTACTTTGATACCCGCCTTTTTCTTAAGGGGCCAGTCCACTTTGGAGCCACGAAAAAAAGGCTATTTTCGCGATTTTTTTTTTGAGGATTTTATAAAAGATATGAATGTAAAAGTTGTTGGGCTTGATAAATAAAGTCTTGAAATACATTTTAAAAAAATTTTGAATTCATTTTTATTCATTTTTAAGTACAAAAACTATAGTTTAACGTAACGCCTCAAAAATAGGTGGGCTAGGTAGCACCATCACAACTCGGCAACGGCTTGTCTGAAACAAAAAAATCAAAGTCTATTAGATTCAGTATGACACCAGCTACAAAATGACCCTCGGATATAAAGTTTTATCAAAAAAAAAAAAAAATGGCAGATGAAAACCGAAAAAAGTACAAAAAAAACGCGTTTTTTCGCAGTTTTTCGCAAAAAAAAGAATAAAAATCAAAATTTTAAAACCATCGAGGGTCATCTTGTTGCGAATCATGTTTACAATATGTGGTTCAAATTTCAAGAGAATCGGTTCATTAGTTTTAGAGATACGATGGAGCTAGATTTTGAAAACGTTGTTTCGAGAAAAACGCGTTTGAAGTTTATACTATGAAAAACTCTTACCTAAACTCAATCGGCAATTCCTGCACCATACAAAATCCCTTCTGATTGTTCATCATCGTCGATTTCTTCAAGTCTTGCTTGCTTTCGTTTGGTTCTGGTCTCTTTTGAGCACTCAGAACTGCGGCGGTTTGCAGAGCGAACACGCTCGTCATCGCGATTGTCGGCGAGTCCAATGGCGATTGGGCCGAGTTTGACGCCCGTTATTTCCATTATTTTAAGCACTGGACGAAATCCTTCATTAAAGACACACGCGGAAACTTTGCAGGCAATGTCTACGATTTTTTCGCCGTTGAACATGTGTTTAGGTGCCATATTCCGTACGCAGTTGTTAAAACTTTCATTATTGTTTTGCGTATGGCCACCTAAATACCTTTCGAGCAGTTCTGTTTTGGTGAGATCCTCGTAAATAGGTTTTAAAACTTCTTGTACTTCCTCAGAAAGAGCAGGAAGATGTTTGTAATGTTGCTGAAGTGCCTTAGCGCGCTATACGCGCAGGTATACGAAATGAGGTCCTGACGTTCAAATAAAAAAAAAATACTTAGAGAGCTCGAATTTTCATAAAATTTTGACACAATATTTCTGAATGTATGTACTTTCGAAAACAGTAAAAAAAAATCGATTTTTTTTAATTTTCAAAGTGGACTGGCCCCTTAATGAGAATCAGAAGTAAAATAAAGTAAAATAAATGAACCAAAATAAAATAAGAAGAAGGAGGATTTTTCCTAAAGAGGAAAAAAACGGTCAACGGGGTGGAAAGTTACAACGATTTTTATTGTTTTGAGGTTACTTTGATCGAACAAATATTAGACTTTTACTTTAAAAAAATAACTTTATTGATAAACAACTTGTATTTTATAATTATTTATGCGGTGACACATCCATGAACTTCGAAACATTAAAAAACTAGAAAAAAAACAAGTTGTAAAGTAGGTAACATACTTTTGTCTACCTAGGTAATCTGAATCACGAAAAGAGATCAAGTCTTCATTAGGAACATTTGTTAACCTACAATTCTGCAACATTAATATCAAGGGAAATTCAACATAAACATTTTTGTGGATAGGTTTCAGCAAGAATGATATCAATATTTTCGATTTCAGATATATCTCCTTTAATTCTCTTGAATCTTGTTTTACTTCCAGCTGATTTAAAACCTTCCACTAGTAAAGGATCTAATTCTATTATTTGACAAACGTACTTGTACGTTTTTTTTGCCATGACTGAGAATACTGAGAATACTCCGAGACTAGCAATAAACATAATACGTGGGGTGAAATTGATCAGTGTTACTCCGTCGAACCGATCAAAGACACCCCAACGCAACAACTGCCGCCCATAAAATATGTTTTTGAGAATATGCCACACAACAAAGCATAATGACGTAGCTTAATAAACATCTGACAAGGTGATTATTACCAAAAACATGTCATTGTAACACGCAACTTGTTATTTTTCAAGTTATTCGAGCGTAAAGAATAGTTTAAATACATTACTTACGTTTTTCATATTTTCACTATCACTTGAACCCGTTCGTTCGTGCTGCGTCTGAGTGATGATATAAAGAGAGATTCAGGCTTGCAAAACGTAAAAAAAAAAAATTTCGTTCGCCTTCAGGAAATTCGTAACTTCAATTTAAAAACAAAACAAAGTTTTTATCAAAGTAACCCCACGAATCAAAGTAACTCAAATCCGCGGTACATATTTTCTGAATTCGAATGATGTTCATTTAATTTAAATATAATTACTTACAATTAGAATAAATAACCTCTTTATCTTTTCTCGCGGAAATATAAGTCTTTCAAGATCTATATATTGTTTTTTTCGAAAACTGTTGCTAAATGTAAAGAATTTTGTTCGAAATTCTGTTATTAAAATATATAAGTCTTAACAGTTATACTGTAGTGCCAATTTTTCCTAATATTTTTCAGACCCTTGAATAAACGATTTCAGAAAACGTGCAGCGTCTCCAGCTGACACGAATCGGTATCTCCTGGTGATTTTTACATTCACCCCTTGGATCCGATTCGATATCGAACTAGATCTTGTTCTAGAAGTTCGGGATTCTAGCCTGGATCCTATGCAATCTTTTTATGTGGATTCTGACTAGAGTCCTTTATAGTTCCGGATTAGGATCGTGGCCGGAATCCGATTTGCGAGTGTTACACTTAGCTCCCGAATCCGATCCGATATCCGACTGGATCCCGATTGAGAAACCCGGGTCCTAGTCCAAATCGGACTGTATGCATGACGATATTTCTGCACGGGTAGTCCCTGCTTCCTGATAAGGACCCAATTGGTCTTCGCAGTGGATTCTTACACTAAAACCTCACGCTTGTACATTGGATTCTAATCGGGATTCCTCATTGGAGTCCAATGTACGAATCCAATTTTAATCCTAAAGAATTCTCACATCAACGAACTGAATCTGCTACGATTCCTAATGGATCCCATCACATTCTGTACGGTCCATTTTCTAAATGAAATATATAGATATACAAAATGAGTGGATCTTGAATAAGTATAAATCTTATCTCAAAGAAGTATAAATCGCTTAAAACAATATAGCTTAAAAATTGATTCGAATCACAGCACTGGAAATCCACGTTAATTGTCGTTTGTTATTTATTTTTACTGTATTGTTACATAATATCACCACACACGTACATGCTCACAAAGCGTGCAGGTTATATTTCAACAGCCCGAGTTTTTTTTCTCGTGACTCCTCACATTTTTCTCGATTTGGACGTGGTAAGAATTCTGAAAAGACCTTCATCGAGGAACAGTGCAGAATTCAATTGAATTCTAATCAGGACTTCTTGTGTGCGGTTTACCTAACAAATCCCTATAGAGATGTGGGTGCATCTTGGAACTTCCCAACAAATTTGTGCACAGGATCACGAAAGGATGTTTTCTTCTGGAAGATCCAACAAATCTCGGTTGAGAATTTCCAATAAAAAATTCTCAAACGACGCCAATCGGGAAATAGCATGGAATCTACTTGGATTTCAATGTGGCGTCCCTAACATATCCCTATAGGGATGTGATAGGATCTAGGGACTCCAGGGATCTAAGACTCTAGGGAATTTTTACACGAGTAGGGGTGCACTAAGAAAGGATTTTTCGAAAATCAACCCCTAAGGAGGAGAAATGGGGTTTAAAAGTTTGTATGGAAAATTGTATTCCTTGCATGTATCAACTCGAAACTTGGTATAAATATTCCTCAAAACAAATAATAAAACGCATACCTTAGAATTTTTTAAAACAAACCCTAATTAGGCGTACAACCGGGTGTTGAAGTTTGAATGGGAAAATCGAATTTTCTGCTTATATCTCAATGAAATTCGGAAGATATGTTCCTTAAGGAGGTTGGAACCTTACCCACAATGCAAGATTAATATATATGTTATTGTCCAGACTATACTCAGTCTTTACGAATTTTTTGAAATTTTTCCATCACAGAACATCAGAGTTAAAAAATAGTTTAACGTATGTAATTTTACGTGCGGCTAGATGGGTAAGACGGGTGTCGCAATTTTTTCGGCTATTTAGCAACAAGATAAACTATTTTTAACAGTGGAATAATGTACACTAAACTTTTGTAAACATTTAGAAAAAAACCATCTTGCCCATCGAAAACCATATATATTCAATATTGAACTATCAAGATTACAATTGAACCATCATAAAATAAGATTGAACCGTCATAAAAGATTACGAATAATCTTAATGTGTTAATTACTTAAATATTTTTAATCTTTTTAATCCTTTTAATATAATAAAAGATTACGACTCTATTATAATCATCGTTAGTAATGTTATACTTTTTCAAATCGGTAGTAACACAACAGTTTTTCTTTTTCACCTAATAAAAGTATGAAAATGCATAATTTTGCCCTTTAATTATATATTTTATGAAAACTTAGCACCTACAGAATTAATATATACCTCGTATGCATATTTTTTAGGTTTATTGAAGAAAATAAAATGCATAAGCCGTAATTTGACTCAACTGAAACGCCCCAATGTCTTTAATGGGCTTAGAAGTGGACTGAGAAAGGATTTTTCGAATATCAATCCCTAAAAGGATGAAACGAAATGTGAAAGTTTGTATGGAAAGTTATATCCCTTGCGTGTATCAAATTGAATCTCGGTATAAATATTGTTTAAAAAGAAATAATAAAACGCATATTTTAGGACTTTTTAAAAATAACCCCTAATAAGGGGTGCAACTAGTAATAATGTTTCTATGGGAAAATCTGATTCCCTACTTTCGTCTACTTGAAAACATAGTAAAGCGTGTCCCAAAATGACTTGACATTTTAAATCGCGCGCTATTTTTTTTTGTGGCGAGCATAGAGTACTAATCTTTAACAACTAGCGGCAGGAAGTATTGAGGTTTAGTCATGGACAATTACACGATCGAGCAACGCATAGAAATTGTGAAAATTCGCTACGAAAAATGTAGTTATTGCAGACGCAATTTCATGGTCGTGTTATCTCGCGCCCCGGGGATGTAAATTAGCCAGCAAGATCGTGCGATTTGACGCCATTGGACTTCGTTCTTCGGGGTTTTTTGAAAGAAAAAGTGTATGCCAATGATCCACTGACCATTCCGGAGCTCAAGGAAGCAATTGGACGCACCATTAATGGAACTAGTCCGCAATTATGCCAAAATGTTATTGAAGATTTCCTCAAGAGAGTGAATATTTGCAAACAGGGACGAGGCGGCCATTTATCGGATATTATGTTCCACACATAACCTCCATGTTTGTACCTTATAATAATTTTCGTACTTTTCAAATAAATAATACGTTTTCTTAATAATTAAATGTCAGGACATTTTGAAACACCCTTTATAAATATTTGTCAAAAGAAATAATAAAAAACGTATTTTGGGATTTTTCAAAACAACCCCTAAAAAGGCCCTAATAGATCCATGCCAAATTCCATGCGAGCGCAGCCGCAGGCGGAAGCTTGCTAAATAATCTAACTAAAAACTCCAACTCGAGTTATTTTTTTAAACTCTCGTGAACTACAAGTTTTAACATTCTATTTAAAAATTGGCAGCTATTGAGAAGTTTTTATATCTTTTTCGAGGCGACTGAACATGGTCCGCAACGTGCTTATACCGTTATGGGGGTAATTTCGAGCTCTTTCAATTAAATAAAGACCAGACATGCGGTATAAAGGACCCTTCACTTCGAGAAGAAAAGGCTGTCATTCTATTCAACGTACTATTTTCCCATCGCTACGCCCGGACTTCTCTCCATTTCTCGATTACTTGTATAACCCGGATATTCCGTCGAATGTGCATTTGTTATATAGAATGACTCACTGCTGACGTTTGTACAGCAAGTATACATATATGCGTGTCCACATTATCAACGGTACACCTCAATGGCGATTATGCTTTCGATGTTACCACCAATTAAAAATTTGATCGATGAAGCCTTTATTCAATTTTGATAACTGCGTATTTTAAATTGACAAAAAAGTGAGAGAGAGAGAAACTTCAACATTGCATCCTTTCATAAAGCTATCATATAATATTCGTCCATTAAATATTAAATGATGTGAGGTAAGAGCTTCGCCTTTTTGTACGCGTATTTATAATGGTAACGTCGAAGGAAAGGAATATTGGATAAAGGGACGGATCGGGTACACTTCGTCACTGCCTTTTTGTCTCACTCTACGATATACATAACTACTACCCCTGGGGCGAAAATTCCCTCCACACTTCCTATATGGACCGCACTCTTCGCATCAGTTCACCTCACCCCCTATTTTCTTCGTGGTTATTTTTTTTCCTCAGCGGGTATAATTGCCTCCGTTTTTAATTGAACGCCAGGATCACTCTTTCCTCTTCTCTCTCTCTCTCTCTCTCTCTCTCTCTCTCTCTCTCTCTCTCTATTGAAATTCCATGACCGCACGAACATTTGCAGTCGCTCGATTCGCATTTTTTTCCCACTACTACTCTTCGAGCCCTTTCTTTCAGCTTTCTTCTCCCTTTTTTGCATTCCGATTTTTTCTTTCTTTCATGGAATACGTTGATCGCGAGAGGGACAAAAATACATAACGCGTTTGAACCGTAAACGAGAGTAAAAAATAAAAACCAAGAGACAGAGAGAGAGAGAGAGAGAGAGAGGGAGAGAGAGAGAGATCATGAGGACGAAAATCAGAATGGCTCTATTTTGATGAAAGGAACGAACACATGAGCATCAAACTCTCGAATACGATGTCCAATTAATTTTTGGCTTTCCGAATTTCGTTGTGTGTGTATGTATGTATATAATAAGTGTGTATGCATTTGTCCGTACATCAATTTGTATATGCGACATGTGGTTTGCAAGAGCATTTTACGTATATAGAAATATATACTACGTATCGTGTGCCATATGCATAGGAGTCGATAAAATCCCCGAGGGAAAGTGCCCTGCGATAAAATTGATAGTGACCCTTCTACAGAGCTCCCTGTTGATTCTGGAGAGAACGTGTTTCACGCTACGGTTATACAATGTGGGCAAAGGTCTCAGGTGAATTATTGCTATCGACTGATATACTCGATACATAGCCCATACCGCGTCTAATCGACCTGGCCGTAACTGTCACATTTCTTATTTCTCTTCGCTTCTGTTTTTTTTTCGTTGTTTCAAACCACAACAACGATAAAACAGCCTAGTCTAATATTCAAAAACTTTTTCCTTCGTTGGTTGCATATTTGCGCACTTGAAATGCATTTCAAGTGATGGTTAAATTAGTATGTTTGATTGCTATTCGTTGCTTGACTTGAAAATTTAGTTAGCGGAGAAAAATATATATAGTCAAAAGAGAACATGGGCATAATTCTGAACAGATATCAATGTGTGCTTTTTTTCAGTATGGGGCAAATCGTCGAATTCAACAGTGAATTATTAATGAATCAATAAGCGAATATTTCAACTATAAAATACCTAAAAAAATAGGTACAACTAATGTTAATTATAATGTAATAGTGAAAGAAAAAATGCGAAATTCGTCAAACAAATTGTTGTAGGGTAAGGTGGTATAGGAGTACGCACCTAAGCTTCAAAGCGGTGAAAAAAAACAGATACATTTTACGAATCAGTATTTTTTTAATTGAGAGAATATTTAGCACTTTAATTAAATTATGAGCGACAATTAGGAATCTTAATTCTTTTAAAATAACAAACTGAAAATTACAAAACGGGATTTGCGAACTCTTTGCCATACGGACATTTGAGAGTACGCACGAGGGTCGATCAAGAGGATGCAAGCGTCAATCGACACATAAATCGCAAATAAAGTTGCCCACATTTGTATGAGAGTTGGGGAGCTGGAGAACTGGAGGACAGGAGAACTGGAGAGAGCGAGAGAGTTGGAGAAATGGAGAGTTGGAGAATTAAAGAGTCGTGAAGTTCGTGAAGTTCTCGAAGTTTGTGAGGATCGTGAAGATCGAGAGTTCGTATCACCCCAGAGCTGTATTAGCTGGTGTGGATCTCTTCAGCCTCTTCCGAAGAGTAGCTTCAGTCGCTTCCAATGAACGTGCTACCGCCCTTATAGATTCACCATCATTAACTCGCTTTCTTGCATTTTCAAGGTCCGTAATTGACCATAGACTTTGGTCGGTAGTTCGTTTCCTTCGGGACATGCTGAAAGTTAAAAAGAAACATAATCTTTAACAACAGTCGTATAAGAGTACGCGCGTACTCCTACACACCTAAGCACTGCGTACTCTTATATGGCCTGCACATTTTTAACAAACATGACTGTTACTGCCATTTATTGATGAGATGCAAAATTTCTTTCATTTTGAACAATAACCTTAGTAAAGCGACGTGCGAAATTAATAGTTGTTTTTGAAGAAAGTAAATTGTGTTTCCTACTTGTAATGCTTTGTAAATGTCAAAAATAAATAAGAAATTGCAAGCAAAACTTCAAACTTACCTGGCCTTTCCGTTTTATTCCACTTTGGATTTTTTTTTGTCACACACACTTACCCTGTTGGGCGGTCCAAACATAACAAAAATTAGCTTCCATTAGCAAACCGTTTCGTCAGTAGCATAATTGTAATATACCACCTTACCCTAGGGATCCAATTGGATTCCCACACTTGTCCCTACTTCCTGATAGCGATCTAATGGGCCATCGGATTGGATTCTTACATGAAAAGGTCCCGCTCGTACATTGGATTCTAATCGGGATTCCTCATGGGAGTCCAATGTAAGAATCCAGTTTTAATCCTAAAGGATTCTCACATTATCAAACAGAATCTAATACGATTCTTGATGGATTCCATCGAATATTGTACGTTCCACTTTCGAAATAAAATATATAGATATAAGAAATGAGTGGTCCTTGAAGAAGTATAAATCTTATCTTAAAGAAGTATATCTTAAGAAAGTATAAATAGAGCTCTTGACAAGAGGAAAATACGACTCATCGCTGCCTAGCCTTGAGCTAGTAAAATTATATTTCAAATCGCCACTAGGTACTAGTTTTAGCTAGTAACTGTCCAGCCTGGTAATGCTTTCATCGTCTAGTGACTGGGTATTGAAAATTAGGTAGTGCCTATAAAAAAATAGCTCGCAGCTGTAATATGTTTCTCTTCTAGATAATGTATAAACATTTTTCTGCATATTATTTTTATCTCTGGCTAATTTCACGATTTTCTTCCTCATTTGCCAATTTTGGTTATGATATTTGCGCTACAAATATATTGATTTATTCATTCGAAATTACATTAAAAAACGCTTACATGTGAGGTTGTTTCGATTCCAGTACCCCTGGGTGATAAATTCATGACGCTGTCCACTGAGCCAATTCTACTTAGTTAATTCATCAATTTCGCCTCATCTACATACATATGCAAAAAGTTGCGTTATTAAGAAATAGGTGGATTAACAAATTTAAATAACATTATCCTTATATCCTTACATTGTCGGATGGATTACTTTTTTTTTCATTGAGAGCTATAATCGCATAACCTACTAATAACGATATAAACATTATATAAACTAATCACGATCGACTGGGTAGTGACCAATCGAAGAAAACCTAGCCGCAGTTGGCTAGTATTGGCTAGGTCATGGCGAGATACCCATTTGAGCATTTTGTAACGCCATCTGAAACTCAACTTGGCGAACCAGCCATGACTCATTCGCTAAATGATAGTAACGAGGGTTGGATAATATTGATAAGGGTTGGATATCATGGACAAAACATTTAGAATATTCCTAGCTCATACCCGTGCAGAAATTTCTTAGGGATACCTAAGTTCCGATCGGATCCCGATCGAGATATGATACGGATTCACTAGGGGTATCCTCATCGGAATCCAGACGGCGTCCACGGCACAAGGCGGAGACGTGGTGGCAAAAATTTGAAATACGTATTCTGAATACGTATTAAATACATGTTTCTTAGCAAATTAAATACATATTTTTTTAGTTCAAAAGATCTCCATTTAATTTAAATATAATTACTTAGAATAAATAACCTATATAATTTTTCTCCAGGAAATATAAGTCTTTCAAGGTCTATATATTGTTTTTTTCGAAAAATTTTATTCAATGTAAAGAATTTTGTTCAAAATTCTGTTATTAAAATATATAAGTTTTGAGAGTTATACTGTAGCACCAACTTTTACCTAATCTTTTTCCGATCCTTGAATGCATGATTTTAGAAAACCTCTGCGTCTCCAGCTAATATGGATCGGTATCTCGTGGTAATTTTTACATTGATCCCTGGGATCCGATTCGTTATGGAACTAGATCTTGTTCAAGAAGCTCGGAATTCCAGCCTGGATCCTATGCAAAGTTTCTATTTCGATTCTTACTAGAGCCCTTAATAGTTTTGGATTATAATCCTGGCTGTAATCCGATTTGCGAGCGTTACATTTCGCTACCGGATCCGATCTGATATCCGACTGGATCCTGAAGGAGAAACCAGGGTCCTAGTCCGAATCGAACTGTATCCATGACAATATTTCTGCACAGGTAGCGAGGCAGCCATTAATCAGTTAATATGAGCTTAATCGGGCGAGCCAGATACTAGCACGTAGCACAGACAGGCTAGCACAATTTCTACTCGGGATGAGCGAAAAGTTCTAAGAACTTCTGATTTCTTAGTGATTTCCAAATTAAAAAATCGGATAAAATGGAAGGTGGTCTCTTTTTTTTGCCGGTCACTGTATATCGCTTTTCGCTGTTACAGCCTTCGATGGTGAAAAAATATAACACGTATATTGTATTGCCACAATGTTGACATGAGACGATGTTCCCCTTGCATAAGTATCGCAAGATGTACAAGTCCTTAAGTCTTTCGAAATACAATTTGCCCGACCACGAGGAACAGCCCACAAAATCCAAGGTATGTCGATACGTATCGTGAACCCGAATGTATATTCGGTCAGACTACATAGGCCTTGCAGGAAAGCCTCAAATCCTGCGCTACACGTCAGTGACGGAGTGTACTACCCTTGCGTTGCCGAGGCAGACCCGTGCCACTTGACGCGTGCGTGCCTACTCAGCACATAGGTGGTATGCTCGGTGGCCAACGTATGGCGTTGGATTTCAAGCTTTGCCCGCAAATGTTTCGCACTCCGAGCGAGCATACAGGCAAGTTCGCGAGAACCGTTGAGGGAAAGTATATCGACGTTTTATCTCTCACTTCGTCAACCACAGTGAATGGCGTTCCCAAAGATTTGAGATGAAAGCGAATACACATGAAAGCAAATAAAAAAGATGAGGATCAGATAAAACATTTGATTACCGAATGATGTTCAATGGAGGTTGATCAATAGAAAGAAAGCACATCGAAATAGAGATACGACAGTAATGCAATCAAATAGATAAATTAAAATTTATCTATTTGATATTCTATAAAAATTCAGTGGTGAAAAATTCATTTCTCTCAAGGTCATAGTTTTTGACACCAGAAACTATTTGAAGGTCAAGAGAATCATTCATCCGACGTCTTCAAAAATGTGTCGAGCTTAATAGCCATCACTTCGAACATTTGTTACAATAAATTTTCTGCACAAAAAATTCAATTACATTATTCGGATATTCTTATTGTCAACACTATCACGATTTCCCGTTTTTACACGTGTATTTCGGTGAAAAATCATTTCAGGGTCATGATATTGTAGAGAGTTAAGGATGTAATTTTACTCTCTGGCTATGGGATCGGAGACGGGGAATTATCGAGCAGATAATTGAGATGTACTTTATTAATAAATATGAAAAGATTGCTCGCACTCAGCTTACAACGTCTTTTGTAAAACTCGTTAGCACGCGTGTGAGCCGCTGCGCGTCTTCGCAACAACTGACGCAACTTTTTTCTTTCGCGCACGCTCACGCCGGCTAATTCGTCAACCGTCGCGTTCTCGACTCTTCGAGAACGCTTGTACATTGTTTACGTATTTCGATACAAGAGGACGCTGGACAACGAGTCCTATGCGCAGTCAAATTTTGCATCCTACAATATCATGGGTCGTTGGATTCGTCTGAATATCAGCTACAACGTCTTAATATAAAAAAATTAAAAAACGTGTTCCCATTTGAAAAACCATTAATGATCTTGAGGATGCAAAAACTATAACCTTGACAAAAACAAATTTTTCACCACTATATCAGCCCTTCGAAATAAATCAAATTACCTCCTGACATTTTTTCGTCACTCTAAAGGCAACGGAGATGTTTGGGGTGGTCACGTTAAATGGTCCACCCTGTATATAAAAGGCAAAGTCCTGACTAAATGACTGACTAAATGACTCATCATCGCCCAGCCTAATCCGCTAAAGGTAGAAACGTGAAATTTGGGGAGGGTGTTGATTTTATATTGGAGGTATTGGATAAGAAGGGATTTCTCGAAATTCAACCCTTAAGGGGGCAAAAGGGGGTGGCAAATTTTGTATGGGAAATTATACTCCTTGCGTGTGTCAATTTGATAATTGGAGCAAATGTTCTTTAGAAGGTGCAGAGTTGCACTAAAAAAGTAAGTACCTTAGAAGGTGTAGAAGTATACTCAGGAAGGATTTTTCGAAATTCAACTCTTAAGGGGATAAAATGGGGCGTAAAAGTTTGTTTGGAAAATTATATTCCTTGCGTGTACCAATTTGAAACTTGGAACATAAGTTCTTTAGAAGGTTTAGAAGTGCACTAATAAAGGATTTTTCCAAAATCCATTCTTAAGGGAGTGAAATGGAGTGTAAAAGTTGGTACGGGAAATTATATTCCTTACGTGTATGTACTTGAAACTTGAAATATATGTTCCTTAGAAGGTGTAGAGTTTCATTAAAAAAGGATACTTCGAAAATCGACTCTTAAGGGGGTGAAATGGGGTGTAAAAGTTTGTATGAAAAACTTTCCTTGCGTGTATCAACTTCAAACTCGGTATAATTATTGTTCAAAACAAATAATAAAACGCATAATTCAGGATTTTTGGAAACCCCTAATGCGGGGTTCTACTTGTAATGAAGTTTCTATGGGCCAGATTGTACGCGGGCAAAGCCGCGGGCGGAAGCTAGTTAATAATGAATAATTACACATTTGTTTCGCCTTAATCTTCGGTATGTAATTATAACCAACAATAACCACCTATTTATTTTAACAATAATTAGACTCCTCTAATCATCTTTTCGCACGTCATTACGAACTTAAATAACATTTAATGTCAATTATCAACATAATAAGTATTAGTTATCTTATAACAATAATAAAATATGGCATTTGTGTGCGATCAATCGAATTAAAATCAAGCAAAAAAATCAAATACCGTCCGAAATCTAGTTCCACCGACTTCAAAAATAGTGTTTTGAGAAAAATGCGTATACCTGCGTCGCTCCCGGCCGGTCTTTCCCAACGCGGGGAATTCTCTAAGGCTCTCTCTCCTAGACTTTTACTCCGATTAACTTAAAACTTTGGGAGAATATTCTAGACATATTGTACTATTAGATATTAAAATTAAAAGAAACAGATTTTTTGATATTTCCAAACCCACGTAACCCTTTAAATAGTTCTCCATTTAGATAAATAGATATATTTGAAAGAAATATCTTATATAGTAAAGTCAAATAAAGGAAAACTTCGTAAAATTGGTTTTACAAATATTTTAGATAATGCGGATAGAAAATGACGTAGTACACCATCTGCTTGATTTTAATAGATATTTATCATCAAAGCGGAGGCCAAAGTTTGACAAAGTTTTATAGTCGATCAACATTTTTTTACTATGCATACTCCACATTTTTTTTCTATATCTGCCTTTAACTATAGCTATTAAAAAAGTACAGCACCCTCGCTGCTAGTACAAATATGGTATACGGAAAATATATATGCGTTCTATGAGGACAGATTTAATTCAAGTTCGCGATCATACGATATCGAGAGATGCATATTGCATGCAATCCTAAGAGGGCGAGAGAGGCAAAGTTTTTGATTGAAAACGAATTGTCCTCGCGATACGATTAATTTGAGCCCAACGACCTAGATTTCAGAAAACGACGTCTATTATTTTTGCCTCTCGAAGTGAAGCGAAAAAAAAACGAGAAAAAATGGAATATCCGTAGCTCGATTCAGGAATATTTCGAGTTTAACGATCGTCGAACGTTGAAATATTTGAAGTGATTTTTTTTACTAATGCCACGGACAAATAAAAACTTATTGTTGTAGATAATAATTTAAAGATGATTTTTTTTTCATTCACTTTGCCAGAAGAAAGCTCCTCAACTGATGAGATGACGTCACGAAATTCATCTAGTTTTAAAGCCCGCTATTTTCTCAACCGGAAGCTATATTTTTCATTTTCTATGGGACCTTTTTGTAATAAACCTCTGCGTGGTCA
>OZ010713.1:29051862-29159568 GCA_963932345.1 Ophion ventricosus | reverse complement strand
ATGAAATGCAAGTTTTTATTGCCACCATTATTAAAACTGTCATTATTGCTATGACGATTATTATTTGTATCATTGTTCTCACGATTGTCACATCCGGAAGGGATGAGAGCATAACATTTTTGTTTCCCTCTTGTTTGTCGACGCCTAGCGCAATAGCACGCGATGAGGATACAAAGGGAAATGTGTGAAAAGCGGGAGGTTAGGCTTCGAGTGTCCTCGTGGGCAGGAGGTATTCGAGTTCGATAGATGTGGCTGCTGTTTACAGGGTCTTGTTTATTATCAAGTACTGTGCAATTCTGACAGTCGGAAGCATGAAGAAGGTACTATTTGGTGGATTCAAAGGGTGATACAAAAAATATACAATAAGCTTATGTTCGTTGGGCAATTGTCGCTCGAACTCGGATTAAGGGCCTACGCTCTAGGCCAGGTACGGTCTGGTACAATCTTAGTCATTGAAACGCATACACGCTGGGTTCACAGTGTTCTTTTCTACTGTGATGGCTCAAAAAATAAGCTATTTTTAAATATGTTTTTGTTGAAAATTGTTGCATGTATCGGTACAAACTTTTTTTTTGCTTAAAAGTACACCTTTATAGAATAGAAAACAATTTTTTTAGTTGCATATAAATGTATATTTATTTAAAAATTTATAATCGTGTAAAGGCATAAAAAAAAGTTTGTCGCTGGCGTTGATAATTTGGGCTCTACAAGTAATCTGAAACAAAAAATTCAAAAAGATTCTTAATCTGTATGAGTGTCGCTATCACCCGAACTAAAATTATTACAAAATATTAATTTTTACTTATATTTTCGCCCGAATTATGATGAAAAAAAAACGTGTTTATCGAACACTTTTGTAAAAAACGACACAGTTTTGTTCTTTTGCAATATAAAATAATCATTCTAGTTCGGGCGATAGCGACACTCATACAGATTAAGAATCTTTTTGGGTTTTTTGTTTCAGATTAGCTGGAGAGCGCAAATCACCAACGCCAGCAACATCCTTTTTTTCATGCCTATACATGATTTTCAATTTTTAAATAAATATACATTTATATGCAACACAAAAAAATTGTTTTCTATTCTGTAGGAGTGTACCTTTAAGCGAAAAAAAGTTTGTACAGATATATGCAATAGTTTTCAAACAAAAAAAATTATTAAAAATAGCTTATTTTTTGTGTCATCACAATAGAATAGCCCCTTAAATGTACGGATTGTCTCTTCGCGAGAGTGAAAGCGCGGAGCTGTGTTTACGATCGAACTACTTCAGAGTACATGGAAATGTAGACTTATTATGAAGGAAGCGAACTCAGGTTATTCAACGCGCGACAAAGATATGAATTTCGTTGGGGGACTGGAGTTGATCAGAAGAAGTATTTCTCGTTCGAATGATGATACGGAACTAATTCTGATGTAAGTTGATCGGAAACTGATTCGGATAGAAGTTGATCGAAGATTGATTCGTACTTTTGGTCCACTGGCCGTGCTTGATCTTGATCGATATTTTGGTGGAATAGGAGTAGGCGCAGTATTCGATGCTTTATTCTTTCTGGACCAATCAGAGCAGAGGAAACGGAAATTTGTTATTTGTTCTTCTTAGCGAAATGAGAGCGTCAGATTAAGAATTCGTCATCGAATTGCCTCGCGATAGCACGGTGGTCACACAGTTTATAGGGCCTTCACGTCCGTTTGGTTTTCGTCGCAGTCCGGTTTTATAATCGGGTCGAGTGGACTTTTCCGGAGGAGAGTTAGTCTTTTCTTTTTTCCATACGGGTTGGAAAGCGGTGCTGCGTTGGGGTCCATTAATGATTGATCTTCTGTATTGCTCGAGTCACTGTTTAGTTTGTGTTTTATGACTCTTCGTGGAATTTCCGCCTAGGACCGTATTCTTGTTGAAAGCCAAGAAGACAAGAAAGGTCGATGGTTGAGGGTGTTGCTATCATGCATATATCGATCTGCTTTGTATTTGCATGAGGAACGTACGCACAGTTTGTACTCTTATGTGTTACATTTCATTATATATATATATATATATATATATATATATATATATATATAATATATTTGTAACGGCAAATGAGGATATTGAGAATAACCGAGGGAAGAAGATCCATCCTGCACATTCGCTAGGATGCAACACTATTATTGCGCATTTTGTGGAATTTAAGAACAATTTGTCGCAAATCTCAAAGTTCATTGACACAGAGATTTGTTTAGCGATCGATAGTTCTCTAAAAATATACAGAACATTGTACGTGAAGCGTTGTCCATTTTGTTTGTACGTCACGTCAAAATATTGAATAGATATTGGCACTTGATAAAATAAAAGTCAACCCATATGAGCATACAATCAGGTATATAAATAGAATAGAGGGTCTATGGGTCTTATATTTGCAGCATCCCCAGGCAGGTTCTCTCTCTCTCTCTTTCTCTCTCTCTCTCTCTCTCTCTCTCTCTCTCTCTCTCTCTCTCTCTCTCTCTCTCTCTGTGCAACTTGCCAACGATTGGAGTCGCAGCTCCGAAATAAGTACGCGCTCTTAACTCCGTCTCGCCGATAGATGTTCTAGCTTCTCACTCTCGTCCTGAAACGATCGCAGTGTTAAAACCGCTTTACATAAAACAATACCTAGAGCTTGAATGCTATGGTTTGGTCAATGGCTCCAAAATCGGCTTGGAGTGGAAAAACTGTGCTTGATATCGCAGCAAATCTGTCTATGTGCATCTACAATGATGGCTTGGCAAGTATTATGCACATTATGCTAGCATTAGGAATTACCATCGCGCTAAATTTCTATAATCTCTACGTGGAAAACAATTAGTGCCGTATCACGTTTTCTGAGCGATAGCTAACTGATGCTGCAAAAGCTGCTCGGCAATCCTTAACATCGAGCGGAAAAGAAGAGGAAGAGGAAAATGTTAATCTGGAAGGCCAAATGTATGGTACTGGCATTGCAGATTAAAGGTAAATCGAAAATTTCTATTGCTAAATGTTAGGTCAAACTTCAAACGAGTTTTTCTCAAAACCATGTCATTCAAAGTGGCTGGGAACATAATTCAGCTAAATATGCACCGATTTACTTGGAATTTTGAACGTTTTTTCTCAGATGTATTCACTATAAAACTGCACACGGAATTCACGATTGGTTATTAACTTTTTTCTATAAATAATAACTCGTGTGATTTCTTTCTCAAAAATGAAAGTTTGCATTCAAATGTGCACAACTTAAAAAAAAGGTATTTTCTTATTTCTGTCCGCACTTCTATAGCTTTTTATATGTATTGTCAATATTGTTTTGTTTTTTGTTCTAGATTGACAATTACAGGAGAAACCTTTCCGGCCGAGAAACAATTCGCACGAGAGGTATTCTGTGGTCTTGAACTTTGACGCTGCCATTTTCAATTGGAAAGTAACAAAAAAAATGTTTGCACACTTAAAACTATGTACAATAATATTCCAATTCAATTTTTTACAGCCGTCGTTGTACTCCTAAACAAATTCTTAAAAGTAGCCTTTTCTGAAGACCTAAAGTGGCTTCACCCCTTCAAGTTATAGTCTTTTTTGGACTGTCGCTGTGGTCTTAATGATACTACTTTTTGTAGGTTAGCATGTATTTACTAAGGTCCTATTTCTCGAGGTACCTAATGAAGTTCTTTGGTGTGGTTCCTGTAACAAATATGGTGGATCAGATACGTCTATGTATTTGAGGTTTGTGTTCCTCCGTTCTGTCTTGATCAGTGCGATATCGGGCCTATTATTCGCGACTGCTGCCTGTGCAGCGAGCTCTCTCCCAGTATAGTTTGTATACCCTTCAACGGTTATTAGGGGAAAAAATGTTGCTGTAAATGCTCTTGTCAAACAGACTGTTTTAATGTTCACTGCTGTAATGTTTTGGTATAGTTTGCTCCAGCTAGCAGCTTGTGATGTATTCCATTGTTCCCTTGGCCCAGTTGCTTATTTTGCATGCGGCTTTGCACCCATACATTAATTTGTTACATACTTTATGTAGTTTCTTGTAGCGATAATCCCGACCTGCATTGCCTAAACAAATCTGGTTTTAAGAAAAGCTGACTTGCTGCAAGTATTTTCCGTGTATAGGTACCCGAGTCAAAATTTTCGAGCCGCTTTCAACCCGCAAAATAAAGGCCTCCTTCCCCGAGGAGAGATCGGCAATAGCGGATTATACCTAAACGCGGGAACAATGTTTGGAATACCAATACGTTAGGACCTCCGATGAATCTTCCGAATGGCAGAAACTAGACATTGTCACCCCAAGGAGGCCAATGCAGAGAGCAACTGAACCTGCGAAACCCCAGGTGGGCCTACTGCGAGCGCTCCCGCAGAACCTACTGGTCCCCCTTTCGGCCTACTGTAGGCGCATCGTAGACCCTCTGGACCCTCCATTCAGCCTACTGTAGGCACACTGTAGACCCTCCGGTCCCTCTATTCAGCGAAAACATATTTATTTCGTCATCGAACGGGTTACTGATCAGGCCTAAATGGAGTGTTGATGGAGGAGACATCGAATTTGGGCTTGAAGCAGGTCAGGTGAGATCGAGGCAACGGACTTGAGATCGAAAGCAGTTTAAGGAGGCCTGTGATCTGCATATTTCACTGAAACCGGGGGTCAAAAGAAGGCTTGGGAGGATTAACAGAGCTACACTTGACCAAATGGAGGCCTCTTGATGGCACTGAACTCGACAAATGGGGTTTGGCAGGTTTAACGGAGGCTGGCCGCTTGTGCATTACAAAAGAAATGGGTCCTGCGAGTGTTCAGAGGAGGCTCTAAATGTTGACTCGGGTATTGCATGATGTTATAATGAGTACCAGGTAGTACGTTTTCTGATAATCTTTCCCTTTTCTGTTTTATTCTGAATACATATGGGTCTCCCTGTATGATTTCTCGTTTCGGGTTCATTGGCGCATACTGTTTGTTTTCCTTCATTATAATTTGGTGTCGGGTTATCTGGAAGAATAATTCTGGAAGTATTATATTGAATGCTTTGTTAATATATTGTTTGACCAAAACACCTTCATCGGGTCTGTATATATTGACCAGGTCTTCATCTCTCTTTTTAATCGTTACATGGCTCGTTTTTCCTTCTAATCGGTATACATAACTGCGGGGAGGGGGCGAGTGGGATCCCTGTAGGCGGTTGTCCAATTAGTCACCTCTAATGATAAACAAGTCATATCCAGGGCCTATCCTTCCCCCCAAGAGAGTACGGGCGTCGATGCTTTCTCTCTCTCTCTCTCTCTCTCTCTCTCTCTCTCTCTCTCTCTCTCTCTCTCTCTCTCTCTCTTGTACTTGCTCTAAAAAAACTTTGTGTTGCGAGCGGGCGCTATGCCCAATTCATTAGAATTCATGACACATCTTTCCTTCCATTTTTCCGCATCTCGACTTCTTTTATTCGGCTTACCAGATAATATCATCTAAAGCAAGGCAGCCGGCACTCGTGTATGTATGTGTGAGGGCATGGGGAAGGCCGAGGAGTGGGGATGATGGAGCAAGAAACTTTCCGGACAAATACACGCTTCTTCGCCATAGGTTTATCTGATCTAGTCGGGTGGTCTGTCGTCTCCGTTGATTATTAATTGCGTTAGCGCGCCTATCGCTTTTACCCTTGGTTACGTGCAGTCGTGTATTCGGTTGCTCTTTGCCAGCCTTGAGGCGGTCTAGGCCAACGAAAACATCGACGAGAGAAAACTCTAGGGAGATCCCGACAACTTTGGTGAAATCTTCGCATACAGGACGTGCGATGACAATAAATGAAACCTATACTTCTGCGGGGTTTTATCTTCAGGCACACGACTTCATTCGCGTTTATGATGCTAGGCTTCTAACTAGAATGGTTTGTCACTCCGTTTGCTTGATTTCCACTCGTTTCCTCCACGATCAATCAATTACTGTCTCACTCAACGACGGAATATCATTTCTCTTTATACTTGCGAAGATAAAAAAATGGCGTCCGCTATTTTCTCATTTTCCCTTGGCGTGATAACGGGGCATGCGAAAAATTTATACCGGTGATCTTAACACGAAAAACCCCCAGCATTGTTGATTGCGATCGAATGGAAATAGAAAATTGAATGAATTGTTTCGGTAAAACTTCGAGCCAACCGTCACACAAACTGAGTAAAATATTTTATTTATTTAGGGCTCGTCAGAAAGACATGCTCTTTCCCAAGTAATTGGAAGATCATTTCGAACGGTATTTTCTATCCGAGTCGAATCTAAAAGTTTGTCGGTACCCATGCAGATATGTGATGGGGCATTCTCTACTTCGTGTCAGGCCGTGGCTCGGTTTGCTTCGCCAATCCACCCCACTGGGTCCATTCATGGAAAAGACCAGGAAAACCACAAAATCATTTCTTACCGCTCTATGTTTAGAAATGACAATGTTTTGGCCGGGATACATTGCGAGCGAGTACAATTTCGTGTAATGTATTTCTGGCCAGAATATTGACATTTTCTGAAAAGTGGATCCTGACTTAACTGTGTATAGCGCTTTGCTTTTCACCCCATTAAAGATATTTTCAACTGACTAGCTGTCTGCCCTAGCTTCGCCTGTATGGAATTTGAACCATACACCGTTACAACATGCACCGTTTATTAGGGGTTGTTTTAAAAAAGCTCATTCACGCGTTTTATTATTTTTTTTGAAAACCTTTTTGAGGCCTTTGGCTTTACCTTTTCTGTTTTACTCCTATGCTATGCGTAGATGCACAATCATAAACTAATTTCCTACATCTTTTGGGGTCAGTCCATAGTCAATTTGGCAGCATTTGGCAACATACTTGACTAGGGCATGCTCCTGTGCGTTGTTAAAAATTTGTCTGTCCTTCTGGTAATCGCTTGCAATAAATTCCATAGTCACCTTTTTCTATAGCTGCTTTTCTTCCGCTCAAATACCCAGTTAGTGACAAGTAACATAATCCAAAGTCTTTTGCCAAGACACGAAAAGATTTGGTTTTGTCTTCATCCAACATTTTTGCTGCTTGTTCGTCGACGTCTCTGAACTTCGTTCCGCGCCCCGTTTTTCTTTTATACGTTCTCATCCTACGAAAACAAAAAACAATATTTCATAAGATAAATCACTCATGCCAGATGGAGCAGGTTGTGGTATGTCACTACCTCCCCCGGTATTTGTAACTTTCAACCCCATCACCAAAATTGACCATTAAAAATTTTACGATCTTTTTTCAGATTACGTTAGCTACAAAATCTTAGTTTTAGCCTATAAAGAACACGCCTATGCATGCTATAACACGATTTTAATACTGTAATAACAAAACCAGCAGGTATATACTAAAGTTACTAAAAATAAAAAGTTACAAACCTGCATTTATTTCGCACCAACGCATGCGGATCTTCCTGTTGTCAGATACGGCACAACTAGTACCCATGACGTGAAGTGCAACGTTTCTAACATTTCTGTCGCTTCACTATTTTATCGGAAATTGCCGTTGTAACTTTTTACCCTTGTAACACTTAGCCCCAGTCTCCCCTACCTGACCATTTCCCCGCCGGTTCACCGGCTTATTTCCCACGCAGGGCCTTACCAGTACACTACGAATCCTTCTAGTTATTTCCTGTTTGTTTCCCGGCCAGTTCCTGATTAGTTCCCGAAAAAAGAGTGTCGGATCGGGCCTGACCTAAGACCTGTTACATTTTAACCCTGATCCACGCTGAAAGGCCCGATATTATCTGGAGAAAGCAGATAAGGGGCAGTACTTTTTTCCAACTTAAGGGAGGTTTTTACTTTGTCGAGCCAAAAAGTTCGTTTTTTTCATCAATTTTTTATGCGAAAAATATTAAATATAGAATGTTGAAATTTTGTACGTTCACTAGGCGGTCTTTAATTGAACAAGATAATATTTTTTGAAGTTTAACCAAACATGATACTGGGAGTGGGAGGAGGATATTCTTCGCTTGCGGAAGTCCGAAGTTCTGGACAGGTGATCTGGAGCAAGAAAAATCAAACATACTTATACTTTGTACAATATTATGTATAAGTCGAACTAGAATCAAGAAAAAAAATTGAAAAATAAAAATAGTCTACAATCGGAGGGGAAGTTTAATTTTTTATCAAAAAATTTCGCAGTTTTTATTCATAAAATAAAAACGTTTGAATTTTTTTGGATAATTCTAGTTCAACTAATGAAGACGTTTGTTGTACACGTACCTCCCAAATTTCATAATGATTGTTTATCTAGACCGTGAAGGAGCAATTCCGCAAACTTGGAAAACGTAATTTCGAGAAAAATGCGTTTAAAGTTTAACTGAAGTTTATGTGCGAATAAAATAAGTTTGATACTTACACCTAATGTGCTATGCCAGGACCATAGAGTGCACCTTCCTCTTCTTCAAAAAGTTCTTCTTGAACCGTCCATTCCAGCCTTCGGGCCAATCTCGCCTCTTTTGATGCGGCGGAATGTGTAGCGTCAGCTTTTTTAACGCGCATCATATCCCTCTTGTCGGCCATTATTTTTGCTTGGGGTCCAATCGTGATGCCCATCACTTCCATCATACGCAGTAGGCGGGTTGTTGCGTGTTGGATCACGCAATGTATATTCAATCAAGCGTTCAATATTTTATATTAATCATTACGTTTAGATATTAGTTTTCTAAACGATGCGTGCTTGTGAGCTCTCTACTCCTCGACCCTTTACCAGGTCGACGGATCCTTGCCTGACCTGGCGTCCATAAAAAAAGGGTCTAAAGGCTTATCCGGCACGACGCATTCCCGCTACGGGCAGATCCTGGGAAAGGCAATTACACATTTGGCAGCCAAATGTCCTGATCACTTTTTTGCATATCTCTTCATCAACTTAAAAAATTTTCAGTCTATTGCTTCTACGAGATATTTTTTGGTACATAAGGATTTACGGGAAAACTTCATTCAAATATTGCTGCCTTGTAGATTACCTACGAATTTCGGGGATTTTCAACATTTCCGCACCACCCCTAGTTTTGTAAGACTCTTTTTGCGATTGGTCACGAAGAGACGCGCCCACACACAAATCACAAATGTTTTCACCCAATGAAAATTAAGAATTCAAATCATGCCAAATAAGGAATTCCTAGCTGTGAACGCGACGCTTCGATCATCGACGAGAAGAGTCAATTGTCGCCGAACATTCGACCGAACAGATCGTCATCTGCTAGAATACAAACTTAAACATTTCATATTAAACATCGCATTACTAATTTCTCTGTGTACAATTTCTAGATTCAAAGACTGTATTCCGTTATATTTTGAAAAATTAAAAATTGTGTATTTAGTGCCACATCAGTGTCTATTCATTTTATTTATATGAAAACGGTTGCACTCTATTAATTTATAGTGTAACGTACGTGGCAAGCATCGTCGCCATCACGCGTATCGGAATTTACAACTATGATACAATTATTCAAACAAATTTGCAGTGTTTACGGTACACGGGTGATACCTTCGTTGAAAATACATGCGGCAATAAAAAATGCCAGTTCGATAATTTTTTTCGAGCAAAACATGTGTTTTATTATTATTCATTATTATTTTACGTGTGTCCGCCCAAATTTTTTTCGAGCAAAACATGTGTTTTATTATTATTCATTATTATTTTGCGTGTGTCACCTTTGCAACAGATCGTCTGCCGACAGATCTGAGTATATCGGATGAAGGAGTTTCTGAACCTTAGGCGCAAGTGGTTGTTGGTGTTTAAAATCATGTAATTTATTTTCTACCTCTGCGCGTTTCAACTTGCACCACGAGTCAGGCTTGGGCGGACAATTGTCGTAATTCGAGCCGCTTCTCTTCGTCGCCCTATAACTTTGCGGATTTTATTTATATTGACTTGAAATTTGATGAGCGTATTCTGAAGCATTGGCTCTTTCCGATACAGCAAAATTTTTTTTGGCGCTACAAAGTAGAAACTTCCCTTAAGGTATTACTGGATAGACCATCGGGCAAAAAGGTAGTCCAAAATAGGTGAATCGTGGATTTACAAGTCTAGATCATGTCTTACAAGTTTAGCCTTACAAATAGCAATTTAATAATAAATTAACATTTAGAAATATTAATTTTCCATTTTTAATTATAATTAATGTCAAATTCGACGATATCGGCGTATGCTCGACTGAGGTTTTATCAGTGACTGTACATCGGTTTCAACTGTCCGACGAAGAAAGTTCTTTATTTTTAAATTCAATTAATACGTTCACATCGTCTTATCATTATCAATAATTACCAAAATACTCAATATATATTGAGTTATACAATTATTGTTATTAATTCATCGTTAAAAAAGGCGATACTCCTTATTACTTTCATTCATTTCTCGACAATGACTCAGTTGATTTATTTGAAACTTAACATAATCAATCGCTTGATCCTAAATCTTGATATAATATTTTCGGAATTCACGGCGATTTAGTTCCATTCGTTTTGCAACCATTAACGTCTGCAGAAACTGTTTTCCCATAAGCGATCTCGTTAAATTCATATGTTTATAAGTACTAAATTATTGAGTAAAAAATTCTAAAATAATAAAGTATTATTATTCTATCAAGAACTATCATTCCTCAAATTTTCAAGAATTTTGGCGATTTTTTAATATCCGTCCAGTAATACCTTAAACTATCCGGTAACGAAAACGTGAAAGGGACAAGTGGATGAAAAAAATCTACAATACCAAAGTAGAAATCTGCCCTTCCATATCTGACTGTATAACGTATAATTCATCCACAACGCTACCAAACACGTCCGAGATTATCCGTCAATTCCAACGAGTAGCATGGGAACGTGATGTCGTTCAATCGATTCCTATCTGGTAGAGCCTCCAGAGGCCGGCAAACATTAAATTCAGAGTGGATTCGCGCTAAAACGCTCACCCATGTGCAGATGAAGTTTGGGCAGTCGCGTCAACGAGGTTGACATCTGCGGGCGCTTGGATCCGTCATATGCGGGGAATACTTAAGGGAAAAGCAGCCGGGGGAAATATTACGAGGCATAAATTGCAAACTCAGCATATGTACCTAACTGGATGCTTGGGGCTTTTGCAACTGTATCGCGGGACAACAAAGTGCGGTGCTATATGTCAAAGGGAGAAAGATGAAAACATGAACATGAAAGGGCACTTGCTCACGTTTGCACCTCAGCGAGACTTCTTTATGTTGATGGTTAGCAAGCCGCGGTAAGATTTAGTAAGATCTTGGGGGTAAAATGTGGATATTGAGGGTATATCATTCACGGTTCGTGGTTAGCGAGCCATTTCAGGCTCTCTGGACTCTCGCCCGCGTGCCTTCTATCTCGTTCTTCACTTCTGCAATATTAGCTATTCCATACTAACTCTACGAGTTTGCGACCCGAACATTATTGCTTGGCCAGATTTTTGTTAACTTGTTCGTCCATATCAGAAGAAATATTCTTTTTTTTTATGTTTATCTTTATACCTTTTCCAGGTATGCATTTTTTAAAGTTGCAGAAGTTTCGGTTCTCGCTTAACGGCGGTGGAAAAATGATATCGACATAGATTGAATGGTCATTTCCTCCGGCCTGAAACAATCATTGATGCACAATTTTTAATATTTTCCAATTCTATATATATATAAGCGAAATACTCACTTACTGATAACTGACTGATTAATCACGAAATCTCAGAAACTATAAAGCCTACAAACTTTAAATTTGGCAGGTAAGTTCTTTATAGGGTGTAGACATCCGCTAAGAAAGATTTTTACGAAAAGGGGAAATTAAGGGGGTGAAATGGGGCGGGGGTGAAAGTTTATATGAAAGCCCTATGTTTTCGAACCCAGAGATACGAGAATCTGGATTTGGGGTAACTATTAATCGTTCGAACGAGCCCGAAGAGCGAAGTTCGATCGCAATTATATGAGTCGCTTCGTTCGAAGAGATTATAGTGTAGTGACTCCTTGAGTCCGCCAGAAATCACAATGTTCAGAGTATTAAGATTGTCTTTCTTTTTTTTTGTTTGGGGGGTGCTCGTCTCCTAGAGCGCCCGCCGTGTTTCATATTCTTCAGAGTACTGTAGGATTGTTGTGTGAATAAGGGTTGGGTTATTATTTCTGGGGCGGGCTTTAATCTCTTCGAAAGAGGCGATTAATTATATTTCTCGCCTCAATCTCGAGATTACAGTGTAGTTGTTCAGAGATGACAACAATCCATATGTTAATGCAATTTTTATTCGTTATACGGCTGCACATTACGCATTACATATGTTTAGATTCATTAAATGTTTTTTAAACTCTAGGGGAATAGAAACACACATTCTTTTCTGGACTTTCTTACTGTTTATTTACGAAAGAAGTCCCATAACTAACTGGTAACGAGAACCCTGTTCGCGAAATCTGCGTCGGAATTATTTATCGGCTGTTTGTAGGTCCTAGCAAACATTTGTGATTTCTCGGACCATCCTTCCGTCTTTTTAAACATGTCAAGACATACTCCTCTCTCAAGGGCTGCCGACGTAACGGTATGTCGTGTCTAATGAGCCGAAAAAAGAGCAGTATCAATACCGCTGCTCTTCATGACGCTCTTAATCCACCTGCTGATGGTCTGAGCCCCCACTTTATTGAGCGGTTTTTTAACCGCTAGAAAGAAACTATTTTCTTCATCCCGAAAGTCTGCTGTTTTTTCTAAGTACTTTCCAACACTCGTGGCTACACATAACGCTGATTTCTTATTGAGCCTTGGGATTATAAGTACAGGTTCGCTTGTTCCTGGTCCAGATGTTTTTAATAGTTTAGTGATAGATATCTCTAATCCATGCTCGGAACTTATGATATTTCTTATGTCTGTGTTTGCAAGCGCCTGAGCCCTACTGGCTGTACCTAATGCTAATAGCATCACAGTCTTCTTAGTTAATTCCTCTCTGGATAAATCTTCCGCTGGATGCCATGATGACAGATGGTCCAATACCGATTCCACGTCCCAAGTCGAGGAATATTTGGGTAAATTGGGCCTGAATTTAAACGCCTTTCTCAAAAATCTCCTGATTATAGGATCTGCACCAATTTTTTCCTCCGAAATTAGAGAGATGGCAGACCGTACACAGTTTAAGATTCTATATAAGGCTCTTTTTTTGAAGTGCGATGTTAAGAAACTCAATACGAAGTTCACCTGAGGTCTGAAAAAATCGATTAAGTCGTATTTCCAAAAAATCGCCCATTATGTTAAGGCCGTCTTGTACTGCTTGGTTGTTGATCCCATCTTCAATGCTTCCGATGGGATTTGTCTTTCTAAGAAAGCCGTGCGGAGACCCTGGCTGCTATCAAAATCAAGTCTTGCGCCCTCGGATGTTTTGTTTGCCTGTATGGGGATGACAACAAATTATCGTCAGGTCTAAATTTTAACGGTTTTCCCGTAATTACGCTCTTGAGTATCGGGTACCAGGGCCGGTTAGACCAATTGGGTACGACCAGAATTCCCTCGGCCTTGTCCCTTTTTATTTTATGCGAGTACACGTAAAATCAAGAAAAAAGGCGGAAAGTGTAGCATTTTAGGTCCGTCCAGTTTATTGTAAAAGCATCGATTGTCGTGGCACCTGTTTCCGGAAAGCAGGAGCAAACATTTTTACATTTAGCATTCGTATTTGATGCAAATGAATCTATTTCTGGTGTGCCCAAAGAAATACTAATTTCCTCAAAAGCCTAACTGGCTAACTCCCATTCATTGTCCGCATTCTTGATTCCTGATAACCCATCTGCTTCTATATTCTCTGCTGACGGTATATATGACGCGAATAAAAAAATTTCTTCTGTGCTCTGCCCATTGCCAGATTTCTCTTGCGAAAGAAATGTATTTGGGGAACCGCGTGCCTCCCATTTTGTTTATATATGCGATTGCTGTTGTGTTATCTATACGCAGCAGGATCTGACAATCTACACTCTCGCCGGCCAACTCTTGTAGTGCTAGTTTGACTGCAAAGAGTTTCTTGAAGTTAATGTGCTATTTGGTCTAGGCTGTCGACCAAAAACCATACGTTTTTCTATTTCCTCTAACTGCTCCCCAACCTGAATCCGAAGCATCTACAAATATGGTTATTTCGAAAAATTCCGTCTTTATTAAGTTAAATCCCTCCTTGAGGTGATTTTCCCACTAGGATAGATCAGGTAAGATATTCTGTGGAACCTCCATCCTTGCATTATAATCTGCATTTCTTGATAATATAAACTTGATCTTTTCTCTTTCCATAATCTTCGTATATAGCCAACCGTATTCAATAGCTAAGCAGGCTGTCACTAGACTTCCTATGAGCTTGGCGAATTCTCTGATTCTACATTCTTTTTTGTTTTTTGTATCTCCTAACTAGATTATATAGATTGTTTTTTCTTTCCTCTGATAACTCTAGTAAAAATCTTTTTGAATCTATAATGAATCCCGGGAAACAACATTTTGTTTTTGGTACTAGCTCGCTTTTTCTCTCATTGACTAAGAAACCTAAAGATTCTAATAACTTCTGTTATTCAAGCACATTCATTTCCCATTTTTTTACCGTATCTTCTATACACAATAAATCATCCAGGTAAATTACAGATACGTTTCCCCTGGACCTCAAGTACCGAACCACTGGTTTCAAGATCTTCGTGAAAAGACGAGGTGCTATTGCCAAACCGAAAGGCAGGCATCTGAATTGATACAGCTGACCGAAAAATAAAAATCTCAAGTATCTTCTACTCCTATCGACTGGTATCAAATAATAAGCGTCCTGCAAGTCAATTTTTGCCATAAAACTCCCTGGAGATACTAATCTCGTTGACGTCCGAATATCTTTCATTTTTAAATGTTTTGTTTTAATAAATCTGTTCAGCTTTTTTAAATTTAATATGAACCTTTAGGTCCCATCTTGTTTTGGTATTAAAAAATATGATGAAAAATCTGACCTTCACCCTCAATATATTTTTCGATTGCCCCTTTTATTGCCTGTCGATAATTCTTTTATTTCCTATTCGGTACTACAACCTGAGGTTTGACATTGTGATAGACTTTTGATTTAAAGGTTATTCTGTATCCTTTGATACAACTCAAGACAAATTTGTCATTTATTATGAGCCTCCAATTTTTTCTGAATATTCTCAATCTTCCTGCTAATGTACCTACTTTATTATTTATCTTCCTCTTCTCGTTCTGAATTTGGAGATCTACTCCCTTGGGTTGACAGATTGTTGTTTGCCTCTGAATGATAATCTCGGTCGGCCCTGATTGTTCGTTTGAAAACTGCCCGCGTGGGTCGGGAAGGGTCTTCTGTCCTACGGGTCCCTGAATTTTGAACCTCCTGATTGTCCTCGATTACGACTTACGCCTCTCTGAGCGTATGTATTTCTCGAACCAATTTTTTTCTAAAGTCTTAAATTCCTTGATGTTTTCACTTAAGTCTTTGCCAAGCAGGAGGGTGTCTGACTTTGTCTTGCCTAATAACTTTTTCACCTGCTTGCTCACCCCCGGTAAGATAAAGGCTTTTCTAGATTCATTTAGTTTAAAATAAATCTCTGTAATCAGTTTGGCGGCGTCATTCAGATTATCCAAAAATGTCAACTTGTCGATGCTCTCGTCCTCGTCTAAAAGAGACGATATTGCCATTCCCAGTGACATTAGCGTAGAGCCAGCTAGCTTCTGGGTTTCTATCAAAAAATCGTTTTTTTTTAGTCCAGATTCGTTTAACACTTCTACGATTTCTTGGTTAAGCTCTGGAGCTTCAAATCCTTCCTTTCTCGTGTATTTCTCGAGTAATTTGTCTTTCTCCTCTTTGGAAATTCCATGAGACACAAAATGTTTCCACCACCGTGCAAACTGTGCCAGCAAGGTGGGAAGATCAAAGTCCGGCGCTCTAGATGTTGATGGATCCTCGCCCAACACTTCTAGGACTGGCATGTCAAGTTCTTTCTCATCATTTCTAGTCCTGCTAGACGATCCCTCCCTTATATTATATTATTGTCCTCTGGCTTGTCATTCTCTTTGACCTCTGCGAATATCAAATCTGAATGGAATAACGACAACCTAACGTAAAAAACAATTTTCCTATTTACTTTCTTAATTTTTTTTGACATTTATGAACTCAGTCTTGTCAATTTTGCGTTTTGTTTTATTTGTTCATCCTCTGTGTACACTACCACAATTCTGATTATTCTCCAGAAATTGGTCATCACGCCTCTCGTGCTTGGCCATCAGCTGAGTCTCTGATTTGTATTATTTTCCATATAACCTCATCAGCATAATGCTACGATCTGTTTTGCCTCCCGTGCAAACTCATCATGCTTTCTAATTAGTGTATCTTTTTGTTTCTTACCGTCCAAGTCAACCCGTCGGCTATCGTCCTCACCACCGTATTGTGAGGAATGTTCTTCGTGTGATTCATCCTCCGAAGCTTCCAATCTTCCTATTGTTTCTCTTAGCGATTTTATTCTCTTACTCAACTCCTCTATTTCCTCTTTCTGTTTTCTTTTCGACATCTCCTCACTTGATGTTCTGGACACAATTTTTTTTTTCACAAATCTCTATTAAACGTTTCTGAAACCTAACTCTCTCACGGTGTTGCTTCTAGCATATGACGAAAGAATATGAAGCACGGCGGGCACTCTGGGAGACGAGCAAACAACAAAAATGACGTTGAAAGCGACGGGACTCTCGGCAAAGCGCGCGCGCGTCTCCGCGCTCCACTCCCCATCATGGTGGCTCTCGTCACCATCCGACCGAGAGCGCGGAAATTCAAAAATCTCGATCCAGGGATTCCATCTTTCGTCTATCTCAACCCGCTATATCGTCGTCACGTCTTCAAGGACGTTATCATATTATCATGCGAGCGCCCTTCGTTCACTTAATTCCGGTTGCTTCGCCCCGGTGATGAATATCGCCATCTCGATCTGCGTGATTGTCTAAGATCGATTAAGTATGGTATTGACAAAGGGTGGGGATCGAGGCTCGTTACCGCGACAAGAATCGAAGAAGGAAGGCACTCTTGGATGCAAGCTTGCGAGGAAGGGAGTCATGCTCTGAAGAACTAGTTTTGTTGTAAAAGGAGAGACGTGGCTTTCCCGCGCGGGGCTGTTACCAGAGACCCAAGAACGCGACGCTGCCGAATACCGTCAATGGTCGAGACCGCGGAACCTTCCGGATCTCGTCCCGCAGAAAACTAACCGGTAGGACTGTTGCTTCGCTTGATTCGTTTTGTACGCGAATTTTATCAAATGGGTTTTGAAATTCGCCGTAACTGTTAAGAATCGAGTCGATATTGTCGCGTTGGCAAATAGCCCTCGAGAGTCCTGTAACGTCGTTCTCCCGCGAAAATATCTGCCGCGGTTTCTCTGGGCTTAGAATATTAAAAATAGATCTCCGAGAGGGATCACCTTGTTTGTAATTAATTTCAAAGTCCGAGCACCTAGTTTAAGTTCTGTAAGAATTGCGTTCCGTCCGTTAACTCGTTTTTTTGCCGATTTACCGTGCGGCCAAAGAGTTCAATGTTATCGTATATTTTGCTCTCGCGGGAAGCGCGAGAGAAGATGTCCTGTTAATGGAGAAATAAACGAATCAGTGATATTGTGTGATTCTGAAAAATTGAAACTTGAGTTTGTATCATTTGCTTTTGGCCTGTGATAAGACCCAGCCCCTCTACCACCTCGAGTGGCTGTGGCTAGCCGAGAGGAGCTCGTTATTTCGTCTCGGGGAAATAAAATTTGTCACGGAAAATTCTCCGGCGGCTTGCGCCCATCCCGAGGGGAAATATCGAGGGTTTATTTTTGTAACGCGGAAGAGTATCGAAAATAACCTTATAGTTTTCTATATACAGGGTGTCCCAGGAAGGAATGTCATCCCTGAAATGGGGGGTTGGGGGTGAAATTCTGAGTCGATTGATATAAACATGTATGGTACACAGATCAACCCCTGAATTATTATTAATTTTTAAAGACGGGCCAATCAGGCGCGCCCGATGAGCGGGCTTACGCCGGTGAGCGATACGCGCGTGTAGTGGTGCCTGGCGGAGCGGTGCTCCTATCGTGCTCTGCCAGGCACCACTACACGCGCGTATCGCTCACCGGCGTAAGCCCGCTCATCGGGCGCGCCTGATTGGCCCGTCTTTAAAAATTAATAATAATTCAGGGGTTGATCTGTGTACCATACATGTTTATATCAATCGACTCAGAATTTCACCCCCAACCCCCCATTTCAGGGATGACATTCCGTCCTGGGACACCCTGTATATCAAAGCGAAATACCACTGACTAATTGAGTGACTGATTAATCATGAAATCTCAGAAACTATGAAGCCTACAAACTTAAAATTTGGCAGGTAAGTTTTTTATAGGGTGTAGACATTCGGTAAGAAAGATTTTTACGACAAAGTCGAATTAAGGGGGTAAAATGGGAGGTGAAAATTCGTATGGAAAATTGTATTTCTTGCGTGTATGAACTTGAAACTTGGTATATATATTCTTCAAAACAAATAATACGACGCATATTTTAGGATTTTTTGAAACCACCCCTAATGCGGGGTGGTACTTCCATTGAAGTTTCTATGGGCCAAGTCTACGCGGGCAAAGCTGCAGGCGAAAACTGGTGCTATATAAGAATAACTAATACGATAGTCGCGATTGCGCTCGCTCCTCTGTATAAAAACTGAAGACGAAGCGGTCCTGTAACAGGGTTGCCTGCGTTAGTCTACAGCATTTGCCGAATGAGCAGATAACTATTCCACAGGGACTCTACGACTCAGTTTCTTGTCGACATAATTTTTTTAATATAGAAATTAAATGTACATCCAAAAGGAGTATGATTTCATATGATCGCAATTTAAAAGTCGCTGTGAAAATGATAGACCACCCCGAAAACTGAAAAAACCATTGTCTCATACCAGAAACGAATGGTGAAAATGTAATAAAGGTTATCGTTGTCAAAAGACTTCAAATCGCTTCGAATTTAAAAAAAATACGGAAATAAGAAAAATCGAACGACTAGGAGATTTTTTCTTAAGCTAAAATTAAATCGTACTTAATATTTTTACAAAAAAAAACATGTCATTTACATTTCATTTCCCCCTGATTAGTTCCAGTTTAACGTAATGTTCGAATATACGAATTATACTTACTTAAGGAGGCTCCGTCACAAACATTTTACTTCCAGGAAAAAATAATTTACAAAAATAATTTACACGTATGCAAAGTTTCAGAAAAGGTCAGTGACTAAATAAGAAAGATACAAATTGTCGAACTTACAATTTTTAACACATGGCTTATGGAAGAGTCACCATTAAAACATTTGTATCATGTGATGTATTTGAACTCACGCAACAAATATTGACAAAAAACTCCCGTAACGTTGATTAGATCATGAGAATTCCAAATACAATAAAAAAGTGTTGGGTTAGCGACTTAAGTAAAATATTGGTATCTCATATTAAAATAAAAATGTCCGTATTTTTCAAATAATAATACGTTTTATTAATAATTCAAAATGTCAGGTCATTTTGAGAAACCCTTTAGAAGAAGTCTCAAGGGTTTCTCGTGTATTATATACGAAAATAACTACAAGCAGTAGACTTGTAATTATTTTCGTATATAATTCATTGAATTGTTTGACGAAGAAGGGAAAGAAAGCTGCTAGATTTTTATTCGCTAGCTATGAAACCTCTGCTTAACCGAGGATCTAGTTGGAATTTTACAAATTGTACCAATGTTGAAGCATATGAAATCCTTGCACAAAGGACAATTATACTAAACTGGAAAAGAATGCTTCTTTCATTTCGAATCTCATTCAGACTGCGTGCTTTGATTGAGATGATTGTATCGGGCACAAGAGTAACCCATGAAAAATACATTTTTGTTTGAACTTTATACGAATTCTTCTCAGATTCTTTCTCCAATTTAAATGGACATGATCGCAAAATATTTGAATATTTTGCTTGTATCAGACGTCATGATGTGTAAATTAAGGAATTCAATGTCCCACTCATTTCATCGACTATGTCAATGAACATTGTACGAAAGCTGTTTCGAAAAGAACGGTCACGCTAAACTTTTATCACCTCAGACTACTAAAACTTAGGTGGTGATTTCACTTTCATTCGAATTATTTTTCAGAAAGCTATTTTCTCCGTTGTGGAATATTTTAAAGAAGAGTACAATGGATAAACTTTTATGCACTTGGCGTGAGATTTTTATGTGTTCGTAAAAAAAAAAGAGTACATACTCGTTACTACGAGTAGGGGAGACGGAGGAGGGTTGTGACAATTTGTACTTTAACTAGCATATCTCAGTCAAAAAAGTCCTCCATCTATGAACTCTATAACTTAACATAGCTAGTTCTATATTCTATTGGGAACAAACATAAAAATAAATAAAATTATTGTCTCTGAAAAAATCGACAAAAACCAAAACAACTCCCCGTGTCACACCTCTCCTAGTACCGAGGTAAGTTGTGACTGAGGTCGACGTAATGCGTGACACCAATGTATTTGGTGGTTATGACGAAAGGAATTTCATTTGAACGCTGCTGTTGGCGAATAAAAGAAACATTTATATTAATAATAAATAATTACATATAAAACTTAGGTTTATATGTAATTTTATATGTAGTAAATAATTACATATAAAATTACATATAAAATTATAACCAACAATAACTACCTATTTATTTTAACACTAATGAGACTCGTTTACTCATCCTTTGGCACATCATTACGATCTTAAATAACACTTAATGTTAATAATCAACATAAGAAGTATTACTTATCTTATCAAAATAATAAAATATAACATTTGCATGAGTTCAATCGAATTAAAATCAAGTAAAAAATCAAATTCCGTCCGAAATCTAGTCCGACAAGCAATTATGACAAATATATCGACACTCTCCTCCAGTGCAAACTTCATGTGACTATCCCTTGGATTCGATGCACTGAACCGGCACTTCTCTTTCGATTGGCTATTGGCAAAGGGCTCGAGGCAACACAAGGAGAAACAATTATTTTCTGCATCTTCGTCCTCTTCGTCATCGATGTTATTTTTCATTTTACTCTTCTTCGGTCTTTAGTCTTTTCTCACATATTTGTTAGGTATTCTGAAATAATAAAATAAAAATTCAGCATACGAAGTCACACCACAAAACATTATTACCAGGAAAAAAAACAAAATAGGAGAGCTGTGACAAGCTGTCACAATTCTCCTAGATGCAAAAAATCGTGCTTCGGTCAGAATAATAACTCTTAACCGCCAAACAGGAAGCGAAAACAAAAAAAACAATATCATGCTTTGCAAACTTGAAAAGCCAATGCATATTAGAAAAAATATCACAATAACTCTAATGCAATACGTATCGAAAAATATAATATCAACATTTTGGTCGAAAACTTACTTTAGGCAATTTTTTGGACGCAGACGTCGTATAGCCGCAACCGTTTCCTGTGGGCCGTCGGCGCGTACTGCATTAAGGCAGTAGTCTGCTTTAGGAGCCGAAAAAAAAGCGTTTTTTCAACAATTTTTTTGAAAGGGAAGGAAATGATTGCGGTAAACGAAATTTTGAGACGATAGTATATTATATTCAAGCTTTAAAAAACAATTTTTATTATTACAAATTATTGAAATTTGCCAAAGTTGTAACGATTTTTCTGGGGCGCCTGGAGTGTGCACTCGTAAATCGGTGCCGGTGATGGAGGTCGTGCGATGCATCTGAAACAGTGGAACCAAATTTTTTTTTAGTTTTTATAAGTTCCTTTTCTATATGAACTAAAAAAATACCGAAGAAATGACGAAATTCCAAATTTTTTCGAAGTTTGAAAAAAAAATTCACTTTTTTGAAAAAAAAAATTCACTTTAAGTTGCAAAACAAGTAATTTAAATAGTACTTTTGTCCAACTTTTTTAGTTCAAATAGAAGATAATTCAATACTGAAGCTAGATCACTTTGGTTTTTTTCGATCGGACATATATTGTTTTTACTATCGCCGGCACCGTTTTCCAAAACTTGTGAAAATGAAAACTCGAGAAAACGGGCTGTAAAGTTCTGCCCGAGCATTCGCACCTGCTCGACGCTCGGCCACTAAAACTGATCTAGCTTCGAAAATATGTCGAATTGGCCTCTAAAATTTTGAACACATATTCTTGGATAGTTTTGGAATAGATTTAAGACAAAAACGAAAAATCGATTTTTTGAAGCCTGTAAAGCAGACTACTGCCTTAAATGACGCGTCTAAAAAGCAATAAATGCGCGACTTGCTAGTTCGCTAACGATCATAGGTTCCGAGAAATCGACTTTGTCACAAACGTCCTCAGTCTCCCCTACCTCAGTACTTTCTAAAATCCAAGGCGTGATGATCCGGTAACATGTTAAACAAGCAATGTCATGGACATTGTAAAAAATAGAATATAGTCGTAGATTCTGAATCAAAAATACAATGAAAGAAAAAAATTTATCTAAAACATCATCGATCGAAAAAACTTGAAAATTCGTTTAGATGCTTAAATCGGAACACAATATACTGCGATAACTATTTTTCACTCAGATAATACTAGATACACGATATCGAAGAAAAGGAATTATTTCGATTTTGATCTTTTGATCGATGAAATAAATATCCACATTTATCGCTTGCCGATACACAAAGGAATACATTTTGGCTGCCTTCGATTGCTGCAGGAAAAATCTGCAATATAGAAAGATATTAATTTTTCATTGTCTTCGACCGCTGCAAGAAAAATGCATATTTATGGTATTTTGACACCGAAAAGAAGGAAGTATTTATGCAATGAATTAATGCCACAAGAAGGAAAATATTTATCCTCTCTACTTTTCTTTGGTTTTGTTGATATTTAAACATTTTTTTATGCTATATTGAGAACCAGCTCTATTTTCCATCCGAATAATTAAAACGTAGAGTTCTCATCTGACGTGACCTGGGTGCACGGTTAACCAGGGCATAGAAATATTCATAAGTTTTATTCGTAGGCCGCACGTCAAATTGACAAACTTGAAGAAATATCGAGATGAAGTAAATTTTGCTTATGCATGTGTTTTATGTCACGAGAGTTCGATTGTCTGAACCTTGGCAATCAAAGTTAAATGTTTTTTGACACCCAATATAATAACAAGGAATATTCTTCAGTTAATTACAATTCTCAGTACCTTTTGGTTGAATAACTTAGTGCCCTTAGCCGACCTTAAAACAAATGACAACCTGCTATACACGCGTTAACTAGATTCATATAAATTTACAATACATGCATCGAGAATTCATATACTGAAATAAAATGTTATGAAAATAATGAGGCTAGTATGATATCCGTGGCGCTATGTTTGGACCATTGGTTCCTCATATTTCAACCGAAATAATGAGAATTTCAAGAATAAAAAATTTGCCGTTTTGGCTTCTTTAACCCGAGTAGAAATATTATGTCTGGTCTGATATTTTATCCGGGACTGATCAAGTTGTAGTACGGATGCCTCATTTAAGGCATGCCTTAATTTGCCTGATGCGGCTGGTGTCAGGTGATGATAGTCAGGCAACTGGATGTACGTTCTCCTCTAGTTGCCTATCCGGCTAGTTTCAGGCGCTGGCCAAGCAACCGGACTTACGGCTTACTTCAATTTGCCTCATCCGGCTAGCTTCAGGCGATGGTCAAGCAGCCGGACTTATACAGTTTGGCGCTAAAAACGTGCCTAACCTTATCTTCCCAGATGCTAGAGAGACACGAGCGAAGCACGAAACATTAATCACTTTACACATTTTCGTATATAAAGTTTACGCTGTGAATGAAATGGATAAGCGAAGGCGGCAGAACATTGCCAAACAATTGCGTCTGCGAGAAAGGCGCGCACTTAATAAGGAAAAATAAAGAAGGAATAATACAGCAGCAGGTTAATGTAACAATGTTTCAATGACTTTTACAATTCTTAGTTAATTAGGTGAGTATAGAATTTTTTCAAAGAGTTTTACAATTTTTAGTTAGTTAGGTTAGTATAACATTTTCTCAAAGAGTTTTACAATTCTTAAATCTATTTGTAAGCATTTAAGAATTGCAAAGTAATGAATTGTAAAATTAAGGCTTACTGCACCGGTGGCATCACATTCACCGGACTGAACTGCGCAGTCAACTTACTATTGTTCGATCGGCCTACGCTGTCCAGGCTAACCTGCAGCGATGACATCACATTCATCAGTGCAGGTTATGTAACCCGGACAGCATAGGCCAAACAAATAATGGTAAGTTGACAGCGCAGTCCAGTTCAGTGAACGTAATGCTATCGGTGCAGGTTAGTCCATTCGAAATGCACTTGGAATGCACATTACATTCACTGAACTCTACTACGCTGTCAAAATACCACTATTCGGTTGGCCTGCGCTGTCCAGGCTAACCGAACAATGGTAAGTTGACTGCATAGTTCAGTCCGGTGAATGTGATGCCATCGGTGGAGGTTCAATCAAATCTCTAAGAGAAAGTGTTATTTATTTTCCACATGCATCTATTATATGTCGTAGGCAAAAGGTGTTTCCTACTGGAGCGCAAGGGGTTCGAGGGATGCAACCCCCCGGCGGCATCAAAGAGAACTAAACGTAATATTTCAATGATTATTAACATAAATTACGAGATTATAATTCTTTAGTCATTTATATTCTTTGTTTATTTATAACAAAAAAATGGTTACATATAATTCCTACAGCAAATTACTAAACAATACATTTTACATAAACTTTTACGTTTATGTGAAATTGCATGAGGTTCAAATGAAAGCCTCGATACAGTATAATAAACTTATAATTTTATAAAAAACGAGTGTTATAACAAACGTTTTTCATAACAATCGTTTATTTTTAACAATCACAATATTATGTCAACGTTTATGTTTGGAGTACGGATCACGATATTTCTTGTCGGTGAATAAAATACTTCTTGTCGGTACATAAAAGACCTCTTTTACGTACCGTTTACACGCACGAAAAAGCGAGTAAAACATGCTTGTATTATATTAGATGAAGTAAAAAGTTCTCAGCGTTTTTTCGCTTTATTTCGACGATGAAATTAACATAGTTAGGATTATCTGATTTAGATCAAATATGCGCCGTTTTGTTCGATAACTTTTGTCCATTTTGAAGGCAATTTCATGAATCCGCGATTGAAGAAGTCCTCGTCCCTATTGGTAAAAAAACTTGACCAGCTCATTTTCACAAGCCTCTTTGAGGCCAGTTTTTTACCATCAAGAAAATTTTGCAAATGTTTGAAAAGGTGATAACCGCTTGGTGCCAGGTCAGGACTATACGGCGGTTGCGATAGAACCTCCCGTCCAAGCTCTCGGAGCTTCTGGCGCGTCGTTAAATATGTGTGCGGCCTGACGTTGTCTTGATGGAACACAACACCCTTTCTATTGGCCAATTCTGGCCGCTTCCGGGCGATCGCCTGCTTCAATCTGATCAGTTGTTGACAGTAGAGGTCCGAATTGGGTGTTTGGCCTGATGGGAGCATCTCATAGTGGATGATTCCCTTCCAATCCCACCAAACACACAGCAAAACCTTCTTGGCCGTTAATCCGGGCTTGGCGATCGTTTGGGCCGGCTCACCGCGATTGGGCCACGATTTTTTTCGGCTGTTGTTCTCGTATGTGACCCATTTTTCATCGCCAGTCACCTTCCGCTTCAAAAATGGGTCGATTTCGTTACGTTTCAGCAAAGAATGGCAGGGATCAATTCGGTCCAAAAGCTTCTTTTGCGTCAATTCGTGTGGCACCCATACATCGAGCTTCTTCTTGAGACCAGCCTTATGCAAATGGTTCCAAACGGTTTTCTAGCTAATCTTCAGTTCCTGGGCAACGGAATAAGTGCTCACATGCCGGTCCGACTCAACGATTTCCATGATTTTATCGACATTTTTGACGATTGGCCTACCAGAGCGTGCCTCATCTTCGACGTCCATATTACCAGAACGGAATCGTTGGAACCACCGCTTTGCTGTTGCATTCGATACTGTATTGGGTCCATAAACAGCATACATTTTTTTGATCGCCTGCTCCGCCTTTTCAGCTTGGTCGTAGTGGTACTGAAGAATGTATCGAATTTTCTCTTTTTTTACCTCCATTTTGGAACGCTGTAACACACAACTGGCTTTACCAAACACAAAACTGTCAAAGAACTTTTTTTCAAGCGTAATCTTACCTTTAAATCGCCGTATAGTATATTCAAGCGTAATGTCACCTTTAAATCGCCGTATATTTCCGCTAGATGGCTCACTAGAGCCATCTAGCGGAAAACGCTCAGAACTTTTTACTTCACCCAATATAAAACGGATTTACCGACGCTCGTGGTTGGGCGGTCGGGGTGCGACTTGGGCGATCACTGATGTCAAGCAGCCTCGGACGGGGTCAATACTTGGTGCGGTGACCGCTTAGCCGTGCTCTGGCTGGCGCATCGACGAGTGAGCGGGAGGCCGTTTTTCTGAGGCCTTGGTGTACATACTTTGAGCAAAAGGTCTGTATGCCAAGGAATCAGAGAATACAGGGCCGTCTATACCGGTACAGGTTTTCCACAGTTTCCCTGTACCCTCGGCAAATGCGGTATAGTGTAGTGTAAGTCGGCTGTGGCCGCAACGTGGGTTAGGTAACGAGTGGGGTACTGGAAGGAATGAAAAAAAATATGGGACTGGTAATAAGCGCAAAAAGGCGCGTACCATTGGAACACACCAATAAAAAAAATATATAAAACGGATTTTTGGCTTTTCGGACACTGCTTAAACTATATATTTCCAAGTTACCTTGCCTGCTTTTCATTATTTGTGATAAAATGAAGGTATCTTCGCAATGAGCAAAGACAAGATTTTCAAATGCGAAAAAGTCCTAATTTTTAATAACTAACGAAAAATTCGAATTTTAACGCAAAGTAATCGAAATATTAACTTTAACCACTGTTAAAGTTGTGTTTATTTTGACTTGATAACAAAAAATTCACCATCAAATTGTGGCGCCACGGAAATTCTACTCTTGCCAAAATAACAGTGGTACATGGACATTGATTCAATCGCGGTTAAAAGGATCGCTCTCGACGGCTCCACGAAGCATGATCTCCCAAATTCAAAATTCTTCCTGCGTCGCTTCGAGATGTCACTCTTGGCGTATTTGCGCCTCACTTATGTTGCAAAAGTTATTCGGTGCCACGCTGATCGAAAATAACTCGCGAAGCCTGTTTCGTTCGCGATACCGACGTCTTATATAATAAATAAATAGCTTAGTAAAAATTAAATAAGAATAACAATCGTAACACCTAATAATGAAGACAACAATAGGTACGTACATTGTCTGGTCATCAGAGATGTTGTGAAGTTGAAGATTAAATGTAAGGTTATGTACAATTTAGTTTAACCTTAACAAACTTTGACGTTAGCTGGGATGATAATAGTACATTGTTTACCAAGGAGGCAAAGTGCAAGGCGTAAAAAGGCCCACCCTTGATGATGCACACAAGTCTTTATATAACAAAACCATGTTTTCCGAGCTTTTGTATTGTAAAATATCTATTGCTCCAAGCGCGTGCAGAAGCTGTATTGCATACGGAACCCAGATAACGACGAACTGCTTTTGTATCCATGTAGTTTTTTTAATTCATCAGCATATTTAAATGTACTATCTTATTAATAATTCGTTGCGATGTCACGTGGAAGTGAGGTTATGTTTCTTCCCGTAAATAACTCCTCAACGTACGTAATTTCTCGGCCTAACGACTGATAGCAGTAGCTCTGCTCCATAACTGCGTACAATGACCGTGAGCGTGAGAAATGCGCGTGCGCGGCGTACGACTTTGGAGATTTTTACGTACCGAGAGTTGAAATACCTCTTTTACGTACCGTTCACACGCACAAAAAAGCGAGGAAAACATGGTTGCGTTATATAATAGTACATTATAATACGAGTACGAAAAAGCTTTGTCTAACGAGTGTGAGTTTGCAGCACGAGCCGACGAAGAGTGTTGCAAACACACGAGATTAGAACAAGTTTTTTTGTGGAGTATTGTACGGAATTTTATTTTACGAGGCGTGAAAATGGGGATTTTACGCACGCGAAGCGTATATTCAGCCAGTATATTTCACTTTAAAAGTAGTGTACGTAAATATTGATACGATGTAACATATTCAAGTTATGGGGGATTTTCCAAAATATGGCAGACGTACGAATGTGTCCGATATATGGGATACATTCATGCATAGCGTAGGGCACATACGTACATAGTGGGAAACCTCCGTACATAAGAACAAAAAAGGACATAGTTACTGCAAATATTTATTTATTAACACAACATTTTATTTCTTGTAGCAATCGATAAATTACATTTAAATTTTTGTTAACTAAATATTGCTTCTTCTTTAGTTTTTCTGAGATAAAATAACCATAAAAATCAGCCTTGAAATGTAAAAATAACACTTAACTAATACATATTATATTGATATATTCATGGCAATTCGTGGATAACTAACACTTTTTCATTTAGCAAAAAAATAAACATTAATTAACGCTCCTTTAATTATTCTTTTGATTATTAAACCTTGTTCGTTTTGTCCTTCTAGGATCAAGTCAACCTTGAAATGAGATAACACTAATTCAATGCATAACTACCGCACATAGTAAGGGCAAAGATCTTTTCCAAAGTTGAAAATGTTAGCGGTCTTTGCTATAGCAGCATATCTGGGTTTCGGTAATATTAAAACTACATCTGATACATAAACTGGTATTTTATCTTTGTTATCGGGCCTATATCATGTTCAACAGAAGGTTTTTCGTGAAGGTTCGTAATGCGAGTTTCAAGAGCTGATGGTTTGGTGCCGTATTTTTCTGCGGATTTTCGAATAGATAACGTTTTATCCAGGACTGCTCTTCTTGCAGATGCCATCACCTCTTCAGGTACCTCTCTGATTCTGGTCCCCTTTCTTTCATAATTTTGCACCGCGGTTCTGTAAATAATAATATTTTTGGCAGAATAAACATATTTTTTGTACGAATATGCCCCATACCTATATGTACGGATGAGCCCCAACGACACCGAACCGCGTTTTTGTTTTTAGAAAAAAATCTATAAGCGACTGCCCATAACAGACGAAATCAACAATAAACTATTAAGTGTTCATTGACTACAATAAGTTATTTACATATTTAAGCGAAAATTCTACACTTAAAAAAATAATAATTCGTTTCATTAATAAATAAAAATGTCAGGTTATTTTGAGACACCCTTTCTAGTAGGAGCGTATTTCTAATGAAGATAGATATACTCACCGGACTGAAGTAACAACTTTCAAAATTTCGATTTCTTGGAAAATATTGCAAGTTCAAGGCAAGTCTTATAACATTAAAATAAATGTGTATGCCCAATTTCAGATCGAAATTCGGTTTCCAAATTCCGGAAGATTATCCAAATGGATAATCAAAGTTTAGCATGCCGCTATTTTGTAATTGTTTTTTTTTGTTTGCTCAAACGGGCACCAAACATCGCAGCACTGATACAAATTAAGAATATGTTTGGTTTGCTTTTCATTTTTATACAACCTCCACAACGCTGGTCACCATTCGGGAGCGTTTTTAATTTGTACATATTGAAGGATCGATAAAAATGTGTAAATATGTTCAGAAAGAAAACGGGAACAGCTGAACAGTTATAACAGAAAAACGAAAAAAAAATTTTCGTTTTTCAAACAAGATTACGGAATATTTGGAAGACGTCTATTTACTCTGTAATACAAATTCATTTTTTTATTATTGTTGAGAAATAAATAATTGGTTTCATTAATCGATTAAATTTTATGTTTTATTGAGATAAATCCAATTGTTAGACAGGTGATGTTTTAATCCACGCGCATGCGCTTCTGTGTGCAAAATACAAAACACCTTATTTCTGCAACGCGGCCAAATCTTCGCACCTCTCGGAACTTTAAGTATTTCGATATTTTAACATTAAATATCTTTTTCCATACCTCGTAAGACCAAAACTTTTTTATTGTATTTGGAATCCTCATTACCTAATCACCGTTATTGTAGTTTTATATTAATATCTGTTGCGTGAGTGCGAAGATATCAATTGGTCCAAGTGTTTTGACGGTGACTCTTCCATAAGCCCTGTATTAAAAACTCTACGTTTAACAATTCGTATCTCTTTTATTTAGTCGTCGACTGTAATTGAACTTTGCATACGTAAATATGCGTACTTTATCCATGGTATACTTGAAAACTATTTTTTTTGGTGAGACGTTCGTGACGGAGCCTCCTTAAAGCCCCACACCACGGTTCGTGCGCGGTACGAGGGCGTATTTTTCGTAATTATTTTCAAGCAAACGATGAATGGAATTTTTTTTTATTAATACTCATAGTCATACATATAGAAGACTGTATACAAATTTTTGTACTCGAATCTAAAGTATAGTTTGCGGTGTACGCCGCTTCCAAGAGGACACTCCGACCAAATTGCTGCTCGGCGGTTGACAGCGATTAAGACATACGGTTCATCTGAAAAATAAAATAAAAATATATTTAGAAACTAGACATATAGGTTTACAGCATCACGTAGGAGAATATCTAAAAAAAATGGCGGACAAGCGAATTTTATTTCCGATTTTCATGGAAAATTTTCATCGTTCATAAAAAAAAATAGAAGGGGACCCTTTATAAAAAAAATCCCTACGTGGTGCCATAGAGACGGGATTTTCGAACAGTTTAAGACTTGGCGCATGCAAATCGGATGAATAGTTTTTTTAATATGTTGTCAACCAGGTTGAAAAACATAGTTTCGAGAAAAACGCGTTCAAAGTTTTGCTGAAGGATAATTCAACATACAAACTAAATTTTTTATTTATCTCTTTTTTTTTTGTTTCTCACCGTTAGTCAACCATGGACCATACAACAGCTTCTCAGCATCCAGAGACTCATCATTTTTTTCATGTTTTGCACGCAGACGACCCTCATGCGTGCTTTTTTCGGCTTCGTGCTCGGCTTCGCATATTCGCTTCTCGTCGATATTTTGACAATATTGGTAGAGTGTTTCACCAATTTTTATGTTTAATATCTCCAATACATTTATGAGGCCAATATGACCATTGTTAAAAAGTATTGAAGCAATATTAGCGGCAGTTTCAACTGTGGGTCTGCCGCTCTACAATGTCTTTGGCGCAAATTTCCATATGACAGAGTTCAAACACTCGTTGTTATTCTGGTGAAAAGCGCCTAAACATCGTTGAAGAAGCTCGTCTTTACTAAGGTATAGTAATATAGCTCGTCTTTACTAATATATAGCTTTACTAATATAGCTCGTCTTTACTATAATAATATATTCCACATAAAATGCTGTATCTCTGCCAATTTTCCAAATTTATTTAAAAAATTTGGTGAGAGTATTCTTAACAAATGTATCTTTCAGGAAATGAAAAAAAATGACAAAAAAATTTTTTTACCGTGGTGTGGGGCCTTACGATACTTTACGATTCCATTTGGAGCAGGACACCCTATATGTACATTTAAGATCGGCGCCCGAATCATTTGCGTACCCGGAGTCTGGTATGCATCATCGCAATCTCGCATCTTCAATGGATCCTTCCGATTCAGTCATGCCAAAGTTATGCAAATCGGAAAAGCCCGGATTCAATGTGGCCATTGGATCCCAGCCGAAGACCATTGCATGAAGATTCAGCGTTCTCACGCTCAATTACTGTACGCTGAAGATGGACGGGAGACAAGGTACATTCGCGGATACTCGGTATGTGACCGAACATATGCATGCGACCAAACGGAGTAATTTCGAATCGGCCACCACCATGATTAATATTCGTGTGTCTATTGAAGCATATAGACCTTTCCGACCATCAGCGAAATGGACAACTGCAACGTGGTACGATGGGATGTTCTCTATGGACCAGTTTCGCGACGAGTTGCCTTATTGGAACTGTATTATTCTCGGTTCCATTTCTGCGGATGAACACTTCAAACGAAAGAGCTGATACTTTTGAACCAATTCAACTTAACGATAAGTATTAAATTGCTAGAAAAAGGGGCAAGCAAACATTTGAAGGGTCGTGATCAATGTGCCAATGGCTTGGGCTACAAAAACAGTTTTCCCGCTTCAGTTCAAAAGCACTGCGACTTTGATGGCAACGTTCCTTTGTTATGTTTATATATGAATCGGATCACTCAAATAAATTTTCGGGGTTCTCTTTTATGATTGAATAATCGCAATCAATGATGTGGAATATAAATATAATCCTCGAATGTAGTCAAAGTAGCACAGCCGTCGGTTTCCTTTCCACCCTGCTGGTAAAAGCTCCGAGTATCACGATGCGCCGGTCGTGTCATCTATTAACTTGAAAATACATTGTTTTACTGCGATCACCAACAAGTTCAATAATGGAGTGAGATATATCAATGCGTGTGTGTAAAAATTGCTGACAGCAGGGATTGAATTATTTCTACATCTAGTTACATGAGCCAACTGTTCAAATATAAACCTAAAGTGCCTCGCGAAATCGCCGGTTTCCAAATTTTCATCCTGAATATTTTATCAATTTGATAGATACATCGATAATTCACCGGAGAATACGTAAAGGGTGTCTCGAAAAGATCCGTTATTTTTATTTATTAATAAAACGTATTATTTAGTTGATAAGTACAAATATTTTTATTTTAATACAGTGTCCGATCGTAGATTTCAAACTTTAAATTATCATAACTTTAAAACGCGAGGTGCAAGAGGAGTGCGGGGCGGGTAGCTGAAGTCGCTTGCGTTGCGGATTTTTTAGTCGCCATGGAGCGTTGGTCTGGAGAGCAACATGCTTTCGCTATGGAGGCGTATTTATGGTAACTAGTCGTTTTTCGCTTACTTTGGCGCGGCGTTAATTCTGTAACCGCTACAACATTCGCCGAATAAGTGACGCGCCATCGATAAATTTGATCCAAAGTTGGGTAGCAAGATTTAGAGCTTCAGGCTCGGCTGTAAACAGGCATCACCAAAATCAAGCAGCCTCTGTATCAACTCCGGAAAACTTCAAAAATTGAACGACAGTGACTACCCAACAAGAATACCTTATGCTCAAAAGATGCTGGAGACTTTTTCCACCGAAACACGACTAAGAAACATTTTTTATAGCGACGAAGCACATTTCCATCTTGGAGGTTATGTCAACAAGCAAAATTTTCATTACTGGAGTCTCCAAAATCCAAAACAAGTGCATGAGCAGCCACTGCGTATTGAAAAGGTCACTGTTTAGTGCGCTATTTCGGGGAACGGAATCATCGGGCCCTATTTTTTTTTTAAATAATCGTGGCCAAACGGTGACGGTCAACTCAAAAATTGAAATCCGCATTTGATTTCTTTTCATTTTAATAAATATTTTTTAATTACTTTGTTTCATTTTTTACGAATTTTTTAAGTTTGAAATCTGCCATCGGACACCCTGTATAAGGTACAAGCCTGGAGGTTATGTGTGGAACACAATATCCGATAAATGGCAGCCTCGTCCCTGTTTGCAAACGTTTACTCTTTTGACGAAATTTTCAATAAAATTTTGGCTTAATTGCGGACTAATTCTATTAATGATGCGTCCAATTGCTTCCTTGAGCACCGGAATGGTCTGTGAAATATTGGCATACATTTTTCCTTTCAGAAAACCCCAAAGGAAGAAGTCCAATCGCGTCAAATCGCACGATCATGGTGGCCAATTCACATCGCCGCGGCGCAAGAAAACACGACCATGAAACTTCGTCTGGAATAACTGCATTGTTTTTGTAGTGAATTTTTACAATTTCTATGCGTTTCTCGATCGTATGATTCTTCATGACCAAACCTCAATACTTCTTGATGCCAGTTGTCAAAGATTAGTACTCTATGTTCGCCACAAAAAATGGCGCGCAATTAAAAATGTCAGGTCATTTTGAGACACTCTTCACAAGTCACAAAATAGAGTTCTTCGTAGGATAACGAAGCGCTACTTGTAGACGACACTCTGCGTAGTGCCTTCAACAGGTGCATCGCCAACTGTCCATTATCTCCAAGTATCCAATCTGGCGTATCAACGCTATTTCTCATAGATTCAAATTAACCACAGCAGACACATATTAGGAGGTTAAATAGTCATCATGTGAGAAGACGCAGTGCAACATGTGTACTCGCGCCCACTAAAGGCCATTAGTATTGGTGCCCTGTACTTCGAAGTTGTGGGTGAGAAATGAATCAATTTACCAGTACAGCATGCATATGCGTATATTCCGGTAAGATTTATCGGATTATGGTGCAGTAGAGATGCGATAGCATTCTAACGTGGGAAACCGAATCAGTACGTTCCCTTTCTGTGGACCAAATGCGAGAATTCATCAGTGTTCTCATCTCTCTCAAATGCATCACCGATTCTCTTCGCCCTGTGTGGCTACCTTGACCACGATAAACCATCTCCGAATCCCTGAGACTATGACCTACGAACCCGTTTGAATACCGTATCGGTTTCGTCCTCTATTGCATGATCACAACGTACCTAACGATCCACCTGCGTGTCCATATCGACGGCTTTAACTAGTTTCAACTAGAAGGGGGTGTCGAGCGACTGTAAGCAAGGCATCCAACAGTTATTTGGATTCAAGGCGTCAATATACCAATCCATTCATACACCATGCATCCATATATGCCCAAGAGCAGTTAGTAAGCGGTAGGTTGTAATGGCACGACTCCGACTACCACACCATGTGTGTCCTCTTACTCGTTACAATCTCTTATACATTAACCTGGGATCGTGATACATGCCACGATCACGCATTCTTGCAATCAAGAAGACTGATGTGAATTTCTAGATATCCGAGGCTGGGAAGAGGAGAAGACTAACCCAACGATGTAGTTTGATTTACGAGAATTCCTGATATGATAGAGGATGCAGCTACCACCAATACCGTTTCTATATAACCTGCTGTGGTTTCCTCCTTGTATGACGGGTACGGACACTTTCAGGATAGCGTACATTGGCGTCAAAATCGGGTCGGAAAGAAAGCAGTATATGATGGTCCATCATCCATGTATTCAGTAATGTGCAGATCCTTAGTTTAATCGTATTGTGAAATGTTGATGTGCAATTTTTCCTATGCAATTTGATTAGGTACTAACTCAGAGCATTTACTACTAGTAAATAAATTGTGGTTCCTAGGGAAAGGCTCAGACTAAATGGAGAAACATTTATGGCAACTCACATGTAAGGGAGAAAACCTTGTGGCAACTTGTCTTAGGGGGCCTGCAATAAATCCGATCTACTTGTACTCGAAAAGCAATTTTATTAGCGATAAATCGCACCTATTCATTGAAACGCAACGCAAAAGTGAAGGGAGGTCTTGAGCATTATTTTGCGACCTCTAACTAGTACGGGACGAGTCTATGATAGTTAAAAGATGATCGCAACTGCGCTAGGATGGAATAGGTGTCCTTGATCTGGTGTTATCGGAAATGAAAACCAGTGTAAACATTTTCATATGAATCTGGTCAATGATTTTTTTATTTTATGTAAAATGTTAGCTAAACATCTCAAGAATACGTCCTGGAATCGCTGATGAGCTGGTAAGTCACTGAATCTTTCAGTTTTCGTAGTTCGAAAATTTAAATACGTTTTTCTCAAAACTACATTTTTTAAGTTTGTGCGAAACATACCTTTAACACGAGTTCAACGATCGTGCTAAAACTGTACAAATAACTCAATAACAACATTACTCTGAACTTATACCGACTTGTTTATAGAAATCATTTTTAAAACGGACTTTATTGTAGAGAAGAGTGAAAATGTGAAAAATTTCCTATTTTTTTCTGAAGTGTCCCATTTCTTTATTTTTAACTTTTCAAATGATTCTTAGGTGTAAAGTCAGCATTTGAATGTTAAAATACTAAAAATGTTTAGCTCTTATTTTGAGATCAAGTTCGAAGTCATTGGATTTCCCACAAATGGACAACTGCCGCCAAAATCTTCCTGGAAGACCACGTCATAACGTCGCCATTTTGCATTATTTATTAATGACAACAATTATTTAAACAGTTTAATTTATAAGTATAAAAAAGTTCCGTGACTGACTGACCGACATATAGACAACGCACAGCCTAAACCGCTGAAGATATAACTATAAAATATGGACGATATGCTCCTTAGAAGGTGTAGAGGTACACTAAGAAAGGATTTTTCGAAAATCAGTTCTTAAGGGGGTGAAATGCGAATTGCATGGAAAATTATATTTCTTGCGTGTATTAACTTGAAACTTGGAACATATTAGAGGGTGTAACAGTACAGTACGAAAGGATTTTTCGAAATTGAACTCTTAAGAGGGTAAAATAGGGTGTAATAGTTCATATGGAAAATTAAATTAGTCCTTAAGAAGGTGAAATGGGAATTGCATGGAAAATTATATTCCTTGCATGTATCAACTTGAAACTTGGAACATATTACAGGGTGTAACGGTACACTACGGAAGGATTTTTCGAAATTGGACTCTTAAGGGCGTGAAATAGGGTGTAATAGTTTATATCGAAAATTATATTCCTAGCGTATATCAACTTGAAACTTTGTATAAATATTTTTCAAAACAAATAACAAAACGCATAATTTATGATTTTTTAAAGCAGCCCTTAATAAGGGGTGAAACTGGTTATCAAGTTTCTGTGGGTCAAATTCCACGCAGGCGATGCTACGGGCGAAAACTAGTTATGCAATAAATTGTACCGAAAGTTTCATAAATGTAAAATGTTTTGTTCCTTTCCAAAAAATATTATAAAAATTGCTTATTTTTTCGTCATTTACATGTATTTCCCCCCTTAAATTCTTCAAGATCCCATACGGTTAAATATGATATATTATAATCAAATAGCTTTCTCGCTAAATGGCAGCATACCGGATAATATTCGTTCACAGTTGTAAGCCCGGAAACGAAAAATGATAAGTAAATTAAATTCTATACATTAAGCATTGCTTCGATGGATTGCTAATTATTCAATGACCGATTATTGCCAATCATAAATGATACGGATAAAAGTAAAAATATCATTATCTTATATTAGCTCATGAATTATGTAAAAATATATATACCTCATAAATTCCGAAATAGATCTATAGTATTGCGTTGCGCTTGCTTTCGAGAATATTCGAGACCCGGGGGGTTGTATAGCTGCGGTGATACGAAGGCCAGGGGAAAACGCCTTCGGAGAGGCTATCGAAGAGTATGGTCCAGGGAATAGAAACGATTTATGTTCAAACGTGAGAATCTGTACGAACAGAAAGTAGGCTATCCCCGTTTTTGGTCATCGTCCAATTTGAGACAGGAAACGCGGTCCTGTTTCGAACGATGTCTTATGAAACTTGACGTCAAGGCGAAAGTAAAATTTATCCTTAACGATTATAATATATTGTTTTAGCTATGCAAAGCGATTTTTTTAAATTAAAACACTTTCGCGTGTCAATAAACTAAAAAGACGTAGCATCGGCCATAAAAGTTTATTCATTCGGAAAAAAATGTTTATAAGGTAACTTTGAAAAGGAGTAAATATTTGACATCACGGGCATAGGGCTCACCATGATGCGACACATACAAAGTTTTGCATCAGCAGTGCGTCATTTATAATTTTATTATAAATATTTATATAAACATGAGGTTGATCTTTCCAAGCACGATGTATTCGAAATAAAATTTGAGTTCCTAATTTCCACCGACTGTTCATCATTCACGAGTATTTTGCGTGGCTGGATTTTTCCTTCGTAACGTCGCTTATTGTAACGAGTTGAACAGAAGAAAGAAATCTTGCGTCCAGACAGGTATAAATGCGAGAAAAACCGGCAGTCGAGCTTAAAGAAGCTCACCAACAGCTAAACGGTGAACGGAGACGTCTCATCGGGGAGTTTTCACGATGCTATTGATGCAACACACGTATTCTCTCTTCCTCGTGGGAAGAAGAAATGAAAGCGGACCGAGGAGTTTCGAGTTTCATCGAAGCTTTGCACATGATACCTAAGCGTCGATGGTACGACGGTATGTACCGGTGTATGGGGCATTCCAAACTGAAGCGATCCGAGTTTTAAATTGTTGATGCTTTAAGGGGTTACACCACCTTGGCGCTCGGAAAAATAGGTATGAAAATGAAAATGTTTTGTGACGCGATTATTAAATATATAAAATAAGTCTTATTTTTTACAAATACATTATAGTTTTATGACAAATGAAAAAATAAGGAAAAAGATTAAAAAATGGCGGAGATATAAGTCGGCTGGTAGGACCCTCCTTCCAAACCAGTGGACAAAATATCTCGAGATCTACTTATCCGATTTTGATGCAATATATACAACATGTTCTTTATAATATTATCTAGGTTGTAGCATACGATTTTTTTGGATTGGTTGCCGCGATCATTTTTTTTTCAAAACTCAAACGTTGGTAAAAATTGGCGCTTTTTTTCAAACTGCTGTCATTTCTATAAAAAGTTATCAAAAATGTTTTCCCTTCGCTACACTTAAGCACCTTTCTTTACAAGACATTTTTTTAAATTTCCGACGATGCCTGACAGAGAAAAAGATTCCACCACCGGCATGGATTTTCAAAAGACGACTTATATCTTCGCTATTTAAAATTTTTTTTTTATTCGTTGTTTATTTAATTTGTTCATACAACTATAACGTATTTGTGAAAAATAAAAATTGTTTCATATATTTAATAGTCGCATCAAAATTTTTATACTATTTTCCAAGCGCCAGGATGGTGTAACTCCTTAAATCGCTATCATTCTTTTGAATTCGATTCGAAATTACCTTTTTATAACGTTACGATTTGAACGAGACCGATCGTCGAAAATTGACGAAAAACTATTTATGTTGCACTTTCTGAATTCGCGATGTCACTTGTGTCTTCAAATGATTTTAATTAAGACCGAGATTAATTTGCAAACAATTAATAAATCAGGATTTTTGTTTGGGGTTATCGTCGGACATAGTTAACTGAAAGAAAAACATATTGCAAGGGTTGATGTTTTGGCCTGGGAAGCCTCATAGATGCGCCAAACTAACTCTCGGAAATTTCACCCAGCCTTTTTCACCCTCACCGCTTCTCGTCTTTCTCTGACGCCGGTATGATCCAGATGCACGGTATTTCGGTGTATTGGAGAACCGTGGAGAAAGCGTATTATATCATTTTCCAGTTCGGTCGAATCCTTATTTCCGAGTATCTATATCGTATAGGAAAATTATTATGTGTGTGCCTATGTGGATTCGCTATAGATGTGGGATGGCTATAAAACTCGCCGGATATTGTAAATCCATCAGACGATAAAAAAATCTAACCGGGCGTTTTGCAGTTGGATTGATTGGTGAAGTCATGCGAATCGAGTGGGATTTTGTTGCGAGACTTTTAGCTTACGTAAATATAGTGATGTTAATTTTACGGTCTGAAGACCATGGCGGAGTTCGTAAACACAGTCGCCCAACTGAGCCTCATAAATTATAAATTATATGTACCCGTGGACTGAAAATTCAGTAGGTTGACCCTATAATGAAAGCATTGATATTATTCGTGGTATTGCTATTATTATTATTATTCACACTTTTAGATTAATTTAAAAATATCAAGTTAATTATTTTCAATTAGTCGTAAAATTTCAATTTAATTCATTTAAATTGAATAAAAAAATTTCATTTGATCGTATTTCGCGACTCTGTCCGGAGATACATATGGTACCCTCGTTTGAAACTGAGTACATCTCAAATTCAAAAGAAAAACAAAGATACCTCGGTCGTGGCCTGCCATCGAGACCCCGTCTAGAAATGTAGCTACAGGGTAGACTTGAACCGGACACGGCATGCCGTATCCCGTACTACGGCACTGCCGGATGAGGGTTTTACTAGGTGTAAAATGCTTATTGGCATCCAGCCCTCAAGCCGATGCTGGTACAGTGGTGAAAAATTAATTTTTGTCAAGGTCATAGTTTTTGCATTTTTAACGTCATCAATGGTTTTTCAAATGGGAACATGTTTTTTTTATTATTAAGACGTTGTAGCTGATATTCAGACGAATCCAACGACCTATGATATCATGACCTTGAAATGATTTTTCACCAAAATACACGTGTAAAAACGGGAAATCATGATGGTATTGACAATAAGAATATCCGAATAATGTATTTGAATTTTTTGTGCAGAAAATTTATTCTAACAAATGTTCGAAGTGATGGCCATTAACCTCGACACATTTTTGAAGACGTCGAATGAATGATTCTCTTGACCTTCGAATAGTTTCTGGTGTGACAGCGGCGCAGGTTATCCAACGGATACAATAACGTCAATAGTCGAAGATGTTTCTGATGTTTGTAAATACTGGCATTGAAACATAGTAAAACTTTAGTAGAGTTAACAATGTTTACCGTCTACCAATATTAGAATCAGTAGATAAGTGTATCCATCCAAAGTAACAACATAAGTAAAGTAAGGATCGTGTTTACCATGATGTTCTGACTACGCCGGCGAACATGCGAGAACGAATTACAAGAGCCTGCATTTTGTTGAGTGGCCCGAAACTCCTTAAAGCAATGGGTTTCAAAATAATAGATTCAGTATTATTCATGAACGACAAATTAATGACTCACAAAATATTTTATATAGGGTCACCTGTATTGTTCGTGTTTCCAACTTATGAAAATATCGTTTTTATTTGTTCTATATGAACAAATACTAACATATGAACACATTGCACAGTTGAGTGCTGCAACAATATATTTAATATTAGCGGAAACATAACCGAATAATTAAATCAGACGACCTACTTTAGATTGGATAAACCTACATAGATTAGTCATATATTAATCTACATAGATAACTACGTAGATCATAGATTAGAATCATCAACAGTCACTACAACTAAACATTTTGTTCATTCGCATTACCATCGTTCTTGGATCGTTTAATGCATCATCAATGTTTTAATTTAACGTGACGCTTTTAAAATATCTTTCTAAAAATTACTATTATGGCCACATTGTTGGATTATTGTGATTACTAACATATTTTGCATTCCATTTTGATGGTCCATTTCCTAAGGAAAATTTGATCCGTTTTAAGACAGGTGATCAGTGTTTTCTTCATCACTAGTGACCATATCAATTATCTCCTCATCGCCAAATGAACAATAATTCTTGAAGTGGCTTTCTCCGCTATCCATTTATATCTGAAATTAAAACATCGCGATAACTGCTCTACTCCGCGAAGCTTAGACCCTCTCTAAAGAAGATTATGCTGAGATATTTATTCGGCTTTAACCAGGAGCTTCGCACTCAGCTTTAGACCTAGTTTCGTCATAATTGAAAAATAAATCCACTGACAATTTTTCTTCTTGTATAATCCGTACTAAACCCCTAAAAATACAAATAAATATGTGTGTGCCTGTCATTACTTGAGGTTACTGTGTACAATGGCAAAGAGAAGCCTCGCAATCGGACGTTTGCCCAGCCAAACGGAGAAATGAAAAAAAAACGATAGGGGTTGAATAACGGGATCGCTGATAACTGGCATGACCTCAATTGAAGACGCGAAAAACAAACAGATGGTAATCGCGTAATTACCAGCTTGATCTGTCCTTTCATAATATACTTTTTTCAAGATTGGTAATTTTCATTTTGATCAACATTTTTCCCGTTTATGAATGCATTTTCTCTCCTTAATAATTTTTAAAATAAAAGTTAGATTCTTCTCGAGGCAAATGTTATCACACGTGCTGCAAATGCCTGATGCTCACTGGATGAGTGCGCATACGAGACGAATGCACGAGAGGGTATTCAAATTGACAGACGAAAAAAAAACCTACGGTTAAATCAGCGCCTGTAATGTGAGCATGCGAATAGATCGCATCGATCGCAAAAATGCGATTTAAACGAGCGATTCATTTTATCGAGGGTTACCTGTATCGCGCCCTGGCGCATCGGCGAGGAGGTTTTTAATCATCCAAAGTGTACCTGGCAGTCTGTATACACGAGTACGCTATTTAGAAACTTCACAACGGTAATTGCTGAGAGCGTTTGTAAACGCTATCGCAAAAGTTACGACTCTATATATCTAATATACTCGTATATATTTTACAATGAATAACATTATATATGTAACGTACGTATGTGTATCTCCGTATGTATATATATATATATATATATATATATATATATATATATATTTATATACACACACATATTAGGGTGGTCCACTTTTTTTCTTGTTTTTAATTTCTTTGCGGGACACCTGTTCAAATTATGACAAATAGAGAAAAAAAATATCGCAAATGCTGTAATCGGAAAATGTTTAGAGGTCGCTACCGAGCATTATAACATTTTTACTATATATTTGTCCCACCATGGAGCCTCAACTCGTATCGAGTATGTCATGGTCTCTATCAGATTGTGTTTAAGGTAGTAAGGTTGTAGTAGTTTCGCCACAGTCACGTTGAAAAGTTTATTTTCCGCTCAATCGATGAAAGCTTCGAAATATTTCGAGATATCCCTATAATATAGTTTGTACATATTATCGGGATTTAAAAACTTAGAAAGTAACGATGAAAACGCCTACTAATAATGTTTACCAAACTCTCACTGTTTTATCAGTCTATCCATTCCGGCTACTAGTATGTAGATACTCTGCGTATACGAATATGCACGCACTACTGTAATCTACTTCTAGTCTGCTCCAGTCTTTTCGTGGCGCTAGCGTCCCGAGACATCGCTTAATTTAAATCGCTATATCTCTGAAACTGGACGGTCAAAATTCATGATTTTTTAACCCACTTCGTCATATGTCCCTCTGTAATTGAGAGTAAACAAAAAAAAATCTGTTCAAAAGTCTCGAAGTTATTGCGTGAAATGTGAAATTTTCCACTGCTCTCCATAAGAACACGTGTAAAAGCATGAAATCTTTTATTGTCAATATCTCGAAAACGGAACGGTGAATCCTTTTGAAATTTTGGCGATAATCATTTAATAGTGTCCTGAATGAGTCCTCAAATTAAAATGAAAGCTATAGAAAAACGCCTAGAAAAAAATGCTGAAAGCTTTTTAAAGTGTTTCGATACTTGCAAAGGATTCCGTGTAGTAAACGACACAGCAGAGCGAGTAGTTGCCCTTATAGAAGATGTTAATTGGGCTATTACATATGATGAAGAACAGAAACAGTATCTGCTGTTACCCATGAAAAAAATTACAAAAGGCCCAGCACCCGCCCACTACTGCGCCAACTATGCTCGAGGTCTGGCCGACAATTGTTACAAATACTGGGCGACCGTTGGATCAAGCACGAAATGTTACATCGGTCCTAGAGTTGACAAACAGCGTTGGCCTAGCGTTGGTGCCAAACCTGACCAAGAGTTGGTGGCAAAGCGGACCCAGCCTTGGTTCCTGTGCATGGCCCAGCATTGCTTCCGGAACTGGCCCAACGTTGTTTACCAAGCGTAGGCCGACCTGTAATTAAGATATTCAACCAACCGTTGCCCGATACCAGCGCCAACCATTTGCCAATCGTCGGAGGGAATGTTTGCATGCTGCAGAGTAATATGTTTATAATGTGTATTAAATGTCATTCAATTATTTATTTTGTATTCAGATCGTACGACAATGGAAATAAGATAACAATTTGAACAAGTATGTAATAAAAATAAAGATCGCTTATCAACAAATATCATATGAAAATTATAGTATAAATTTGAAATAAAAATTTCGATACTTTGTTCATGAGAATTACAGAAAAATTCGGATACTACATACATTAAATAAAGATTCGCATAGCTGGGAAATAAGAATTAAATAGAACTTCGATAGCTTAACGAAACCCAATTCGATTACAAAAGACCAGAAAAATATAATCTATACAAATCCAAAGAACATGTGTTAAATAATAACAAAGTTAGCCATTCTTATTTGTTTGGTCCCGTCGACCTCTTTCGCGGTAACTTGCTCCTGCTAAACAACGACTGAATATCGACGAAATTTGCAGAGACTCAGTGCTATCGGTAAATTTTTCTTGCGGGAACTCTGAAACGTTAAATTATCCATTTTTATTGTGCTTTTTAATATTTTAGTGAGAATATTTCACGTTGAATACTTTTAAGGTACCTCTTATCCATTGCGATGTCGCCGTAGTACTGAAATTGAGCTTCGGTTCGCACAATTTTGTTCTCCGTCTGCATCCGCTGTATTTTATTTGCACGGGCTTGCCTATGACGGCATTCGTAATTTTTCCGATGTTATCCTTCGAGAATTTTGATCCCGCTATGACGTAGTGGCGTAGTCTCTGGAAAAAATGACTTATAATTGTGCATATTTGTACGTTTTACGTCGAGCGACAAAATGTGTATATCTGTAAAGCTTACCAAAATATATTTTTTTCCTCGTTATTATTGAGCTCGCCGTCAAATAACAAAATATCCTCCAAATTTCTTATAGGCAACTCTATGCTCAATGTTTTACGGGTTGTCGATTCTTTATGAGCGACTGCAGCAAAAGCGACACCCAAACAAATTTTCGTCGTTGTTTTCGGCGAACTCTAGAACCACGAACAATGTATCTACCGTGATACAATTTTCCATCCTGAAAACCATACAAAAAACTAACGTCGTGTTCTGTGGAAAATGTATACCTATTTTTATATGCACGTGTTCCTTCTCGAATGATTTCGTAAACACTTGGAATTGTGATAAAGCAGACTCATACAAATATGAAAAACAAATTCGCTCGAATTTTACCCGTCGCGGTTGACAGTAGGCACCTACTGGATAGTACGTTAGTCCGCGCCGCTCTCGCGCGGGTACGTTCCCCCACGCCCCCCTCCACTATGTGCGAATCCGCCATACGGCAAGAGCATCGGGCGCATGTACGCAACCCATCGGGGCCCACTGTTTTGCTACGTGGTTCGACATCGTACGAGTTGTGTCTGTTGAGAGCGTATCGGTTACCAATTTTTTTTTCACGTGTTTGATTGCATCTTTGTAAATGAAGTTTTTATTTTATTTATTTTACTTCACCATTCCAATGTTTAACATTCATAGCTTTTATTTTTAAAATGCACTTTTCTTTTTAACATTTTTATACGTACTTCACAATGTTTACACTTTTTTATACAGTCGTAGATACGAATTAAACGTAGAGCAACATTATTGCATACAGGACCGATCAATAAAGCACCGCTTCTGAAAATTTTACCATTCGGACTAAACCAAACTTCTTGAATATCATCATCATTGTCACTACCAATTTCTTCACTGTACACTGTAGCATTTTCTTCGTTACATTCCGATTCTCGTTCGTTCCACGGATCTTCAGTTTGAACATGTCGAATTTGTACATTTTCTCGGAATTCTGCATTCTCACTTCCCGATGACTTTGTATTTGACCGACTATTGTCACTTTCACTGGCCATTTTTTTTACTTCACAAGCTTTTCCGTCCTAACTTTCTGATAATTTTATGTGCTTCAATTCTCTACTTTTTTCGTACAGTAACCGCGACTAGAGGGATATTTGCGACTGCAAATGAACTCAATGAATGCGTTCTACGTCCGTCTAGTGAAGAAGAAAAATCGTTACTGTTGAGAAACGCGATCAAGCCTTCGCAATTCGGGGCGTTCCCCCACTACACATATTTTATGAGCGTAGGCTTAGCAATGAGTAACAAGATTGGGCCAGGATTTGACAGGAAATTGAATGCCTACTGTTGGCATTAATGCAAACCCAATACTGGCCCAGAGCTGGTATTTTTTTGAATGCCAGTATTCAATGTCAACGTAGGCTCGTTATTGATTAATAGAATCGACCTAACGTTGGATTTGGTGTGGGCTACCAAGCGTCGGATGCAGTTTAATGCCGAAGTTGGCCCAAGGTTGGCTGTCAGTATTATGCCGATATTCAATTCGACCATAGGCCACCCATCGGTCAATAAGACCGCCTGAACATTGAGTTTATCGTCGGGTACCATCGGTTGGGTAACGATTGACGTGCCGAACGTTGGTCTTATTGTAAGAATCGGCTATTTTTTCATGGGTAGTTGTAAGCGAACATCGGAAAAACATGCCAAATTTCCATATCAGTACGATTGCACATGCTATAAAGAATTGAGATAAAGTTACATTGTTATAAATAGTATAAACAAATTTGTATTCCGAAAAATAGTTTGGAAAAATATAAACAAATCAATTTCATTTATTTTCAGAATAATTTTGTTTAAACCCTGGTAGCGACCTCTAAATATTTTCCGATTACAGGGAGGCTTTACGATATTTTTTTTCTCTATTTGTCGCAATTTGATCGGATGTCCCGCAAAAAATAAAAAATAAAATTAAAAAATGAACCACCCCAATATATATACAGGGTGTGGCGTAAAGAGTAGTCAACCCGTTACCTGTGGTTGGAGGCATCATGACTGATCAGAAAATCAAAATTTGTGTTTAGTAAAAGTGTCATGGTTTTCGAGTTTTTGCCCCTTTTTTAAATTTCATAAATAATTACACTCTTGGTCACTCTTTTCGATGGCATGGTCACAAATAAAGGTATTTTCTCAGTCTGTTTTTTGAGAAGTACTCTTTGATAGATGTGCTATCCAATGTAAACTTTTGTTTTTATACCGCTAGCTTAATTTTTTATTATTCAAAATTTTTATGCAAAAATTAGTTGGACGAAAAAAAAACGAAACTGAGCGCCCGTGGTGTCGATGGACAATGAAATGGACTAATTTATTGTGACTTGGGCACACAGGTCACCATACATTTTTTTTACACCGCGGGCGCTCAAAGTTTCGGTTTTTTTTTCGTCAAACAAATTTTGCATAAAAATTTTGAATAATAAAAAAATTAAGCTAGCGGTATAAAAACGAAAGTTTACATTGGATAGCACATCTATCAAAGAGTACTTCTCAAAAAACAGACTGAAAAAATACCTTGATTTGTGATCATGCCATCGAAAAGAATGACCAAGTGTGTAATTATTTATGAAATTTAAAAAAGGGGCAAAAACTCGAAAACCATGACACTTTTACTAAACACAAATTTTGATTTTCTGATCAGTCATGATGCCCCCCAACCGCAGGTAACGGGTTGACTACTCTTTACGCCACACCCTGTATAGGGTGAGACACATAAATTGTTACAGAGCAATAGCACTCAAACTATTGATCATATCCAAAAATGTTTCAGACAAAAGTTTCAGTGTTCGAGACGGCCGTCATACTGGACCACCCTATTTTTTTATCGGTGGAGGCGCTGAAGCTACGTCAAGGTCAACTCCACTTTTTAAAATGGAACCATGTATTTTTTTTTTCGATAACATTATTACCGATTTTAAGACGAATTCAGCGACCTACAACACAAGGTCTTCAAGTCACGCAAAGTATGAAAATAGTCGAAAAATCGAACAATATCGGAATAATCACTTTCAAAGGATCCACTAACCTTGGTTTGGGTCTACCTACAGAAGATGCTCGAAGAAAGAATACGCCGAGCATGTACCGAAATTACACCACAAATGTTGGCTGAAGTTAGACGGTCTTTTCATCAGCGAATTAACAAGTGCTTACAAGTCGAGGGTCATCACTTCGAGCATCTTCTGTAGGTAGACCCAAACCAAGGTTATTGGATCCTTTGAAAGTGATTATTCCGGTATTTTTCGATTTTTCGACTATTTTCATACTTTGCGTGACTAGAATGACCTTGTGTTGTAGGTCGCTGAATTCGTCTTAAAATCGGTAATAATGTCATCGAAAAAAAAGTACATGGTTCCATTTAAAAAAGTGGAGTTGACCTTGACGTAGCTTCAGCGCCTCCACCGATAAAAAAATAGGGTGGTCCAGTATGACGGCCTTCTCGAACACCCTGTATACAGGGTGAGGCACATAAAGTGATACAGAGTAATAGCACTCAAATTATTGATCATATCCAAAAATGTTTCAGACAAAAGTTTCAGTGTTCGAGACGGCCGTCATACTGGACCACCCTATTTTTTTATCGGTGGAGGCGCTGAAGCTACGTCAAGGTCAACTCCACTTTTTTAAATGGAACCATGTATTTTTTTTCGATTACATTATTACCGATTTTAAGACGAATTCAGCGACCTATAACACAAGGTCATTCTAGTCACGCAAAGTATGAAAATAGTCGAAAAATCGAAAAATATCGGAATAATCACTTTTAAAGGATCCACTAACCTTGGTTTGCGTCTACCTACAGAAGATGCTCGAAGTGATGACCCTCGACTTGTAAGCACTTGTTAATTCACTGATGAAAAGACCGTCTAACTTCAGCCAACATTTGTGGTGTAATTTCGGTACATGCTCGGCGTATTCTTTCTTTCATGTCGTCAGGCGTGATAGGTGCTACCGCCATTGCGCGTTCTTTGACAAAACCCCATAAAAAGTTCATTTTCGCGATCCGATGTACTCACATTAGAACGTAATGCGTGATTAACTGATATGTCAACAGAAAATGCGTACTTGCTGCCGATAAGAAACATTGGTATCGTAAGAAATGAAAACAGCGATCAAACAAGTGTTTACAAGTCGAGGGTCATCACTTCAAGCATCTTCTGTAGATAGACCCAAACCAAGGTTAGTGGATCCTTTGAAAGTGATTATTCCGATATTTTTCGATTTTACGACTATTTTCATACTTTGCGTGACTAGAATGACCTTGTGTTGTAGGTCGCTGAATTCGTCTTAAAATCGGCAATAATGTCATCGAAAAAAAATACATGGTTCCATTTAAAAAAGTGGAGTTGACCTTGACGTAGCTTCAGCGCCTCCACCGATAAAAAAATAAGGTGGTCCAGTATGACGGCCTTCTCGAACACTGAAACTTTCGTCTGAAACATTTTTAGACATGATCAATAGTTTGAGTGCTATTGCTCTGTAACACTTTATGTCCCTCACCCTGTATATACAGGGTGAAGCATTTAAAGTGTTACAGAGCAATAGTACTCAACTATTAGTAATATACAAAAAAGTTTCAGATGAAAGTTGTATTGCTCCAGAAAGACGTCATACGGGGCCATCATATTTTTTTTCCGGTAGAGGAATCAAACCTACGTCAAGGTAAACTACACTTTTTTAAATCAAAACATGTTTTTTTTCATACCATGATTGCTGGCTTTGGGGCGAGTTCGGTAACCTACAATACAAGGTCATTCTAGTCACGCGAAGTATGAAAATAGTCCAAAATTTGAATCAAATCGCCATAATGACTTTTTAACGATTGGCAAACCTCGGATTGGGTCAACCTCCGGAAGATACTGGATATAATAGCCGTCGACTTGTGAGAACTTGTTTATTCTCTGATGAAAAGATCGTCTATCTTCAGCTAACATTTGTGGTGTAAGTTAAGCTTATCCTCAGCGTATTCTTTCTTCTATATCGTCAGGCGTGTTACTTGTTCAAGTAAAGGTTTTCATTTATTTCGATACTTTATTCTTCGGTAATGACCTTGTACATTATAATGTAGATCACTGAACTCGTTCTAACGTCAGTAATGAGGTTATGAAAAAAATACATGGTTCTGTTTAAAAAAAAAAGTGGATTTGACCTTGACGGATCTTTGGCACCTCCATCGAAAAACAATTACGATGGTGAATTTTCAGATATCACCAATAGTTTAAGTGCTATTGATCTGTAACACTTTCAATGCCCCACCCTGCACACACCCACACAAATATATTGAGGGGTACATAAAGGGGCCTTTTTCAAATACGAGTACGGTCCCGATATTTTTTTAAGATGCAAGAGTACAAATCGATATCGGTCCCAATTTCACAACTTTGTACAGGATTTATTTTGAGGATATTCTCGGTCATCGTTCAAAGGTGGATACAACCTGACGACAAATCTTGATCCGGCAGCCTGAACACTCATCAGGCCGCTATCATGCTACGGTCTAGGATGCCGTAATAATAAGGCACGCCTGATCGGTGCCGAATATCCGTCGGATCAGTGGAACCGTAGTACGGGAGTAAGAAGGCTACTTTAGGGCGACCTGATCAGGGTGCCTTTTTACTCCCGTATATCAGGCAATACTAATATAGCCCTACTAGGGCTTCGCCTAATAAGGGCCTATTGGGGCTTGCCTTATAACTTCCTCAGTATTCCACCAATGCACATAACCTCGTATATCCTACGTGGAAATTTTAATTTAGCAGCATATTATCTTTAAAGTTTTTATGTTTTTGAAAGATGTTATGGATTGTGACGAAAAAAACCGTTATGCGTGTTAGAAGATTCCGCTGTATTTCGAAATCTCAAAATACGATACAAAATGTGTCATCGTCGTGCGAACAAGGTATGTATAAACTAAAAATATATATGGGCCTTTAATACGTTATTTAATGCCTAAGTTCCTAAAAAAAATATTTTTCACCACGTTAATGTCGAAAAACACGAACTAATCATTTACGAGGTGTTTGAATTGAACGAACGTATATTTTTCACTATTTTCCATCAAAAGATTTTGAGCAAGCTGTGGGAAAAGTGATTAATAATGCCAACGATTGGGAAGCAAACCCCGCGGTTTGGAACAAAAATACTTCAACGTAAAACTGTTCAACATAAACCATAAACGAAACATTATTTACAATAATCTCTGTACTATCTTTAATTTAATTGTTTTTGATTGTTTTCTAACTTAATCTAACCTTTTTTGTAACTTCTTGTAATTTGTTTTATACTTTGTATTATAATTTTACATTATATTTCACATTACAATATTACATTACATTGTATTATAATTTTACAAAAACACTTCAACGTAAAACTCTTCACATAAAACATAAACGGAACATTATTTATAATGATCTATATACTATTTTTATTTAATTAATTTAATTGTTTTTGTTTATTTTCTAATATAATCTAACCTTTTGTGTAACTTGTTGTAATTTGTTTTGAAATTTGTATTATGTTTTTTTTAAATGTTACAATTTGTTTTTTAATCTAATTTAACCTTTTTTATAACTTTCTTCAATAAAAAATATATTGACAAATCCATTCTGGGTTTTCTATATTGGAAGTACAAATAAGTCTCCGCCGTTTGACAAAAGATGGCCCCACCAGGAGTTTATGGTTGAAATTGTCAGATGTAAAACGTCATATGGTAAGGTTGGACATCTCGCAAGACCATAACCTTGAAATATTAGCGATTTTGTATCAGCATCACATAATTTTTTTCGTGTGAAAATGTCGAGTTTTGAGCCGAATAAGCGTAATTTGCGGAAACTTTTGATTTACTTCTTTAATTTGAAGAAATCTGCAGCTAAGGCGCATCGATTGCTTGTAGAAGCATATGGTGAGGATGCTTTAAGTAAGAGAAGTTGACGTGAGTAGTTTCAAAAGTTGAAGAACGGTGAGTTTGACATCGAAGACAAAGAACGTAGCGGAAGGCCGGAAGTGTACGAAGACACGGAATTGGAAGCATTATTTGAGGGAGATTCGTGCCAAACGCAAGAAGAACTTGCACTTACATTAGGACTGACTCAACAAGCAATTTCACATCGTTTAAAATCGTTGGGAATGATTCAAAAGCAAGGAAATTGGGTTCCATATGAACTGAAGCCGAGAAACGTTGAACGCCGATTTTGCACATATGAAATGCTGCTTGCGAGGCATAAGCGAAAGGGTTTTTTGCATCGCATAGTTACTGGTGATGAAAAATGGATCCACTACGATAACCCAAAGAAGAGGAAATCATGGGGACCATCTGGCCATGCTTCAACATCAACAGCCAAGCCGAATATTCATGGAAAAAAAACTCATGTAGTGTATTTGGTGGGTTCAGCTTGGTGTCGTGCATTATGAGTTGCTCAAACCGAACGAAACCATTACTGGGGCTCTCTACCGAACACAATTGATATGATTGAGCCGAGCACTCAAGGAAAAACGCGCCCACTACTACTCCAGACACGACAAAATTATTCTCCTGCATGATAATGCTCGTCCACATGTTGCGGCGCCAGTCAAAACCTACTTGGAAACACTCAATTGGGAAGTTTTACCCCACCCGCCGTATTCACCAGACTATCATTTATTTCGATCGATGACGCAAGACCTGTCTGAGCAGCACTTCATACATATGAAGATACCAAAAATTGGGTCGATTTGTGGATAGTCTCAAAAGATGAAGCGTTCTTCCGACGCGGTATTCATATGCTGCCAGAAAGACGGCAAAAAGTAGTGGCTAGCGATGGACTTTGAATATAACATAAAGTACCGTTCTTCCACAATAAATGTCCAATTTTTTATTTAAAAAAAACGGCGGAGACTGGCTACGTAAGGCAGTTGTATAAATGTCCAATTTTTTATTTAAAAAACGGCGGAGATACTGGCTACGTAAGGCAGTTGTATAATGACCTGATTAGACAACATTATAATGTAGTGATGAGGGAGCAATATAAAAGCCAGGTCAGGCAACCTGACAACCTCCTGACCAGACAACCTGATAACAGCTTGATAAGGCCCATATGTGACAGAACGTTACACTTTCTAGCAGGGCACTATCGGATTGCCTTATAAGTACTCTACCAGGGCAGTCAGATAACCTAAAAGCGTCCTGAATCGGACGCTATCGAAATTTCTACGTGGGAACGATTACAGAAAATATAATATATATGCACAAAAATTTACATTCGAATAAAATGAAGAATATGTAGGTAGGCATTGCGTGTATAATGTTAAGCATTAAAACGATTAATAAGTGTATAATTACTGAAGGTCAGCCAATTAATTTTCTATGCAAAATAATAATGCAAAGAAGGAAGTTCGAGAAAACCCAGCTTTAGATTGTAGCTGTTATTGTAATCTTAGCATATCCTCGACTAAAATATAATCCTCATTGGAGGTGTACGATCTAAAAGCAATCCAAACAAATATAGGTGTCGACAATTTGGGCTACTCGGTAATCACTCAACCAATTTAAGTACCACAATTACAATCTGAACCTGTAAAAAATGTTTCGATAACAATAAAGAAATATAGACAAGAAAATAAAAAAAAAGAACTTCGTTGTATTCGACCGATGCCAGTTTCAACACCGTGATAAAGCTAGTAGCCGTACATAGTATTCGTATAGTGCATTCATATGCGTAAAGTCGATAAAGTCCATTCGTTCACTTCTAGAAGCTCGACGAACGAGAGACGAGGAAAGTTTCAGAACAAAGGCACGGTCGTCAGTGCGCAGATGAGACGAATAGAGCATTATCGAGCTCACCAACTGCCGGGGCAATTATTCCACGAGAAGCTTCTTCACAAAAATCCCGTGTGGCGTGGTCGCCTGTTAATTACGCACTAATTAATGGTCCTGGTTTAATTGCCAGCACTTTTTTTCGTTCCTGGTACTTTTTCATTGGGTGGAGGAGGCGGAGGTTCTCTGCGAAAGAAACGAGGCAAGCATTCATCCTCTTCAGCCCTTGCCCCCTAAGCCACCAACGCGCCCAACCCTTCAATGCGACGCAGCGATGTTTCTCATGCTGAAGAAAATATGCTCTAGCTCCTCGTGAACATCTCTTCCAGTGGTTAATCTATAAATTATCCATTTCATCGGCGTCATGATACTTGGGCGAACTGGGGCGACAAAATTATAAATGAAGCTGGGATGTAAATATCTCTCGTGACTTCGAGATGAGCATTGTTCCTCTTATCGTTTGTTATTGTTTCAAATGATGCATAATTAATGGGCACCAGGGGGTCGATTGGCGACGTTACAGATTCAAAGCAATTTTTTTTTACCATGAAAACCTTAAGGCTTCTATATTTTTGTTATTCTTCGTGTTTTCGATACTTTTCGTGCAGGAATTTTTCGGGCAGTCCACATATCCTACCACATCCCTATCAAATCCCTACACGGATGTGTTTGGTATCCACCTGAATTCCAAAGTAGACTCCCGAGTCCACTTTGGAAACCACGTGGATTCCGCGCTATTTCCCAATTGACGTCTTTTGACAATTTTTTATTGGAAATTCTCAAGCGGAATTTGTTGGATCGCCAAATAAATAATATCCTTCCGTGATCCCGTGCACGAATTTGGTGGGGAGTCCAAAGATACACCCAAATATCTATAGGGATTTGTTAGGGACCACCGCACATAGGGAATCCTCATTGGGAACCAATTGGATTCTGCACTGGTCCCCGGTGAATGCCGTTTGAGAATTCTTACCGCGCACGAATCGAAAATACGTAAAAAGTCACGAGAAAAAATCGATGTATTAAAACATAACCTGTACGCTTCGTGAGCGAGTACGTGTGTAATGATATTGTGTCAACATGAAGGAAAATAAATTAAAAATCTACAGATACTACACAAAGTGCAACTATTTTATGGCATTGAAAATGTTATCAGACTTTTCGGGTGATAAAAAAAGTACATGCAAATAATATGAGTTGCTCTCTCTCTCTCTCTCTCTCTCTCTCTCTCTCCCTCTCTCTCCCTCTCCCTCCCGCTCACCCCCTCTGTCGCCCTCTCTCTGCCGCTCTCTCCCTCCCTCTCCCTCTCTCTCCCTCTCTCTCCCTCTCCCTCGCCATCTCTCTCCCTCTCCCACGCCATCTCTCTCCCTCTCCCTCGCTCTCGCTCTCGCTCTCGCTCTCGCTCTCGCTCTCGCTCTCGCTCTCGCTCTCGCTCTCGCTCTCGCTCTCGCTCTCGCTCTCGCTCTCGCTCTCGCTCTCGCTCTCGCTCTCGCTCTCGCTCTCGCTCTCGCTCTCGCTCTCGCTCTCGCTCTCGCTCTCGCTCTCGCTCTCGCTCTCGCTCTCGCTCTCGCTCTCGCTCTCGCTCTCGCTCTCGCTCTCGCTCTCGCTCTCGCTCTCGCTCTCGCTCTCGCTCTCGCTCTCGCTCTCTCTCTCTCTCTCTCTCTCTCTCTCTCTCTCTCTCTCTCTCTCTCTCTCTCTCTCTCTCTCTCTCTCTCTCTCTCTCTCTCTCTCTCTCTCTCTCTCTCTCTCTCTCTCTCTCTCTCACCTCAATAAACGCAAACGAACCTCAACAAACTCAAATGAACCTCAAAAAACTCAAACAAACCCAAATCCACCAATATTGTAATGTACGCGCCAAAATTGAAACTTACAACTTGTAACCACAAATGACTACTCTATATTTACATGTAGAGTAATCATTTGTGGTTACATTGTAGTCATTGGTGGTTAAAAATGCTGCATTACTGCAGCATTTTTCAACAAATCACAGGCATTTAGCATGGGGCAGCACCCCTCACCCTGCTACAACACAGCAGCAGTGGAGTGGGGATAACGTTAGTTTCATGTGACATCTCGTTGAATCAGACCCCCCTATATACATCTTTAAAAGCATTTTCAATGCTAAAACCGTAATTACCGTGGATTTTCAGTTATTTAATACAAATCGATTTTTGAGATATACTTTCTTAACCAATTTGTGCTTTTTGAAGATAAGATTTATACTTTTTTGAGATCCACTCATTTTTAATATCTACGAGGGTCATTTTAAAAGTTTCCGACATTATTAACAAAAAGTGATAGTAGAAAAAAATTCTTCCACCGCCCGATAGATGGCCTTGACATATGTAAACCGAAAAAAATTTCAGTTATTCTGTTCATTACTTTGTGTATGGCACTCTTCCGAAGTTGCCAGCTGACGTTATTTGTCAACAATGATGAAAACCGAGTATCGCGCAGTGATAAAGTTTCTTCATTTGAAAGGAGAAAAGACTCAGGAAATAAAGAGTGTCTCAAAATGACTAGACATTTTTAATTGCGCGCCATTTTTTTCTGGTGAATATAGAGTACGAATCTTTGACAACTGGCATCAGGAAGTATTGAGGTTTGGTCATGGAGAATTACACGATCCAGCGACGCATAGAAATTGTGCAAATTCACTGTGAAACAATGCAGTTGTTGTAGAAGAAGTTTCATGGTCGTCTTACCTCGCGCCGCGATGATGTGAATTGGACACCAGGATCATGCGATTTGACGCCATTGGACTTTTTTCTTTGAGGTTTTCTGAAAGGAAAACTGTATGACAATGATCCACAGACCATTCCGGAGTTCAAGGAGGCAATTGGACGCACCATTAATGAAATTAGTCCGCAGTTATGCCAAAATGTTATTGGAAATTTTGTCAAAAGAGTGAACGATTGCAAACACGGACGAGGCGGCCATTTATCGGATATTGTGTTCCACACATAACCTCCATGTTTGTACCTTATATTAAAATAAAAATATTCGTACTTTTCAAATAAATAATACGTTTTATTAATAAATTAAAATGTCAGGTCATTTTGAGACAGTGGTCGTTCGAGCATTTTAGCTGAGGAACGTTCCGAGTCCCCGAAAACCGCTACAACTGACGAAATGGTTGATTTAGTGCATCGATCTGTGATGGAAGATTGTCGATTGACTGTTAAGGATATTGCTGAAGCTCGTGGGATTTTATCCGAACGGGTGTTCAAGATTTTACATCAAGCTTGAAGGTGAGAAAACTAACGGCGCGCTGAGTGCCGCGCTTGTTAACGATCGACCAAAAACGCGTACGGGTAGACATGTCGCGCGAGAGTCGTAGCCTGTTTAAAAAAAATCCGGCGGAATTCTTGCGGCGAACTATAACCGTCGATGAAGCCTGGATACACTACCATATGCCTGAGACCAAACAACAGTCAATGCAGTGGATTGCAGTGGGGGAGCCAGCTCCGAAGAAGGCAACAGTTGTTCTCTCTGCAGAAAAAATTATGGCGACAGTTTTTTAAGATAGCTATGGAATAATTCTTATCGGTAATCTTGCGTAGGGTGAAAGAATCAACGCGCAGTACTACGCTGCGTTGCTAGATTAATTGCAAGCCACAATTAAGAAAAAAAACATCTGTATTCGGCCAAGAAAAAAGTCCTTTTTCACCGGGATAAAGCTCGGGATCACACATGCATGGTCCCGATGCCAAAATTAAACGAATTAAAGTTTGAATTGCTTGTGCACCCATTCTACTCACCAAATCTAGCTCCCAGCGACTCTTTTCTCTGCTTCCCAATTTGAAGAAACATTTCGAAGGAAAAAAATATGGCCCGAATGCCGAGGTGGAAGACGCTGTGAACCAGTATTTTTCAGGTTTAGATAATCACTTTGTTTCTAAAGGTTTGAAAGGTTCGGAGAAGCGTTGGACCAAATCTATCGTGTTGAAAGGAGACCACGTCGAGAAATCAATTTTGTTTTGGTTCGAAATATGTGTTTTTCTTAAAACAACCGGAAACTTTTCAAATGACTCTCCTATATATTTAGTTTACAAACGTTTATGCAACGTACGATAACGGGGGAATCCCGTAGGATTCAAATTGAATTCGGATATTGGATTCCAATGCGGAATCCCGATTAGATTCCAATTACGTGCGTGACGTTTTCCTATAGGTATCCAATGCGATGACCCATTCGATCCCTATCAGAAAGTAGGAACAAGTATGGGAATCCAATTGGATCCCTATGACAATTTCTGCACGGGTCTTGTTATTCGAGATCATGTTCCATGTAGAAATTGACCATCGATCCAGCGCTGGCTCAGTTTCAAACTTGATTGGCCAATGCTCGGCGTCAATGGTTCGCCCAGGCATAGAAATGTGACGCGCGGCTGACGCTCGGCAGTCAAATGTTGAATACGATACCAGGATCGCGACTAGCCCATGTAGAAATTGACCATCGACCTAGCGCTGCCCATGTAGAAATTGACCATCGATCCAGCGCTGGCTCAGTTTCGAACTTGATTGGCCAATGCTCGTCAAAAATGCTTGGTCCAGGCATAAAAATGTGGCGCGCGGCTGACTCTCGGCAGCCAAATGTTGGCTACGATGCCTGGACCACGAATGGCCCCTGTAGAAATTGACCATTGTCCCAGCGCTGGCTGAGTTTCGAACTTGATTGGCAAAAATGCTTGGACCAGGCAAGAAAATGTGACGCGCGTCTGATGCTCGGCAGCCGAATGTTTGGCTGCCGAGCATAGATACGGCAAAGATGTTGTCGTATCTGTGCCTGAAATGAAAAAATAAATAATTCAACAAATTATGAATAAAAATATTCTGGCGATATTTTTTATTTCCATATGCTTTATTTATATTACTGCATATATGATAATTGGATTCAAACGTGTTCTGCTACGTTAAAGTTTTTATCTTGATCTCGGGTTTCGAACCTACGTCTTCTAATTCTAGAGCCGACCGCATTACCTATTTAGCCATCCTAATACATGTGTAAATCTCGCTTTTCGCTCCTTACTCTAATCATTTTTAAAAAATGTCAATAAATTGGCAAATGTTGAAGTTTGCATCGTTGCAACCCAGTGAAAATTAAGGTAAATATTCGAAAATGTCACTCCTGTCAGAATCGAGCTGATTTTTTTTTGTGTGGTTTCTTACAGTTAAAAAACATCGTATTTAATATTATTATGGCAGCGTATCAACAAAAACAATTACCAAGAGGGTAATGCTATACTTTAGTATCGAGCCCACGATGGAATCGTGGGGTGCGTAGAACACTGAGGTGGGCGGAGGGCACCTCGTATGGGTGCGTAGAACACAGGGGTGGGCGCAGGGTACCTCGGATGGGTGTGTGGAATCGCAGGGTGTATAGAACATTGGGGTGGGCGGAGGGCACCTCGGATGGGTGTGTGGAATCGCAGGGTGTGTAGAACACTGGGGTGGGCGGAGGGCACCTCGGATGGGTGTGTGGAATCGCAGGGTGTGTAGAACACTGGGGTGGGCGGAGGGCACCTCGGATGGGTGCGGAGACTCGTGGGGTGCTTAGAACGACATTGTTTTTGTTGATGCGCTACCATAATAATATTAAATATGATGTTTTTGAACTGTAAGAAACCACACCAAAAAAATCAGCTCGATTCTGACAGGAGTGACACTTCCGAATATTATCCAAAAATTGTTTTCTATTCTCTAAGAGTGTACCTTTAAGCGAAATAAGAGTTGGTACCGATGCATACACCAGTTTTCGAAAAAATAAAATTATTTAAAATAGCTTATTTTTTGAACCGTCACAGTAGCATAGCCCCTTAAATGAAGCCGAGAGAAGCGCTCACCTATGATAAAGACAATTTCTCTGTGCTGCCTGCACTCCCGTAGATAATATTGGTCAAGTACTCTTCATAGCCATTCTTATATATATTCGAAAAAGTTATGGTTTATTGTTTCACTGTGGACCGAGAAACAAATAAACTAAATGTGTATTTGCACTCTGTATTGCATTGCAAAATGTGTATTTGCATTGCAAAAAAGGCGTTAACGGAGAAACCTTGTGCAGTCGCCACTTTATTATACAGCACTACGAGCAAAAATATTTAGTATAATTAATTAGTAATCTAATAAATACCTGTGCACGAAATTTCGATTTATTTCATTATTTCGCTAATAACAATTCCCAGAATGTGCCTATTTTCCCTTGCTCCAGAGTGGCCTAACGCCTTAAAGTATTGGCGGTGTATTAAAACTGTATTTGCCTTTAACGATCTACCAACGAAAATTGAAGAAAAAGTTCCTAAGAATAGGAAAAATAAAGAAAGCTAGAATTGTATAATAGAATCTTACAACTACAGTTTTAATTGATCCAGTCCTCCCGGATGGTTAGAATTCTACGATACATTAGTGAATTGATAGATTCAACAAATTTAGAAAAGTATTTAGGATGGTGATTATGAGTGGTCACTCCGAGGTCCGAAGACAGAATGCCACTTTGTTTTTCATTCCCAGGCGCCTCGCCTAGGGCCCTTGAGCCTTTGTCCCTTGGCTTATCACTGAGCTCCGCAATAAATAGCCCTGGCCTGATGTTTTTTAATTTTTTCATTGGAATAGGATTCCAATTCAATATTGCCTCCCTTAAAATAACTTCCGTGGGAAGCCCACAGAACACAGCACTGGAAACGATTCTTCCAATCTTCATAGCAGTGCTGGAACTCGGATACTAGAATAGCATTCATTTGGTCGGTTACAGCCGTTTGAATGCTTTCGAATTCCCCAAAATTACGTCCCTTGGGATGATTGTTCAATCTCGGGAAGAGGAATCCGTCACAAGGACTCAAGTCAGGCGAATAAGGAAACTGAGGAGCCAGAGGAATGTTTTTACTGGCCAAAAACTCGTTTATTGAAATTGCTGTCTGACAGCAATTTTTCTCATCCCCAATTCATTGGCTAAAATCTGATGAACGGTGGTGTGAGGCAAATTCAACTCTTCCCAGATCATTCTGACTGTCAACCGACGATCTGAACGCACAAGATCCCGGATTTTGTTGACATTGTCATCGCTTCTTAAAGATGAAGGCCTCCCACTGCATGGCTAATGTTCAATCGACTCTCTTCCTTTTGAAAATTCCTTAAACCACCGAAAAAACCTGGGCTCTTGACAAAACAGTGTCTCCGTAGGCCTGCTAAAGTTTTTCAAAAATTTACGTTACACTGTGCCCAAGTCTGAAGCAAAATCTGATAGCACCCCGTTGCTTGAAATTCATGTCACTCATTTTTAGAACGCACTAGAAAAAGCAGTTTCACCAAAAAAAAATCGCTACAAACAACCAAATGACTCTAGCACGTTCACACTCGTGCTGAAGACGTATCACATGTTCATCTGCCGCCCTCCAATTACCGCGTCCCAAGCATTGCCAGATCGAACGCTACGTTACCAGTCTCATCACTTAATTTACACTGCGTTAAAACTGAAGATACCAACGGTAATCGATGTGTGAACAGTTGGTATTCTTCAAATAATTGTATTTTCTTGGAGTACATTTTCATAAGAATCAGCGAAAATCTACAGATGTTAGCCAAAGTGCAACTATTTCATGGCATTGAAAATGTAACAAACACACTTAAACTCAAACAAACAAATTTAAACCCAAACAAACAAATCAACCCAAACCCAAAAACAAACCAACCTAAACCCAAAAACAAACCCCAACCTAAACCCACCAACATTGTAATGTACATAGCAAAATTGAAACTTACAACTTGTAAATACGAATGACTCTACATGCATGCAGCATTTTTCAACAAATCACAGGCATTTAGCATGTCGCAGCTTTCCCCAGTCTGCTACAACACAGCGGCAGTGTAGTGGGGGTAGCGTTAGTTTCGTGTGACATCTCGCTAAATCAGACCCCCTATATACATCTTTAAAGGCATTTTCAATGTTAAAAACGAAGCACGTATTTTCTTTATCGCGGTGCCGATAGCCACGTTTAATTGGTAAATTTTGTCACATGGACGCGATGCTAAGGTTTCAAATTTATTAAGGTAAGGGTATACGTACCTGGATTGCCAAGTGGGAAATGCATTGGCAAAAGCTTCGCAAGAGGTATGCACGACGGATCACGGGAAGAAAGGTGCAAAAGTTGCCTTTCGTGGCTGTAAGATGGAAAAGAAGTGAATCTCCTCCGTTCAACGGAGATTCGTGTGCACTCGAGGCGCACACAATATATGAGGTGACAACAAGTGAATTGCCTCGAGTTTATCGTCTCTCCGTTCCAGTACAGCGTCTGAAAGAATTTTCCATTTTTTTCGGTTACTGACGATATATACATGTATAAATATATGGTTGATAATTTGAATATTCAAATCGAACAGGCTCTGTGGCCTGCTATACGTTCGTAAATTGGAATATATTGCCGATCACTATATGTATTTTTTATACGTAGCTATATCCAATGAAAGAGTACACTTCGGCATTTTATTCAGTTTTACTATTTATGTATGGTTCTCGAAAAAAGGAAAAAAAAACATTTTGACATTTTTGTACAATTGTTGCGAAAACTCGTGAACTGCAGTGTAGTATTCACATCACAGGTTGCAGTTAATATATATACAATAGGAGGCCTTGAATACGACTGAATTTACGTTTTTTGATTTTTTAGATTGCCAAGATGAATTAATATTTTTTCTCATGGAGACTAGGCCCGAGTGAAAAATACAACTCATCACCGGAGCTAGTGAAATTATATATCCAAAATCGCCACTAGCTAGCCTTTTTAGCTAGTAACTGTCCAGCTTTGTAACGCTTACGTCGTCTAGTGATTGGGTACAGAAAATTAGGTGGTGATTAGATCAAAGAAAATATCTCGCAGCTGTATATTATTTCTTTCCTAGAAAATGTGCAAAGATTGTTTTGTACATTATTTATATCATGGCGCATTATCACGATCTTCTTCCTCATCTACCAATTTTAGATATGATATTTGCGCTGCAAATATATTAATTTATTAATTTGGGATTATATCAGAAAAACCCTGACGTGTAAGGTGGTTTCGATCCCAGTACCTCCGGATCATAAGTCCACGATGATGTCCACTGAGCTAGTTCTACTTAGTTAATTGATTAATTTCGCATGGTTTACAGATGCGAAAAGTTGCGTTATTAAGAAATGGGTGGATTAACAAATTGAAATAACATTATCGGATTGATGACTTTTTGTGCATTGAGGACTATATTCGCCAAGAATTACATAACATCAAATTGTATTTGTTCAAACATTTAGTCTGGCTAGTGACGAATTAGTGAGCATAATGTTACTGCAACGAATGCTATCGATTATATAAACTACTAATAACGATATAAACATTATATAAACTAATAAAGATCGGCTTGGTAGTGGCTAATCAATGAGAACATAGCCACACTTAGCTAGTGTTCTCTTCGCGATGTCATAGCCACAGGTGGCTTGGACATCGCGAGATGCCCACTTGACGATTTTTTCTTCATTCGCAACGTCATCTATAACTCAAATTGCTCAGACAGCCATGAGCCAATCCATGGAGTCTAGATACCAGGAGGTCCAGCGCCAATGAAAAGGCACTGAAAAAAGCGTCCCCAAAAATGTGATAGCGCTGGGGTGCAGCGGCACCTACATGTATAGTAATATATTGGTCAACGAGGTGAAAGTGATCGGATGAGTTTCTAACCTCACGACAGACCGATCGTGACATCAAACGTCGAAATTTCCGTCGATTAATTTCCTCATGACGGCTTGAAAAAAAAACTCAAAAGCGAGAAAAGATGAGTCTTTTGTTTAAGCATATTAAATATTCCGGCTGAAAACTTTATCGCCTGTAGAGTAACTTATTGTATAATTTGTGACAAAAGTAACTTCCTTGTTCACTGAGAGTACGGATAAGAATAAATTCTTTTTTATTGTAGATATTACAAATAATCTACCATATTCGGTAATTTAAAACTATTGTAAGTATTTTATTCTTGTTGCTGCTATGCGTTTGTTTTGCTGCTATTATTCTTTATGCGTATCAATCACCGTAGCACTTCGTCGTAAATTTTATTATACTTTGACACTTAACACGAATGAGGGTTAGGTACATCAGTTGTGATCTGTTAGATCGCACCCATGTTTAGCGTATATCTATATACATAGAGGTGCCGGAGCACCCCAGCGCCATCACTTCGAGCCATTTTTGGGGACGAGTTGAGAGGCCTCGCTGGACCTCCTGGTATCTAGGCTCCATGAGCCAATCGCTCGATGGTACTACATGTAGTCATATAACGTCACTTTATCTTTTGTGACCATCGTTGGCTAAGCAGGTACGACTTGGTCATTAGGTGGTATTTTTATCGTAAAGCAGTGACATCTGTAATAAAGTTCGGCTAGGCAGTCACTAGCTAAGGGGTGCATAGCCGCAGTTCGCTAGTGTTGGGTATGTCATAATGAGATACCCACTTGAGAATTTTGTTCATTCGCAACGCCATCTGAAACTCAAGTTGGCTAGCCAGAAATGAGTAATTCGCTAGATGATAGTACCTGTAGTCACATAAACTCACATTGTTATTCGTAACCATGATTGGCAAGTCCAGTACGGCCTAGTTACTAGGTGGCATTTTTATTGTAACGTAAGGACATCTGTAGTGAAAATTGATTAGGCAGTGGATAGACAAGGGATATCACAATATTTAGAATATTACTAGCGCATAGCAAGACAGCCATTAGTCAGTTCGTATGAGCTCAATTGGACTAGCCAGTTACTGATACGAAACTCAGACAGGCTAGCACAATTTATACTCGGGGACACGCTGTTGGAGTCCACATCGTTAGAATGTAACGATATATCTTTTTTTTTCAATTCCATATTACTTAACATGGTAAAATTTTTTATTTCCCTACTTATTTTGGGGGTTCATAGCGAAGGATAAAAAAACTTGACGTACTTCCGTAACCTGAAACAGCAAACAAAAATTTAGCAACATCAAAGGAAACAAATTTCGTGGAATTTGATTGATGCAAACTTCAGTTTTTCGCGTATACGTAACTACGATATTTCCATATTTAACGGTCTTCTTTTTCTCGCTTTACCGCTTATATTTGTATGCATGCCTCGATACATATATAAAAAGGAAAAGTCTTCCGACCTAATGAAACCACTCGGAGGAGAGCGTATACCATGCAAACAATTCGCTCACCTCTGAATACGATATGAGTTGTGTAATTATTACATTTCGCAGTTTTCGATGTTTAGTTTTTTTTTGTTGTTGTTTCATCGCAACTACGCGTGCACAATTTCATATATCGGTTAATCACTTGCTCTCGTGCTCTCCCGCAGTTTCTCGTCTATTATATTTACCCGTCGTTCTTCTTGCTTTCTTCTTTGGCTCTACGTTTGCGGCACAAGCGCGCGAGAAAAAGTAAGCGAGCGAGAAAAAAGTGTAAATGCGATAAAACTTCTCCCCAGTCTCTACTCTCTCTCACTTTCTTTTTTTTTTTCATTTTCCATGTATGTGTATGAATGTACAGTGAGATTTCTGGATACTGGGTTTTGCGTCAGTTTGGGAGGGGATGAAAGCCTTTCTTTCCTTCCTTCCTTCCTTCCTTCCTTCCTTCCTTCCTTCCGCACCAACGATATCCCACCAGTCCCGACGCAAGAGTAACGCATTCGCGGGCGTTAAATATCTTTATATATATATATATATATATATATATATATATATCATATTATATATATATATATATGTATATATATAAGTCTACATTCATATGCGTATATACGCGTGTATATACATGCATACTCAAGTGTGTGTTTTTATATGGAAAAATTAACGCTCGAAAGGCGCGATCAGGCTCGCAGTTGCAGATCAAATTTTAGTATGGCTCGAGCGTCATCTTGCAAGTCGTCAATCAATAAAAACATATACCCGTGCAGAAATTGTTGTAGGGATGCAATTGATTTCCATACTTGTCCCTATTTCCTGATGAGGATCCAATGGATCATCGCATTCCCGTGCAAAAATTGTCGTAGGGATCCAATTGGATTCCCATAACTGGTCCCTACTTCCTGATAGGGAAGTAATGGGTTATCGCATTGGATCCCTATACTAAAACGTCACGCTCGTACGTTGGATTCTAATTGGGATTCCCCATCGGAATCCAATGTACGAATCCAATTCGAATCCTAAAGGATTCCCATATTATCGAACTGAATCCGATACCATTCTTGATGGAATCCCCATTGCATTCTGTACGTTGAATTTTCTAAATAAAATATATAGAAATATGAAATGAATGGATCTTAAAAAAGTATAAATCGCATAAGAATAGTTTATTTTAAAAATCTCTTTGAACAACATGCCTGAAAATCCACTTCAATTATCGTTATTTATTTGACTGCACTATGACATAATGTCATCAGAAACATAAACGCTCATGAAGCGTTGGGGTTATATGATTCAAAACGTCGAGTTTTGTTCTCGTGACTTTTTACATATTTTCGATTCGAACGTATAAGAATTCTCACATGACGTTAATCGGAAAACAGTGGAGAATCCAATTGGATCCCAATGAAAACCCCCGATGTGCGGTACCCCTAACTAATGCCTATAGAGATGTGGGTGCATCTTGGGACTCCCCAACGAATTCGTGCACGGGATCACGAGAGGATTCTTTTTTTTGGATATCAAACAAATTCCGATTGAGAATTTCAAATCCAAAATTCTCAACCGACGTTAATTGAAAAATAGTGAGAAATCCAATTGGATTCCAAAGTGGATTTGCTACGTGCGGCATCCCTATAAAATCCCTATAGGGATGTACATTCATATAACAAACATTCGGCCATTGGTTGCCGTATAATTCACTGCCCTAAGATCTCTGAGGAAGCCTTGGATTTTTTGTTTTGTTTCCGGGCCTAATTCAATAAAAAAGTATTGTATATCTGGCATATTTCATTTGGATAGCACATATTCCGGGGATTCTACGATAGCTGGGGCGCCAAATTTTGCCCACGTAACATTGTAGTTTTGGCCAAAAGAAACACTTTTTCAAGAGTAAAAAAAATCGATTTTCGATCAAATAAGGTCGATTTTTGATCATCAAAAAATCGAGCAATTGTAAAAGTCGGTTTTCGCATGTGCCTGTATGCGCATGTTTGCGTGTGTGTGTGCATGAGTGAGTGTAAGTGTGCTCGTGTATGGTAACAGGAGAATGTGTCCCTCGATCGGGGGGGGGGCAACCCCTGGCTGGGGTGGGGGTCCTATACGATAGGTCCTATACGGTACTATACATAACATGCACCATGTTATCTAAGTGTGTTTGGTGAGAAGCTGTTACGCACGTGGAAGGTGTATCACACGTGGAAGGTGTTTGCTACTGGAGCGCGGGGGGTCCTGGGGGTGCAACCCCCCGGCGGGGTCAAGGGGCAGAGCCCCTTGCGGGGGTGGAGGGGGCGGAGCCCCCCCAAAGGCACTAATCATAGTTTTTAAATGTATATCCGAATGAATAAGTCGCCGTCATTAATTCGGATGTATTAATGTTTTATTTGTAAAGATAATTTGGCGAAAATATGCATAATATTTAGCTGACTTATTCATTGCATGTAATTCCTAGATTTTTTACACTTTGCCGGGGGTATTTTTTCCGGGATTCGTTTGGGTTGTTTGGGTCTTCATGTGTTGTTTAAGTTGTTTAGGTTTTAATGGGTTTGTTTGGGTTTGGGTTTGGGAAACAAACCCTAACAAACCCACACACACACATGCGCACACAGGCACACGCGAAAACTAACTTTTCAAATGCTCGATTTTTTGATGATCAAAAATCGACCTTATTTGATCGAAAATCGATTTTTTTTACTCTTGAAAAAGTGTTTCTTTTGGCCAAAACTACAATGTTACGTGGTCAAAATTTGGCGCCCCAGATACCGTAGTACTGCCCATATTCCTGAATGCTTTTTCTAGCATGTGTACCGTACTTAATTAAAAAAAAAACATTTTGTTACAGAAACAACGCTTTTGCGACCTTTTCGCTATTGTTTTACGTTTAAGCTTCAAATTCTCCATGAGAACATTATCCCTTACCCGTTGGATTGGATGCGAAAGTATATTTGTTGCTATCGTCGTTGGTCTGTACCACTCGAACAATGTACAAAAATATTCATTTTTTAGTTGTGAAATATACACAAAAATGTGCTATCCGAGGTAAATGAGTGAATCACTGGAAAAGTAATTTGGTAATTATTTTAGGGTGTAATTCTGAAAAGCATAAGCCTCAGATTCAGCGGAGTTTTTGTTTGAACCCTCTTTTTATCTAAAAAATAAAATCCCTCGAAGGAATTTTGGAGACTCGTCCCCGATCACGACACACCACTCCTCACACTCGGAACTGTATTTATGTCAAATCTTTGAAAATTAGAGTCCACGAGAAAAGTGTTTTCGAAGAAATGTTTTAGACGATGTGTGATACCTAAAAGTGATCATATGCATGGTCAATGAAAACACCGAATTTTGGCTGTTAAAGGGAAAAAATGAAGTTTATATTATATTTACAGCTACAAATGTTTTTTTGCAGACTTACCATCTGAAGGAAACATTACAATCGCAACATATGCAGACGCCACAGCAATAATCGCTATGCAAGAAAACCCTACTTTGGCGTCTCACTCACTCCAAGGAGCACTGACACAATTCGAAGAGTGGTTTAAAAAGCCGGAGAATAACAGCGAGCGAAAGCGAATCAATGCACATCACATTCGCGCTGCGAAGAGAAGAGTGACCAACAGTCGCTTTAAATAACCAATCCCTGCCTACATCGAATGCAATAAAATATCGAGAGATGTACCTAGATAAACTTTAACCTGGAACAAGCATATGAAAACGAAAACAAAAAAGTTTTATCTGAAACTCAAAAAACTATATTGGCTGATCGGAAAAAATCTCGGCTATCCATGGAAAACAAAAAACTCCTGTACAAAGTAGTGTCGACTTATGGCACTCAGACCAGTGACGACTGGTCTGAGTGCCATAAGTCCAAAATCCAACGTCGCCATACTTCAGAGATTCCAATCTAAAGCTCTAAAAATAATTGCTAATGTCCCTTGTTACGTCAATAATCAAAAAATACACGACGATCTACGAAAGACGTTCATAAAAAAAGATATCCAAGAATTTAGCAAAAGATACGTGGAGAGCAAAAGATCGTCGTGACCTCGTGAACCGTGGAAATCTGTGACGAACGCTAGATGGAATGTCACTGGTCATTGTATCTATAATCGGCAAAACAACCTTATAAGTGACAACAAAACTATTAAATGTCCGCTCACGGAACAGATGCTAGTACAAACCCAAGGGTGAAAAAAAAACGTTTTTGTGAAAATACCTTTCGACACTGTTGATGCTCTTAAAATTACACCCAAACTGTAACTGTCACTATCCGATAAAATGTTTCAAAACTTTGAGCAACTATGCGTGTACCGAACATCAAAGCCGAAACGTTAACGTCGGCATTGTTGAAGAACTGAAATGCTTTGAAGGACTCAGTAATCATCCTCATCGATCGCATTACTGCTTTTACTAGAAATCTTTTGGAACAGTTAGCTGAAATTTTCAAGGTTGAAAAACTAACGACTACGGCGTACTTAGTCAGTGAAAGAAAGCAAAGGAATTGCTTAAACGCAGTATGCTCGTCTAGCTAATTAGCTGAGAGGCTTCCACGAACGTTTCGATGATTGGAATGAACCCCAGTGAAAAATACAACTCATCACCGTCTAGCCCTGAGCTGATAAAATTATATTTCAAATCGCCAGTAGCTAGCCGTTTTAGTTAGTAACTGTCCAGCCTTGGAACGCTTTCGTCGTCTAGTGACGGGATACAGGAAATTAGGTGGTGACTAGTAAAAAAAAAAAGATCTCGCTGCTGTATAATATTTTTTCTCCAGATAATGTGCAATGATTTTTTTTCACATTATTTATATCGCGGCGCAATTTCACGATATTCTTCCTCAAATGCCAATGTTGGTTACCATATTTGCGCTGCAAATATATCAATTGATTAATTTGAAATTTTATTAGATAAAAACGCTTACGTGTGAGGTGGTTTCGACCTGGGTACCTCTGGGTGATAAATCCACGACGTTATCCACTGAGCCAGCTCTACTTACTTCATTTATTTATTTTGGATCGTCTACACATGCAAAATGTTGCGTTATTAAGAAATAACTGGATTAACAAATTTAAATAACATTATCGGATTCATTACTTTTTGTTGCATGAGAGCTACATTCGCATATAATCAAATAACGTAAAAATGTATTTATCCAATCATTTAATCTGGCTAGCGACAAATTAATGAACACAATGTTACTGCAACAAATGCTATCCATTATATCACCTCCTAATAGCGATATAAGCATTATATAAACTAATCAAAGAGCACATAGCCGCAGTTGGCTAGTGTTGGCTGAGCCAATAGTCATTCGCTACGTGTAGTCACATAACCTCACTTTGTTATTCGTAAGCTTGGTTGGCTAGTCCAGTACGGCCTAGTTACTAGATGGCATTTTTATTGCAATGCAGCGACATCTATAGTGAAAATAAATTGGGTAGTGAATAGAAAAGGGCTGGATAACAAAATATTTAGAATGTTACTACCTCATGGCGAGGCAGCCATTAGTCAGTTCGTATGAGCTCAATTATGTAAGTCATTTACTAGTACGTAACGCAGACAGGCTAGCACAATTTCTACCCGAGAACTACACTACTCCAAAGAATTAAAGAAACAGAACATTTCTTCCATTTTTTTAGTTTTTTTTAAGCGCTGTGGCTCTGTGAAAAATGGTCGTATCGAGATGAAAAAAAATGTCTCTTGTTTTGAAATCTTTTCGTAAAATTCTTTTGTGAGCTACAAAAATTTTCAATTTTTTTTGTTTTTTTTTTCAAGGGTCTACGGCCTCGGGAATTTTTTTCAGTTGTACCAATGCATACGTCAATTGGCTTGTTTATTCAGCTACAATTTCATTTTTTGTCAGTCTCTCTACGTTAAGTCTTTTGCTGAACATTAAGCTGAAAACCTGGGAACATTAGTCTTTCCATGAATATTTGTATAGTGGTAGATTTACTGAAACACCAGAAAAAGTAATTTTTTTGTACTTTTTTCAAATTGATGTTAAGAGGGGAAAAAAATAGTTTCTCCAAAATCAATAAAAGGGTCTTGTAGAAAATGTATTCAAGTTTTCAAAACTGCTCCTCAATTCCCTGTGCGATCATTGGTTGCTGAGATATTGATGATCAAAGACAAAGGGATCCTTTTCCATTCAAAGTCCGATATCTCAGCCAAAAATTGATGTAGAGAGACTGGCGAAAAATGAAATTGTAGCTGAATAAACAAGGTAACTGACGTATGCATTAATTGAACTGAAAAAGAAAATCCCGAGCCCGTGGACCCCTGAATAAGAAACAGATAACAAACCAATTTCATTACTTGACCAGTCGAAGTTTGGCACATCACGACGAAATGTTGTGATTCAGCAGAACAACGCTTCAAACTACAATACAACCGTGATGCACACTTAGTCTGTCGAAATGAGAGTAACGTTAACGTCATCCACGAACATCGTAATGAAGAACTCAGCCACGGGCCGGTCGAAATTACACCTATCACAGAAAAAACAACCATGTACATAAATAGTCGTGGCAAGCCCAGAACATCCCAATAACCTTAAGCCTCAATAGACGACGAGCATGTGTTCCAGATAAATTCGAGAGCGAGATCCATAACTCCTACAGCAGTTTGAAAACCTGCTCCGCGCCTACAATAAGCACTGCCATAATAGGTTACCAGCTGCGAAAAAAACGGGACCGTCTGGAAATCTTCTAAGAAAAACTGTCCGACCTCCAATTTACGTCGACGCAATGTAAAATCGTCATATATTCGACATCCGGTGTCCTTTCAGGGGGTATCCCTAGCTGGAAACTGTCCATAAAATCGTTTTTTTTCTTTCATATTGTTATAGTGTTAACTTTCAAGAATAGTTTAAGACCAACCTGAAGGACTCAGGATCCTGAAATTCTAAAAATTGACGAAGTTACACCTACTTTAGTGGATGATTCGCGTGTAACGAAAGCGGACATCAAAGCACAAGAACACTCAAAAGAGGCTCGCACTGCCCGCAGATTGCATAGATTAGGTGTGCAACACGATCTCGGTGATGAGGAAGGACACTTATATGGTGCCGGAATTGCTGACCAGTTGTAAGGTGACAATATTTCACAAGATCATGTAAAATATGTACCAAAACTTTGAACGCGATTATCTCGAAACTACATATCTTGACACGGCGGGATTGATATCTTGAGTAACTTACACACTATTGACTTGAATTTGCAAAGTTAGCGTTCAAACAGTAGTCATTTTCGGTTCACGATCGCATCCTTTAATTGGATGAATCCTTTCTTAATAACAATGACTTCAGCATGCTGTTTTTCAACAGAAAAGTGAGGTTTTCTTTAGAGAAGCTGTCATTTTTCGTATTTTTCCACATTTCGAAAAGTGGATCGTGAACCCATAGCTAGTTGGATATATTTGAAGTAAATGAATTTTGTGTTCGGTTCAGATTACATTTGAGCCTGGTAGAGATCCCGCGTTTTCGGGCCTCGTCGCTGGAGGACGGAAACGCCAACTGCAGCACCACGAACACGTTGAAAGATATTCTTCCGAAAAAATTACATTGTAGACACAAACATATGTACAACATGCTGGGAAAATAATAATTTGTTCCAACCAATGTGTTACTAGAAAACAAATTAATCATTCTGACCCTTCAAATTGGGCTTCCAGAGGGATACCCCCTTAATGCGAACTTTGGAAAACCAGACAGGTCATCTGAGTTTTCGCAGACCCCCATGTCCATTTAAGCCTCGTCATCTACCAATCACCGACAAAGACGGTTCTGCAATAGCGGGGTAACAACAGATACAATTTGCTCTCGAACTGGATCGGCCCAACGGAATAAACGAACCAGCCAGTGCCGGCCAACCTATGACCCAACAATAGCAATTACACTTAGAAATTAGCAGTGCAATGCTATTTCATTTAGATTTAATATAATATATGCAATACCAATGTATTCTCATTTTATATTCAAGCCGAACTCATTTGAACTCGTAATTGTGGAATCGTACATGGCTTCTGACATACAAAATTTTAATTACAAAATCAAACTCCTCTTCGTATTTTCAATATCGATTTCTTCATAATGCTAACCTAAGTCTTTTACAATGGGATGTGAATGACTTGCTATACGGACACGGAACTGACTTAGGCTGCCCAATCCTATGCCCATTTAGGGATGTATTGATCAGTAACGATTAGTACTGCTGTTTTGCACCACTTAGCAAGAAGGAACCCTCGAGTCTCTGGCCAACTTTGCAACTCAGGGGAAGTCTACAGCGGACTTGGTCGCAACCAAATTAATGAGTCTCTTGCGACTCTTGGGACTAACTAAGTGAAGCTCGCTTAGAAGTAAGTTCATCAAGCTGTGAAGGGTTTGCCTTAATGAACCTGTGAGATGGTATCGAGAACATTCCACCAGTACGGCTTGTATATCAGCTCGTACAGCTTGATGCTTTGGAACTTTTTTTTGGTTCGAACCTTTTTTTTCTTTCGTTCTACATGAACGTTTATTTGGAAAAATGTGTAGCATCAAAGATGATGCCTATGGCACAAATTGACCCAATAGGTTAGGTGCACCTACCAAATACATACGCAGGTCTTTCACACGTCGAACTAAAAAATATGGGTACGTTGAATAAATTCTCGCTGTTTTCCAACAGATGGCGTTACCAGAAGTGCGTGCGTGTAGTTTAAGATGGGTAACGCATCTGTAAAGAAATACTGTAAGCAAGCTTGAAATTCAGTGTATGTCATTTCGCCGAAGTGTAAACAACTTTTTTTTTCTTAGTGTTAAACATGTCAAATTTCATCCCAAAACAGCATTTGCGCCGCATTTTATTGCACTACTTTATTTTTTTAAAGTCTGCACTTGAAGCACACAGAATTCTTGTTGAGACTTACGGCGACTATGCTCAGTCGGCAGCAACATGCAGAGATTGTTTTAGACGCTTCAAAAATAATTATCTTGATTTTGAAGATAAAGAATGCTCTGGCGCACCGAAAAAGTTTGAAGGCAAAGAATTGGAGGCATTTCTTCATGAAGACTCATGTCAGACGCTAGCTGAACTTGTAGAATCATTAGGAGTTGATCACACAATAGTTAGGAAACGTTTCAAAGCATTAGATTGAAGGAATGATTCAAAAGCAATAACCATTGGGTGCCGTACGAGGTGAAACCGAGAGACCTCAAAGGGTGTTTTTTCACGTGTAAACAGCTGCTTCAATGGCAGGAAAGGAAAGGTTTTTTGCATCATATCGTGACTGACGATGAATAATGGATACACCACGATAACTCTAAGGGCAGAAAATCATGGGGTAAGTCCGGCCATGCGTCAACATCGTCGGCAAAGCCGAATATCCATGGTTCCGAGCTTCTGCTCTGTATTTGGTGGGATCAGCTCGGTGTAGTTTATTATGAGGTGCTCAAACTGAACGAAACCATCACGGGAGATCACTATCGACTACAATTGATGCGTTCGAGCCGAGCATTAAAGGAAAAACGGCCGCTATACGAGCAGAGACACGTGAACGTGATTTTGCAACATGACAACGCTCCGACACATGTTTCAAAACCGGTGAAAACCTACTTGGAAACGCTTTAATGGGAAGTCCTACCCCACCCGCCGTATTCACCAGACATTGCCCCTTTCGATTATCACTTATTCCGATCGATGGCACATGGCTTGGCTGAGCAGCACTTCCATTCTTATGAAGATGCCAAAAAATGGGTCGACTTTTGGATAGCCTCAAAAGACGTGTCGTTTTTCCGACGTGGAATTAAAATGCTGCCAGAAAGATGGGAAAAAGTAGTGGCTAGCGATGGAAAATACTTTCAGTGATATGTTTTTTTTACTAATTTTTTAAAATAAATTATTTACTTTCACGAAAAGACAGCGAGAACTTATTCAACATCCCAATATAAACTACCAGATTGGGCTATTTCGTGAAGTACACTACTCTTACTAGCCTTAGCCAAGCGCCTACACAGGTACGCTAACTGAGAAAAGCTGAATTAGCGCTAGAATGGAACTAGATTTTTTAAAGTGATTTTCCACTCGGGTATGGTTAATACTCTAAAGGGGCTTCACTCGCGATAATTCGGTGTTCCAATTCCCCGCCACTCTTTCTCAATTACTTTCGTGGACGAGATTTTTTCCCGGTACTATATACACGAGTACAAGAGAATGCGCAAAAAAACGTAAGTCTCTCACCACTAAAGCAGGAGGGTCGCTCGTCCCGGTAACGAGAAACTGAAGGAACCCCTTTTTACCCTGCATGTTTTTGTCTCTTGCCCTCTCTTTCTCGCTCTTTCACAATCTCACCTACACACGCATACAAACGCAGGTTCCTGTCGTTAATGGATGTTCGCGATTACGAGAAAAATCGTAAATAAATGGTCGCTGTCGTAGGTGGAGGGTTGAACGAGCAGGCTACCCCTGATTTCGTAACGGCTTTTCACCGAGCCGGATGGTGGAGGTAAGAGAGTTGTTTTATCTTTCAAACTGTGATAAAGGGGAGGAAGAATGGTAGGGAGAGAGTAAGAGACATAGTAGATAAGGAGAAAGAAGAAAAAAAATGTATGGGAAATTTATTCGGATGAATTATTTCGTTGCCATGGAAACTGGCGTTCTCACATTTAAGGGGTTTGCATTAACTGAAAATGAAACAAAATGCGATTTATTTTTATCGTATAGTTTTATAGCCTACGGTCTATACTGTGCAACAAGAATTTCGTAAAAATTCAAAGAATGATCGATTCCTGATGATTTTTGTGATGAGACAGATGGCCTCCTGCACTACGGTGAAACGTCTTTCGCGTGCGGTAACTTTTTCCGTACGATACCTAACGATATGCATTATATTGAATCCAACAATACATTATGCTAATGATGCAAGTGATAGAATTGACAATTGAGCCTAATATCTAGGCAAGGTGTCACAAAATCGATGCACAGCACATAGAGACGACTGAAAAGCGTGCACTGGACGCATCGAAACAAGGGTCAACTTGACCAAGCAGCCCAAAAAGAAGCCGAAAATATTGCTGCAGTTGTGGAATAATTAAGGCCTTATATACGCGAAAAATTTCAAAATTTTTCATTTTTTTATATTTTGATTCCATTAGCCTGACCGGTTAGGAATATTTTAAGCTTCACAGAATTGAAAAATTCCAAAAATTGTTAAAGTTACAGCATTTAGAGCGTAAAAACTTTTATTTTCTTGGAAGCAGGCGGATAGCGGAGGTAACCAGCCGCGCTATACGGAGACAGGTGCGCTAGATCGGCAACTACCCTTTTCTATTGTTCACCTATTATCCCTACATAGAATCGTGTAACGGTAAAGGTAACAGGTTTTGTCGGTTTGGTCTACGATAAAAGTAACGGTTTTTTTTCGGCTCGGCACAAGCATAAAACCAGGAGGAGGAAGTAAAATTATTTAGTCTGAATTGAGACATTGTAGAAGCAAGACAAAATTGTGAGCTCAGACAGTTATATTTTAACATGAGTGATTGTGAAGAAACCCATACTAGTTTAGATAGGAAGGGTTCACGATTCATGGGAGGATGCCCAGGCATTCGTAAAAAAACGTCTATTTCACGGCAATCAGTATACGAAAAAATCGGAAGCCGAACTAAATACAAGTGCGTCTGCAAAAAAATTAAAAGTGTCGACAGCACTCGATGTAGATATTGACCGCGCACATGGCTACGTAATCGTAAATTTTCTATCCGTGTTCACTGCAATTGCTTCTCTCGTAAAGTGCAAAACTTGTAACAGTGACATGAAGTTCTCTGAAACACGAGTTAGAGGATTGGGATTTCCCTTAGTTATCAAGTGCGAGAAGTGCGAGCAAAAGGAGATAAGTTCGAGTCCTTCGCCTAAAAGTTATTGTTACGAAATCAATCGCAGCTTCACGTTGGCTATGCGAATATTAGGTGTTGGATTGACGGGAATGAATATTTTCTGCGGTATTATGAATCTCCCAAAATGCTTCAGTTAAACGCTCTACGACAAAATTACCAAACAAATACGAGATGCAGCCAAAGAAGTTGCAGATTCGTCTATGCGAATGGCAGCTGACGAAGAAAAAAAAATAACGGCAGAAAACGAGAACACCAAAGACGCTAATGGAATCGCCGTCTCCGGGGATGGTTCTTGGAGAAAAGGAGGTTTTTCTTCGCTGCAGGGTGTTGCGACACTTATCGGAATTTTGTCTGGGAAAGTTGTCGACATTATCGTCAAGTCGTCATTTTGTAAGGCCTGCCAATCGTGGAGTGAAAAAAAGGGAACAGAAGGATATGAAGAATGGTACGCAGAACATGAAGATAAATGCACAAGTAACCACGAAGGAAGTTCTGGAAAGATGGAGGTAGATGGAATGGTTGAAATGTTCAGCAGAACTGAAGATTTACACGATACAAAATATTTGTATTATGTTGGAGATGGCGATGCAAAAACATTCAAGAGCATAACAGAAGCCCATCCGTATGGAGAGAACATTATGATACGTAAACGAGAATGCATTGGTCATGTTAAAAAACGAATGGGCAGCAGACTCCGCAACGTCAAGAAACAAACAAAAGGTCTCGGAGGAAGAGGCAAATTGACTGCAAAATTGATTAACGAATTGACAGTGTTTTATGGATTGGCTGTGAGAAATAATTGCACGTCTATCGATTACATGAAGAAAGGAATCTGGGCAACATATTATCATAAGTGCTCAACCGATGAAAATCCTAGCATAGCAACTGTCCTTCTGGCAAAGAAAGTTGGTGCACGTAGCGACAAGCCGAAGCCGCAAACATGCTCGACTCATATACCCATAAGCCTGCACTCGATAAGACTGTGGCAGAAGCGATCAAACCAGTGTATGAAGCACTTAGTAACGACGAGTTACTGGAGTGATGTTTAGGAGGCTTCACACAAAATAATAACGAGTGTTTGAATTCTAAGATTTGGAAAATTGCTTCGAAAAATTCATGGAGTGGTTTAACGATTGTTGAAATCGCCGCATATATTTCGGCTAGCACTTTTAACGACGAAACAGTCGCCTTTCTCCGAATTATGAAAAACCTTGGTATTACGATTGGGCCGAACGCGATAGAGACTTGCGAACATCTGGACGAATTACGCCTTACTGCCATTGGAATTCAATCTGAAAAGGCAACAAAAGAAGCAAGGATTGCCGCCAGAAACGACAAAAAACATGCTGGAGACGTTTTAGATGCCGAGGAAGGCCCCACATATAGCGCAGGATGCTATTAAATAAGGTAAGATTGCATTTATAATAGATACCGCGCGGCGCGCCCGACCGCCAACATCAAAGCCGTTTTTCCACGATTCACTTTTTTGAACCTTGTGAAAGTTCTAACTCTTGAACGAAGGTTCAGATCGCTTTGAAATTTTTACAACATATTCTTAGTATCATCACCTATCGTGTGAACCACAGAAACAAAAATTTCAATGACACAAAAAAATATAAAAAATAAAATACCGACAGAAAATTGAGTAAAAAATGTTGAAGTTTCGAATTTTTATTATAATAATTTCTTTTATAATATTGTTGGTTCACATTGAAGATACATTCATTATGCAATTATAAATATGTTCATTTTTTTCAGACACCCACATCGATGCCGAGAACTCACCATCAACGCGCGCGCAAAAAAAAATACATTGCTTTATTATGTTATATCTCCGCCATTTGTTAATATTTCTGATTTTTTTTCATATACTTAACCATGTGCATAAATGACCTGTAAAAAAAATGTTGTCAAAATGTGCGTCATTTTTTTTAACCGCGTCTAGAAAAGTACCTTCGAAAATCGGCGAAATCGCGTATATAAGGCCTTAAAACAATTTTTTAAACTTTCCAACTAGTAGTCTATATAACAAGGAACTTACAATTTAATTGTTTAAATGCCAATTATAATAAAAACAGTATTTTCGAGCAAAAAGTTTTGAATAGAAAAGGTGTAAATCTTGTTAAATAAATTTACAATAAAAAGACCTTATTCATTGATTTGCTGACACAATTAGCAATGGTTCAAACTGTCATCATCTATAAATCCATGGGTAAAAGAGGTTACAAAAAAAATGAAAATACCATCTCCGTTGTAAATTGGTAAAGGAACATTTTTCATTCGAAAGATTTTTCTCGAAAATGCATCGTTTCGTCAAAACGATCATTTGAACAATTAGTTCGTCTATAAAATAAGAGAAAACCCCTGTTAAAATGAAATAACTCCTATATTCGTATTGCCTATATAAAAAAAAAATAACGATATTAAACGAAGCTCTAAATTTATACGGAAAATGTAGATTTTACTATAGATTTTACCTTTGCATTTTTCTCGGAACTATGTTTTATGAAACCGTTCAAGTGTATCTCAAAATTTGTTTGTCCGATTCACCTAAATTTCGGACAGAGCATAGTTAATAAGAAATAAATGTATAAATAGTATTAATAACATTTTCTATCATATGACCAAGTGATCTTTATATCTTCATTCATTTGTTAATGACAAATGGTTAAAGTTGTTTTTGGTTGCGACAATCGTATTTTGTTATAAAGCTTCTCATTTTTGCGATTTTAAAAATTTAATATAAGTATCTGTTCATACGAACGTTTTATAATTTTACTAAAAGTACATTTTTTATTCTTCATTCCAGAACACTATTTCAGTTGCCAGTACCATTCCCACCGATTGGCCATGCAGCTACGTTGCGACTTTGTTCAAATAACAATAACTTTATTGTTCATCAATATTTTCAATAAAAAGAACTCAAACTGGCTTGATTACCTAACTGGAAGTTTAGCTGCGGGGCACACTAGAGTTGGATCCGGAATGCCGTATCCCGTACTATGGCACTCTAAGGGCTGCCGGATTAGGGCTTTACTAGGCGTTAAGGCTTTATATACGCGATTTCGCCGATTTTCGAAGGTACTTTTCTAGACGCGGTTAAAAAAAAATGACCCATATATCGACAACATTTTTTTTACAGATCATTTATGCACATGGTTAAGTAATGTAAAAAAAAATCAGAAATATTAACAAATGGCGGAGATATAACATAATAAAGCAATGTATTTTTTTTTGCGCGCGCGTTGATGGTGAAAGTTCTCGGCATTGATGTGGGTGTCTGAAAAAAAATAAACATATTTATAATTGCATAATGAATGTATCTTCAGTGTGAACCAACAATATTATTTAAAAAATTATTATAATTAAAATTCGAAACTTAAAATTTTTTTACTCAATTTTCTGTCGGTATTTTATTTTTTATATTTTTTTGTGTCATTGAAATTTTTGTTTCTGTGGTTCACACGATAGGTGATGATACTAAGAATATGTTGTAAAAATTTCAAAGCGATCTGAACCTTCGTTCAAGAGTTAGAACTTTGACAAGGTTCAAAAAAGTGAATCGTGGAAAAACGGCTTTGAAGTTGGCGGTCGGGCGCGCCGCGCGGTATCTATTATAAATGCAATCTTACCTTATGGTGGACTTACCTTTGGAATTTTTCAATTCTGTAAAGCTTAAAATATTCCTAACCATTCAGGCTAATGGAATCAAAAATTTAAAAAAATGAAAAATTTTGAAATTTTTCGCGTATATAAGGCCTTAAATGCTTTTTGACATTTGGCTTGAAGCGGATGTCGGTTACAGACCTGATGACTTATCAAGCCCTTATCCGGCTGCCATATCTATGGCTTAAATGAAAAATGAAATAATCAACAAATTGTGAATAAAAAATTTATCATAGTATTTTTTGTTTTCATACGCTTTATTTGTGTTCCTGCATGCATGAGAATTGGATTAAATCGCGTCCTGACTCGTTAAAGTTTTTGTCTAGCTGCAGAATTTGAACCTATGCCTTCTAATTCTACAGCTGAGCGCGCTACACAACACTTGTACGAACCTGCTTTTTTTCGTTGCTTATTTTTATCATTCTAAAGATTGTCATTCATTTTATTATTTTTTTTTATATAATTTTTTTCCTTGAAACTTCGAATAAAATCTTGAAATAAAGTTAAAAAGGGGAATCTGGACTTATAATAACCAACAATAATAAATTCACTTGTAATGTATTTTTATTTTCATATTATTTAGATATTACAGTCATGACAAATTTGGTTGAACTTTGGTTCGTGGATTAATAATAATTTAAATTATACTTTGTTAAATAGTACGACTTTTGTCCTTAACCTATTCCTTGGCTGTCTTCGCCGCAGGCTGCTCAGCTATCAGACAACTATCAGCGCCTTACTACGGATACCGTAATAAGGCATGCCTGTTCCGTGCCTTATGTCCGCTGGATTACAGGAACCGTCGTACGGGAGTAAGAAGGTACCCTGATCAGGCTGAAATAAAGTAGCCTTCTTATTCCTGTACTAACACATGGGTCATTACGTCCCGGGACTGACACACAGATGGCGTCGCCAATGCCATGCCGCTTTTGTTTTTCGGTAGTACCAACCTTCAAAAGATACATGTAAAAATTTCATAACATTCGGTTCAGTCGTTGTCGAGATATTGAAGGTTAAGTGACGCTAAATTTGTTTTTGCTTAAACGATGGATAAAAACGAGTTTCGTGTGTTAATCAAACACTGTTTTTTAATGGGAAAAAATACCGTTCAAGCTCAGCAATGGCCTGAAAAGTGTTACCGGGAAAAGTGCCCATCGAAAACAACCATTTGCCGATTGTATGCGGATTTTAAACGCGGTCGAACAACCACCGATGACGCGGAGCGCTCAGGTCGTCCAATGGAGGTGGCTACGCCCGAAAACATCCAAAAAATTCGGAAGATTGTTATGTCTGATCGTAAAGTGAAGTTGCAAGAGATAGCTGACATCCTAAAGATATCAAAAAGCACCGTGTTCAAAATTGTGCATCAAAATTTGGCTATGAAAAAACTTTTGTCCAAGTGGGTGCCGCGTTTGCTCACAGTGGAACAAAATCAACAACGAATTGATGATTCGGAGCGCTGTTTGAAGCTGTTTACGCATGATAAAAAGGATTTTTTGCGTCGGTACATAACAATGGATGAAACATGGATTCATCACTATACGCCGGAGTCGAAAATAGCGTCAGCCGAGTGGAGAGGCGAGCCTATTTTGAGGCAAAAGACAAATCGTTCTATAAGAAAGGCATCGAAAGTTTAAACAAACGTTGGAATGATTATATCGCTATGGAAGGTGGCTATGTTGATGAATAAAGTCGCATTTTGTAAAAAAATGTGTTTTTACTGGTTAGTCCCGGGACTTAATGACCCATGTGTTACGGTTCCACTGATCTGGTCACCACCCGGCCTGATCTGGCCATGCCTGATCTGCATCAGGCATGTCGTAACACGGCGTCCGTGGCAGCTATGTTACGGCGGCATAGAGACTACCTTACTTCGGCCTGTTCAGGGTGCCTTCTTGCTCCCGTACTACGGTTCCACTGGACCGGTCAAAATCCGGCACAGTGCAGGCGTGCCGTAACATAACACGGCATCCATGGCAACCATCTTACGGCAGCATGGTTCCACTGATTCGGCCTTACTTCGGCCTGTTCAGGGTGCCTTCTTGCTCCTGTACCACGGTTCCACTGGACCGGTCAAAATCCGGCACAAAGCAGGCGTGCCGTAACACGTCATCCATGGCAACCATGTTACGGTGGCATGGTTCCACTGATTCGTTGGACATCCGGCACTGATCAGGCCTACCTTACTACGGTATTCCGGACCGCACCTTGATAGCGTCCTAATCAATATTCAGGCTGCCGGATCAAAATTTCAAGTCGGGTACGTATTAATTGTGTGTAAAATCTTAAACTCTTCATTCCCAAACTGTCAGCAGAAAAAATATTGAAAATCGATCTGTTTTTTGAGCCCCAAGCTCAAGCCGACCCATTAAGGCGGACACTCCCTATAGACTTCAAAAAATGCATTTTTTTTAATTGCCAAGATTACACTTTTAATCAGTAGAATACGATGCAGTTAGTGATTTTGGTCAATTCTCAAAAATGACATCCCGAGAGCCTTTGAGCGTGACCCATCTCTGTTCCTTTTGGAGCCGTGCACGCAGGTATAGGCACTATGTAGAGAGGTGGATGAGTCGTCTATTCAATAATAGCTGTTAGATGGGGAAAATGAGTATTACGAGGAAGCTGAAGGAATATTGTATGGTGCTGGAATAGCTGCCAATCAATTGATGAATTTAAGACCGACTAAAAATTATCAAAATAAACATGTTTTTGGCTGGGTCAAGTTTGAATTTTTTTTCCGAAAAAATCAACTTTTTTATTCTAAGGCCTCCCCTTTGGCCAATCATGTTTATTTTTCCAATATTATTAGTTCATCAAGTGACCATATGTATATATTAATCAATTTTTTTGCGCAGACTGTTTCAGATAATCCTACGAGGTGCTGGAGTGTACACCGCATTCGGCCTCCCTACCGGCCAGGTTTACGGCGACTAGTTATATCTCCGCCAATTTTCACTTTTTTGAACAACGAAAGTCGTTTTGAAAACTAGAATTATGTAATAAAAACTACCTAGGACCCTGAAAATATATATACATTCCTTACTCTCAAAAAAAAATCACGAAAATCGACTAAGATTTGGCGTTCTCTAGGGAGTGCCCCCCTTACGGTTGATTATGTGCACCCAAAACTAGTCAAAGATCTCGACACTTATGACCATTCTTTTTATTTCAACTTTATTACATATCAATTAGTACAATTAAATATTTTGCGTTATTCGTAGATTTCATCATGAAATCGCCAATAATGAGCTTTGTGGCTTTTATGAAATCAATAATCGTAAGAATTAAATGCATGTAAAAAGATTTCACTTTTCTGTGGTTTATTCGTCTGCATAGACCGCAGCCGATTGATTCGCTCGATAGTGGGGCTGAAATCCCACAATACACTATCCACGAATCAATTATTTTTTAATTCCACTTAATTGTTTCCGCGCGGCGTATTCATCCAAGTTTTAGCATTATCCCTCACACATACTTCGATGATATTCAATATAGACGCCGAAATTTTTTCACTTTGTATTTGTTTCGTTCCGTTGAACGTGCACGTTGGATTATTCGCTAATCCTTTGATGGAAAATTTCTCAAATTTCGCCAAATGTATGGATCAATAGTCATCCACACTTTTCCGGTACGCAGGTCGGGATTAACTTGAGAATCATCAATTTTTCCTTCATTGCAGCATCCACGTCGTAACGAGCGCATAAAGATAATAGTCACGCAAAAAAAATGGCGTTTCAATAGACGGCCGATAATAATATATCGGATAATAATCGATGCAATTTGTAATATCAATTTCGCGCGTTATTTTATTCGCTTTCACCATTCCCTTGCAAATTCTCGTGGTTATTCGAGCATTATACACGATGAGGAGAATTGACGGATTATTCCTCGTTTTCCTCCCTATTCGTATACACTCCTCTCTATATTTTCATCCCCTTGCTTTTTTATTTCGTGTACCTTCATCCCTGTTCCGTCGAGATCTATATACAAAAATCTCCGTGTTCCTCGATTTTCTATGTGATACGCTCTTCGCAAATAATAAAGCTGTGCTGCAACGTGTACCTTATTCGTTGCAACATATCTCAGTTTTTTTTTCTTTGCATTTCAAGGTTTCATCGATTACCGATATCATCAATGTGGTATTACTTTTGTGTCGATAGTACAAATGCAATACGATTACCCGTATTACTCGTAGATTACGTACGATGAGGGGAAATTATAAATCGTTTTTCCGTTCAAAAGTACAAGTCCCTTCGTTAATGCCGATTTCTTCTAGCTTCCGTACGAGGTCTAAAAAATCTCGTTTTTTTTTTCATATTGCGTATCCGCGCGACCCAGGGGCCATAAACATACATCGCAACGAATACTCGAATCACCGTGTTTTTTCGCGTTCAAGTAAGGGTACATTGCTGCGAGCATACCCTTTCATTTTTTTTTCAAATGCACATCGTGGACTCGTCAGCTAGGGAAATTATTCAAAATCCCCTTGGAACCTTGTCGTTAACTATCTTTTTCCCCCTTTGTTCTACGTGCTTTTTCCACTGTTATTTTCAACGCGTTTCGCATCTGCCGGCAATGCAAAAAGGGGAAAACGTGAGGAATGGGACGAAAACGAGACGCGAGAGACGTTGTATATGCAGAACAACGAATAACGAGGATTCCCACACCATATCAGTATCTTCATGGGCCATTCTATGTGAACGAGAGTTTGTAAAAATATACGTAACACACTGGGAAAATAAGCATTCTGTCGGTATGTTGAAGCAGGACACAACACGCCTACAACATGTGTACGACTTGGTTAATGCGTTGAAACAATCCGTTTACTTACTTCACCGTGTTGAAATAACATGCTTTATACCATTTTTGGCAACAACACGATTTCAACAGGTTGCCGGAGAATACGCTTAATGCAACACACATAAACTGTATCTAATCAATCCATTTTCTCCCGAACAACACACTTGGTGCAGGTACACGCGACTCGAACAGCACATTTCATTGCACAAAGCATCTCAAAACAACTCACCTGCACGCGTGTATCACAAACAACACGCGTCGAGTGAGTTGATATAACAATATGCCGATTTTTCATAACCCCGCTACGCAGTCTACGCAAGGAATACCTTGTGGAGATTGCTTACGCACAGTAATTCTTTGTGTAAAATGGTTACGCAAGACTAACTCCTTGTGTAGACTGGTTACGCATAGTAATTCCTTGCATAGACTGGTTACGCTAGAATAATTCCTTGTGTAGACTGGTTGTGCTAGAATAATTTCTTGCATAGACTGCTTACGCTTAATAATTCCTTGCATAGACTGGTTCCGCTAGAATAATTCTTTGCATGGGCTGGTTACGCTAGACTAATTCCTTGCGTAGACTGATTACGTTAGAATAATTTCTTGCATATAGACTGCTTACGCTAGAATAATTTCTTGTATAGACTGATTACGCAGTGTAAAAAGTAAGTGGTGTCTTAACTTTTGTTAGGCATAGAAATATAAAGGTTACTGGTTCTAGGCAAAGCCTGCACATAAGAGTAGTCTGATTTTGTATCCTTACAATCAGCATTCGCAAGGCTAATTCCCTGGGAAGACTGGTTACGCAGTTTCAATACTGACAATTGTATTTCTTGCATAGAAATACTGAGCCCACTGGTCCTGTGGAACAATTCAGCCTGAAAGATTACAGGTTCTGAGTGTCCGCAAGTGCAGTTCCACATTTCATCTTATATATACACTACGACAAAGAATTAAAGGAACAGAACATGTCTTCCCTTTTTTTTAGTGCTTTTTGATACGCTGGATCTCTGTGAAAAATGGTCGTATCGAGATGAAAAAAAGCATTTTGAAGCTTCAAGTTTCTAGTTTCGAAATCTTTTGGCAACATTTTTTTATGAGCTATCGTTATCCCGGAATCATAAGAAATAGCGCAAGAAAATTTTTTTCAAATATATATTTTTTTTTTTTTCAAGGATCCATGGGCTCGGGACATTTTTTTCAGTTGAATCAACCCATAGATCAATTACCCTGCTTATTCTGCTTAAATTTTATTTTTTGTTAGTTTGTCTACGTCAATTTTTTGCTGAGATATTCGACTTTTAATGAAAAAGAATCCTTTTGTCTTTGATCATTGATATCTCAGCAACCAATGATCGCACAGGGAATTAAAGGGTAGTTGTGAAAACTTAAATACATTTCCTACAAGACCCTTTCATTGATTTTTGAGAAATAATTTTTTTCGCTTCCTCATTGACGTATATCGAAAACGCGAACTTTCATGAATCAATATTCCGTACAATTTATCATAAATTCAATTACAATTAATACATTATAGGTTAAGATGAAGCCATTGATTTCATTGTGGATCTGTAAATTTGAATGAGAATTCACTTGTTTCAAAACTTAAAGTCAAACGAACGCAAAAAAGTGTTCGGAATTAGCGATAAAACAACGTGAGAAAAAGTGTGAATGATCGAGGCAGAGCAGGGAGGGGGGAAAGGGACGGAGCGTGGGATGGGGGTGAGTGAGGAACGGAGAACAAGAGGAGGGTGGTTGTATTGGATCTCAGGTCACCCGCGACGAACAAGCCTGAAACCGTGTTTATCGTACCCAGCTCACCGCAGTGATTTCCTATACGAGTATCCCAGAGATTGAGGATGTTGGGCGGGGTGGGGGTGGGGGGTATGTTCTACACGGAACAATTCGATCACGATAATCAGGGATTACTCCCAGGCTATACGATTGTGCTCTTCCTGCTGGAAAATCGGAGAAGACAGCACAGGTGTTGCTGTTCTACCAGTTTCAATTGGTATGGACGGTGTAGCAAATAATTATACGGCTCGCTCTAAAAACAGTCTGAATTCAATATATAATTCTACATTTTTATAAGCCTTTATATAAGCGAAAAAAAAAGTTTTTTTTTCGCGATTGATTTCGCCTGAACTTTTAAAAATATTTTGTATTTCAGAATACAATTTTTCAACGAAATGTTGAAGTTACAGCATTTGGAGCGCTCAAACTTTTATTTTCTTTGAAGTAGGCTGATGATCGTTGCGCGCTATGCCGAATTTCATTGTTACTCTCTGCCATGCTTCCCTAGGAGGCATTCTGGAGACTTTTTTATGCTGTAATAGGCCAAAAATTGGGCGAAGGCTGCTATTGAAGAGGTTGGAGCGTTACCCACAATCCAAGATTTAAATATATATATATATATATATTGTTGTAATTTTTTTGGCTTCTTAGCATCAAGATGAACCATTCCTAATAACGGAGTAACGTAAACTAAACATTTGTAAACATTTAGAAGAAAAAAAATCCATCTTGCCCATCGAAAACCATATATATTCAATATTGAACCATCAAGGTTTGATAAAAGATTACGAATCTTTTTAAACTATTAATCTTTTTAGTCTAATAGAAGATCACGACTCTTTTCATAATAATCATTAATAATGTTACACTTTTTCAAGTTGGTAGTAACACAACAGTTTTACTATTTCACGTAATAAATACGTGAAATAGTATAAAATCCATAATTTTTCCCTATAATTATATATCTTATGTAAACTTGTCATCTACAGAATAAATCTATACCTTGTCTGCATTTTTTGTGGTTTATTGAGAAAAAAACGCATAAACCGTAATTTGACTCAAATAAACCGCTCCAACCTCTAATATAAGTTAATATTATGTTTTATAATAGATACCGCGTGGCAATTCGTATCGCTAACTTCAAAGCTGTTTTGCCACGAATCGCGCATTTTGATCTCGTGATAGTTCAAACTCACGAACGGGGTTCCGATCGGTTTCAAATTTTTACAGTATATTCTATTTATCAATACCTATCGTGTGAACATCGAAAAGTCAAAACATTGATTGCCCATTTTAGCATTGAAAATGTTAAATAGCATTGAAGATGTGTATAGCGGGTCTGATTTAGCGAGATGTCACACGAAACTAACGCTACCCCCACTCCACTGCCGCTGTGTTGTAGCAGAGTGGGGGAGCTGCGACATGCTGAATGCCTGTGATTGGTTGAAAAATGCTGCATTCCATGTAAAGTCATTTGTGGTTGCAAATTGTAAGTTTCAATTCTGTGTGTACATTACAATGTTATCAGGATGATAAGCATATTTACAGTTCGAGAGAGAGAGAGAGAGAGAGAAAGAGAGAGATCCAAAATAAATTTTTTTAAATACTCAATCAAGAGTACTAGCTAACGATTTTTATCATAATTTGTCATTCCCTAATCTCCTGAAATGATTTCTGTCGAAGGAAATATTTCGCCTACACATGGAACCGAACCTACAACCTACCTACCTATACTATGCATGCTGCCATTATTCTATCAGGTGCCCATGTTTTCCTAATCGTAGATTTGGTATAATAGGCAAAAGTAATACCGGCTATTATTCTGAATAGTTGTTACTTCCCATATAGGTGAAATTTTGCACAGATCTTCTTTATGATAGTATATGTCACTGCTTAACTGGATTTTTGGCGCATCCTATTAGTTTTCGAAATTTCGAATTTTGACAATTGATAAATTATAAATATAATATAAATATATATTATATATTATATATAGGGGAGAGTGGTCCTGAGTCGGCACTGCGGGTTGAGCCGGCACCATGGTGTTCCTCAGAGATGGAGTGCGTGTCGGCTCAATTATTTTGTCATATGCCATGTTGGTAAACACTGACGTAAATTATGCTTACAATTGTCAGTTTAGATTGTTCTGCGCAGCGTGAGCGCGTTTATATTTTTCGTTTGTGACATAATTTAATTTTCGTCATTTATTCTGAAGCAGCTACAGATATGTAAATATTTCAAAAATTTGAAATGAGTGAGTGCATTGGTTTCTTTATTCAATGTTCTAATTGATTGGTTTTATCGATTTTCCATTCTGATTTGTTCGCGTGCGTAATCACGTGAAACGGATAGAAAGTCGTAGTGGTCTTGAGTCGGCATCAAACAGGTGGTCCTGAGTCGGCACCAATTTTTTTGATCTTGTTGCTTTTTTCCATTGTTTCTGTTATTTTTTTTTTGCATTTTCGGTGTTTTTGCTCTATAGTCATGGGACGCAATTTCAAACGCAAGACACAAAAGATAAAATACGACAACAAGAACGCCAGTCTTCGCAGCCCTCCACAAGTGGATTGCACTTGCGTTCGCGTTCGCTACAGAGTTCAGTACGCCCCACGTACTGCGAATCTGACGACGATAGCGAGTGATCATCTCTTTTTCAATTTTTTTTTTTTTTTCATTCAATTCAAAATTCATATTTTTTTATTTTCAACATTGTACTCGAAAAATGTTTCCATATAAAATTGGACAAAAAATGCATGTTTTATTCTTCTAAATCGTTCAAATTCATCTATTTCCTGTCGTAATTTAGAGAATCTGCGCTTTTTCCTGCATTCGAGTGAAAAAAATGGGGTGCGGGCTCAATACCAGGGGGGTGCCGACTCAGGAACACTATTTTGAGAAATGATCAAGATGTACTTTTTCACTCCGCACTGCATTGCGACTCCAAAAGCCACACTACACCTTCCTAAATGACATTGGATTGTAGGCAAGCGATCGCTGTACGCAACTAAACACTTAGCAGCGCTATGAAATCCGATTTACCTTCTGTTTTCGGACAAAAAGCTTAGTGGGCCGACTCAGGGCCACTCTTCCCTATATATACATATATCGATATGGCGTGCTAATACTATCTCTACTTTATTGATACGATTTGAAAATTATTTACGTCTTCGCTATAAGCAAAGATTACCATAATTTTCGTCGTAAGGTCACTTTTCGTAAGGTCTTGTAACGAATTATACTTGACAAATGTTAATGTTAACCATATAAATAGTACAAACTTGCACTAATTGTGAGATAAAAGTTCATGGTATTTATAAAAACCGTCCATGTTAAAACAAAGTATAGTTAAATTATTCATAGTTTAGTGACACCATAATCATAAAATGATTAACACAATTATTAGCGTATATCATAATATGGTTAACAGAACTATTAGCGTTTATCATAATATGGTTAACATAACTAAAGGGTGTATCAAAATGACCTGACATTTTAAATTGCTTGCCATTTTTTTTCTGGCGAACATAGAGTACTAATCTTTGACAACTGGCATCACGAAGTATTGAGGTTTAGTCATGGAGAATTACACGATCGAGCAACGCGTAGAAATTGTGAAGATTCACTACAAAAATAGTGAAGATTTGGCAGAGACGGTTCGAAAAGTCCGCAACGTCTTTTCGTCATCATAACGCAACATCTCGCAACACTGTGGTGAATTTAATCACAAAATTTGAGGTTAGTGGTTCAATTCCGCCCTCGAAAAGCAGTGGCAGTCCTCGTACCGGTCGGTCAAATGAAAACATAGCCGCAGTGAGTGCGAGTGTTGACGAAAGTCCTTCCACCTCGATTCGCCATTGTGCTCAGCAATTGAACATTTCAAGATGTTCTGGGCAGCGAATTTTGACGAATGATCTGCATAAGCATGCTTACAAGATCCAATTGACATGAGAAATGTAGCCAGCAGACCATGCGCAGCGCTGTACATTCCGTTCCACGCATAACCTCCATGTTTGTATGATATTAAAATAAAAATATTCGTACTTTTCAAATAAATAATACGTTATATGAATAAATTAAAATGTCAGATCATTTTGAGACACCCTCTATATACGTGTGTCTACACATGCCATTTTCTCGGTTTACTTGAATATCTAGTATCCCCGAAATAACTATTATCTATTGTGAAAGGCTTTACAATATCGACATGGCTAATTCAGAGCTATCAAAACATCGACGAACAACTACCAATTCTATGAATAGAACAGTAAAAGTTTAACCAGAACAGAACTTAACGTACGTTATACGGTACTAGTACTTGTGTACCGATATTGTGTTATCACTGAATTCACCATATTGATATTGTAAAGCCTTCTACAATAGTTTATAGTAATTTCGAGAGTACTAGATAGTCAAGCCCGTGCCGAAATTGAGTTCGGGCTTTGATCGGGCCCATCTTAATTTTGCTTAACTTTATTAAGACCCTTGTCTGAAAGCTTTACATGGGCCTTCAGTGGCCGGTCACACTTTGCTACCGAGGGCCATCGAAGGCAAAATAACCAAGGCCTTTAAAATTGTCTTAACGGTGCCTCATAAAAAATATTGCAGCCATATGCGTACGTGCGTGTGCACTGTGAGAAAGAAATGTATTGTCCAATACATCTGAGGCTTAGGATTCTGTCGTATGTTTTAACACGTTTGATCCCGCGTTGTTCCAATGAACGCACTGCATGCGTATTGGTTCAAGGCATCACAGCTCGTCTACTAAACGCACAGTTTTATTATTATATTCATTCAATCTCGACAATTATTATGCCACAAATTCTTCAGTCAAGCAATTTATACGGATTTGCCCCATAATAGTAAAGTCTAGTAGTATTGGGGAAATCGCTTATAGGGAATCTACAACTACATCCCTTAAATGCCTTTACTTTGTCTCCGTACTTAGACCATAGTTTTAGTCAACCTACCATTCCCTAATAGGGGCCCGGTCTGATTCTTTTACGGAAAATCCTACTATGGAATCCACAAATAATCCATTGAAGGTCCCGAATTGTATGAGGGACCTTCAATGGATTATTAGGGGCATATACCCTGCCAATTTTCCGCACGGGTACTCTTCGATTATAATTGTCTTAATCATATTATGATTGCGGGGTCGATAAATTATAGGGAATTTGACTATTTACCCTCTTTTACCATGCGCGTTTTTTGTTCATACTATACACTTTTCTCTCAGTGTGGGCAGACGAAAGCTGGCAACGTTTGTTGAAGGTGCTTAGCGATTTTCACAGACACACGTTCACAGATTCTAACGTGTTGACTTTTTCTTTGCGACGTTATTTTCAAATTCTACTTCTTAGGGAGACGAAGTAATTTATGTGCCATATGGTCCCTCGAACTGGACAAAAACTCGGATGGGGAAGGGAGAAAATGGGGAAGAAATCGACTTACGTATGGAGGATAAGAATCATGTACGTATTCGTAGAGTTAGATGGGAGAAGAAAAGTTTTTCCTATGGATTATAGAGTCGGATTTTTCGTCGTCGATTCGAGCTCAACGAACAGCCCTGAATTCGCATTACTTACTAAACTGTAGACTGGGTCGAATAACATTCTTTTCCATTCGTTTCTATACGATCCGAGAAAAGCTAAGATCTATACGTTCAACAATCCGACGCGAAAAATCTTACCGGTCGCGAAACAAAGGCAATCGAATAACCGAAATGAAGACGCAAACGAAGGGGAGAAAAATATTGTAGAAAGGATTCTGTGGAAATATGGATTGCGGTGAAGTTGGATGGTGCACAAGTTTGTGCTCTGAAACAATTACGGCGTAAGGACCCAGATAGAAAGAGGGTAAGAGTGGGAAAGAGCAAAGGGATCACGTAAAAGGTTCACAGATATTTCTCTTTTTGTGCACTCGATGCTCGTGGCAAAGGAGAAAGAGAGACTGGCAGTTAGAGGGAGAAAAAGCCATGGACGCAAATCCCTCGATAAATGGTGCCACGCAGCGTCGGCGAAAAAAAGGCTGCTCCGCTTAATAGAAATTTAATTGATCCTTCGGCTATACGCAGTCAGGCGTAATTTAAATTGGACTGGCTGAACGAGTAGAAGCGTTATACGTGGTGGACGAATATATATATATAGATATTAATATTCATACCATACACCTAAAGATATATGTGTAATTACGGAGCTGCAAAGATAACAGAAGAACAGAAAAATAGAGCGATTCCGGAAAAAATTGAATAAGCATACATGTTTGCTTTGATGAATACTTTAAAGGGTAACACTTCTTCAGAAGCTCGAAAAATATGTGCTGATCCAAGAACTTTTTGTGCGTGAAGAATGTAAATCGATAATCTATTGTCAGGACTTTACCGTATAGATACGCCCCGAGTAGAAATTATGCTGGCCTGCCTGACTTACATGCTAGTAACTGGCTCGCCCAATTGAGCTCATACGAACTGACTAATGGCTGCCTCGCTATGAACTAGACATATTCTTAATATTTTGTCATCCAGCCTTTCTCTATTCGCTACCCAATCGATTTTTCACTATAGATGTCAATGCGTTACAATAAAAATCCGACCTAGTACCTAAGTCGTATCGGACGAGCCAACCTCACATAACCTCACTTTGTTATTCGTGGTTACGAATAACAAAGTGAGGTTATGTGACTGGACGTACTATCATCTAGCCCATCACTCGGGCCTGACTAGCCAACTTGAATTTCAGATGGCGTGGCGAATGAACAAAACTCTCAAGTGAGTATCTCGCTATGACCTAGCCAACACTAGTTAACTGCGGCTATGCACCCCTTGGCTAGTCACTGCTTATGTTAGCCGAATTTGATTACAGATGTCGTTGCCAAGACCCGGTGTGTTGGTCTAGTGGTTAGCGTGCTGGCCAGCGGATCGGGAGGTCGCAGGTTCGAATCTCAGTCGCGTCCCTTTCGTCGTGAAATATTTTTCTTCTATATTTTTGGCGAAAGACGACTAGTTCCGTGACTGGGAGGAGAACATGGGACCGGCTGTATCGGTATAGGTTTTCCGCAGTTTCCCTATGCCCATGGCAGACATGTCATGTTGAATACGATACAGAGGAGGAAGTCGGCTGCGGCTGCAAGGTGGGGGATGGGAGCTTTTGACGGGGCATTTGTGGAGGGGAGGTAAACGGGGGAATTGTGGAATGGGAGATATAGAGAGGTGATATGGAATGGGTGACAGAACGAAGTTGAGGTGGGTTGGGGCTCGTAAAAAGGGGAAGACCCTGTATGACTGGAACAAACCAATAAAAAATAAATAAATAATTTTTTTTTTTTAAATACAGATGTCGCTGCCTTATGATAAAAATATCACCTAATGACTAATCTAAGTCGTACCTGGCTAGCCAATGATCGTCACATATGACAAAGTGAGGTGGTGACTGCATGTGGTTCCAGCGAGCGATTGGCACATAGCTGGTTGAGCAATTTAAGTTACGGATGGCGTTGCGAATGAAACAAAAATCCTCGAGTGGGTATCTCGCAATGACCTAGCCAACACTAGCCAACTGCGGCTATGTGCTCTTTGATTAGCCACTACCCAGTCGTTCATGATTAATTTATATAATGTATATACAGTCAACTCTCACCTATTCTGCCGCCATCTATTTTGTCTTCTCGGCTATTTTGCGAAATTCCGACTAATTCCGACCGCTTATTTGTCCGAAGGGTCCTTCCCCTACCCCCCTGCTCTATGCTCGTCTGCTCGTAGGTATAACCTCACTTACCTTCCTAACCTCGTCTTGAGGTAGCCTCCGCTAAAATTGTACTGTCACTTCGCGCCATTACCGTGGGGCGTCGCTATTATCACGCGTCGAGTGGGGTGCCCCTCAGGCCGCAAAATAAACGGGAAGCATCCGTCGCAACTCAGCAAAATAGGTGAGAGTATCCTCATTAGTAGTTTATATACTATATCCTCATTAGAAGTTTATATAATGGATAGTATTTATTGCCATAACACCGTGCTCATTCATTCATCAATAGCCAGAATAAATTTTTGTGCAAATGCAATTTGAGGTTATGTAATTCTTGAGGAAATCAAAGAGGAAATGTTATAAGAATTCATGGTCAAAAAATGTTTCGTACACTAAGCGAAAAAGAGATATATTTCTTCTGTTATTCATTGGCGTATTGTATAGATAAATGAAATGTAAAAAATGGTCTTACTTTTGGTGTGAACGAAATAATTTTCCTTCCTCTGTATTCCGAAGACTAGACAGTGCATTATACGCAAAAATAGAAACTCCGATCGCGTCTCTTCGCAAAATAGCAAGCAATGTAATGTTGTCGCATTTTACGGTCCAGTACATTATTAACCGATATGAAGAAACAAAAAGTTGCGTCGATCAAAAACGCAGCAGCCGCCCACCGAAGCTAGAACCGCATCGAAAACGTGCAACTTTAAGACAAATTAGAACCGATCCTAGAATAAGTGCTCCGTATTCGGTAGCAATGATTGAGACCGACTATAATTTAAGCACTTAGGCCACTCTAGAGGCCAAAAAGGGCATATTTTGTGATTTCTTTTCAGCGAAACCATGAAATAAATCGGAATTATAAAATAAGGGTTTGATTACACACGTAATTGACTATACAAAATTATTTTTTCCACAGCGATACATGTCAAAATGGCGACTGTGCAGCATTTTTCCGATGACGCCTTTATTTCTGGAAGGTCAACAGCCGGACCAAAAACTCGTATAATTTTTGAGTTATGATGAGACACTAAAGTTTTTTTCGATTATATTTAAGAATAGCTATAGAAGTACGTAGAATTTTGTTAATATATTGTTTTTTGTCAAAATAGCGCATTTCTAAAACAAAAAGTATAAAATGCCATGAGAAAATCGTCAGAAAATTGTTTATAAAAAAGGAACTATGTAATATAATTTAAAAAACCTACGTAGTGCCTCAGAAAATGTAATTCTAAATGTACAGTTAAAATTTCACGTGAATCGGTTGAAATTTGTTTGAGTTATGAGTGCGGCCGACTTGAAAAATGTAGTTTTGAGATAGACGCGTTTAAAATTAGTAGCAAATAACGACATGAATCAAGAGGGGTTGCGCTAGAATTCGAAAATCGAGTACTTAGAGATTTTTCATACCCATAATCTTTTGGAATATAATTTTATAGGTACTAAGGTACATTTTCAACAAAAAAAAAAGATTTGTGGAAAATCCTAGAGTGGCTAAAGTCCTTAAGCGTAGTGCCCGAGACAGTCCCGAACGTTATGAGAAAAGCCGAATATGATCATCGCGTAGCACAAAAAAACCGTTCATCAGTAACGTGAATAAAAAAGGAACGCATGGATTTCGCAAAAGAACATGTTAATAAGCGAATTTGTATCTGGAATTCCGTTATATTCAGTGATGAGAGTAAATTTATCGTCTTTAGTTCAGATGGTCGTGTTATGGTGTCGAGAAAACCGAATACGCAGATGCACACCAAAGATTTGGGTCCGATAGTGAAGCACGGCGGTGGCAGTGTTTGGTGTGGGACTGTATGAGCGCAACTAGAGTAGGAAAGTTAACATTTATTGACTGCATTATAGATTAATGCGTTTATATGAATATTTTGAAAGATAACTTACAAGAAAGCGCACGAAAATAAAATCTAGGTGAGGCATTTATTTATCTACAAGACAACGACCCAAAGCACACGGTGAAGAAAGTTGAGGAGCGGTTATCGCGCAATGTGCCTTTAACCAACTCCGTACACCTCTGCAATCACACGATTTCAACCTAATTGACCATTTATGGGAAGGTGAATAAGGAAATATGTGGTCAGAAATACAGAACAATTGAAGACCGCGCTTCGCAAAGTGTGGGACAAAATCGAGCCATCGACGACATCGAAACTAGTCGCAAGTATGCAAAAACGCTTGAAAAAAGTTTTGAAGACCCTCCGATTACTAGGTATGGTAAGAACATAAAACCACGATAAATAAAACTAAAGCTGTGGTACAAGTACGGAAACTTTTTTGGTACCTATTCGGTGAGTTATTGTTCTGTTTATTTATTTAATGGTGAAGTCAGTGTTTTTTATTTGTTTTTATGTTGAGTTTATTATTAATTTGATTATTTATAAGACAAAAATTAAAATCAATATAGTAGCCAAAGATTGTACGATAATATAAAATAAATTATTTTGTACCGCGTGTACGGAAACTTTTTTGACCCACTGTATATATATATTGTGACGTTATTTCTTTCGAATGATATTTTACGCACAAAATAAGCCCGTCACGGCAAGGGCGAGTAGGCGCCAGCCGTTAGAAATTCTAACGACAAATTTATTTTCTGCCCTTCGACGATCGGGACGACTCTTTCCCAGCTACCACAGCCTTTTTTTATGGTAGAGAGGCTGGGTTGATTCGCGAGGACCGCAGTTTTGAATTAATTTCGGAGACACTGATGTTTTCGGGATTACAAAGGTTTTTTATTTTCAGGGTCGTCCTCGCTGAAGGCGGGAACAACGAGATATACAAAGTGATAATGCCAAATGCCTGAAGAAAATAAATTCCAGATCCAATTTCTTTCTCTCTCTTTAACACTTATGGGGGGGGGGGGGGGGTCCTTTTACAGTTGACTACTTTCGGGAACTTAACTTACGTGTCTCGAGTTCGCGCGATTCAAAATGGAACTCCTCTCGGCAGTTCAAACTTTACAAGCGAGGGAACTGCAAAAGACGGAATCTGCGGGAAATGTCGGAAGGTCTTCCCGAGTGTAACCGGGCCACCACAACAATATCGCTTGTGGCTCAAATTTCTCTAAAAATGTCCTTGAACGGGCCACAGTGTGCGCATTACACAATACCAAATTAGATCGAAACGACGGCCTCACTGCTACAGTTTCTGCAGACCGCGATCCGGTAAAAACCTCGGTCTTGATCCCCGATAATTCCGGTGGCGTCGGTTTCTTGAGTAGCGAGAACGGCTACGGCTCAGAAAATGGGTCTCTCCTCGTTAACACCTTAAACTCGAGTGCCGCGGTTTTTCGGAAATGCCTCCTCGTGGACGCGGGTCCCGACCGCCACCCTTTATCTAGTCCCAGCCTTCTCGATTGTTCTAGCGCGAAATTCTCGGATGGCGCTCAAGTTTGCAGGGAGCGTTCGAGAGCGGGAAATGCGTCGCACTCTCGCAATCGTTAGCATTTGAATTTTCCCGGGTCGCTGCCGCGCTCGGAGGTAATAGGCCGTAGGGAATGTGACAGCTCGGAGTGGGGCTTCGAGCCGGCAATCCGCCTCTGGACACCACGGCTATTCGCGCTCTCTTCTCATCGCCGCCCCCCTGGCGGAAGCATAGAGATTTGGGACGAAGCCGCTCATAGACGAGACTTCCCGTTTCTCTCCTGAATTCCTTGGGTCGGAGATGCATGAAGCGTAATGCGTGAATTATCCCGTCGTTGTCCCGGCCGTTTAGTCTTGAGTAATCGGTAACGGCGAGAACGCGCCGTTCGCTCATATAATAAAGAATACCAACAAAATTAATAAAGAAATTATACGCTGAACTGGGTCGTGGGGAATTGCTCGAGAGGGGTCCTGGACGACGAGAGGCGCGTTTCCGCGCGCTGAGCCTTAGCCACTCTACATTCTTGTGACGGGCGAAAATACCACGTCACAATATATATTTATATATATATATATTGGGTGAAGTAAAAAGTTCTGAGCGTTTTCCGCTAGATGTCTTTAGTGAGCCATATCTCACGATGTATACATCGCATCGGGTCATACTATTACGGCAATTTAAAGGTGACATTACGCTTCAAAAAAAGTTCTTTGACAGTTTTGTGTTTGGTGAAGCCGGTTGTGTGTTACAGCGTTCCAAAATGGAGGTAAAAAAGAGAAAATTCGATACATCCTTCAGTACCACTACGACCGAGGTGAAAAGGCGGAGCAGGCGGCCAAAAAAATGTGTGCTGTTTATGGACCCAATACGTTATCGAATGCAACAGCAAATCAGTGGTTCCAACGATTCCGTTCTGGTAATATGGACATCGAAGATGAGGCACGCTCTGGTAGGCCAATCGTCGAAAATGTCGATAAAATCATGGAAATCGTCGAGTCGGACCGGCACGTAAGCACGTATTCCATTGGCCAGGCACTGAAGATTAGCCAGAAAACCGTTTGGAAGCATTTGCATAAGGCTAGTCTCAAGAAGAAGCTCGATGTATGGGTGCTACACGAATTGACGCAAAAGAACCTTTTGGACCGAACTGATGCCTGCGATTCTTTGCTGAAACGTAACGAAATCGATCCATTTTTTAAGCGGATGGTGACTGGCAATTAAAAATGGGTCACATAAGAAAACAACAGCCGAAAAAGATCGTGGTCCAATCGCGGTGAGCCGGCCCAAACGATCGCCAAGCCCGGATTAACGGCCAAGAAGGTTTTGCTGTGGTTCGGTGGGATTGGAAGGGAATCATCCATTATGAGCTGCTTCCATCGGGCCAAACACTCAATTCGGACCTCTCCTGTCAACAACTGACCAGATTGAAGCAGTCGTTCGACCAGAAGCGGCCAGAATTGGCCAATAGGAAGGGTGTTGTGTTCCATCAAGACAACGCTATGCTGCACACATCTTTAACGACGCGTCAGAAGCTCCTAGAGCTTGGATGGGAGGATCTATCGCACCCGCCGTATAGTCCAGACCTGGTACCAAGCGGTTATCACCGTTTCAAGCATTTGCTAAATTTTCTTGATGGTACAAAACTGGCCTCCAGAGAGGCTTGTGAAATGAGCTGGTCAAGTTTTTTACCAATAGGGACGAAGACTTCTTCAATCGCGGAATTATGAAATTGCCTTGAAATTGGACAAAAGTTATCGAATAAAACGGCGCATATTTGATTTACTTCGGATAATCCTAACTATGTTAATTTTATCGTCGAAATAAAGCTAAAAAACGCTCAGAACTTTTTACTTTATCTAATATATATATATATATATATATATTGTAACGGTTAAATTTGACACCTTCCGGAATAAGTCACTCGGTGACGCAATATATTTTTTTCCCCACCAAGTAGCCAATGCATACTGCGTTATTCTCAATCATATATAAGAGCGTCCGGCAAACACGAGAGAGATTATTATCGTCAATCCAGAGTCTTGAACGAGTGTATCGTTAAAGTATTATTGCTGAGCTAAGCGCATTATTGTCCAGCGTAGTTGTGCTCCAGAACATTCATCAAGTCGTCATAAAACTTTCCACAAAAATTAACTACGCACTTCGATCGACGTCCACATCCAACCGCTATCGTGAAAGAAGAGTATTCAGTCGGCGCATCATATTACAATCGTTGGAAGAAGACTTTGAGAATAATACAGACCAGCAGTCCGTCATTCGATTGTAAACAATAAATAAAAGAAACTCTTCGATACGCGATAACGATGTCTTTTTTTTAAAACATACACGTTCACCCAACGGTGTAACATATACATTGGTGGCAGCGAGTGGGATGTTCAAATAATAAAGGCGTCCTAGTAAACGGTGAGATGTCAACAAGAAGACCAACATAAATTAGTGAAACTAAAGGGAGACCAAAGTCATCATCAAAAAAAGGAAGAGGAAAATGATCGTTATTTTAAGGACGACTGAAATTACGCCGAGGTAAGAAATGGAGAAAATAGAGCAACTTCTTCAAGATCTTTTCAAAAGAATGGAAAACATTGAATCAAAAATCGAAACAAAGACAAACGATTATGAATCCGAAATATGTGAAGATGAATGTGAAATGAACGATACAACATCGCTAAAAGAGTTATTAATTACGATATCTGAATTTGATGCTGAAAACATGCCTGTAGAAACGTTTATCCATTAAATTGAAAGTGCAAAAAGGAATACAGATCGAAATAAACAGAGTCTTCTACTCGAGATGATTTTAGGACCAGAATTAAGGGGCAGATCCAAAGTAGAAATTAGAGCGGATAACATTGACAATTTTACCGAATTAAAAAATATTTTGCGAATAAATTACGGTAGTCATGACGATTTAACGATTTTCCAACTTAAAAAAATTAATTGTAGACAAAAACCAAAAGAATCGATTAACGAATATTCTCAAAGGTTTATGAAATTCCATGATCTGAAAATAAAAGCATTCTTAAACAAAACGACAATTCCACAAAGTCAAAATAGCCCTAATAGATGAATAAAAGAAAAAGGATCTTACTGATTTCCTAGAAGGTCTGGGAAAGAAATTCGTTTAGATGTATAAACTGAACATCCAAATAATATTAGGGAAGCGATTACTTCCGCAATTAAAGCCGAAATAACCTTGAAAACGCGTACAATGAATAACGGGTCAGAAAACACTTATCACGGTCCACGTCATTATCAAAGTCACAAACACAAAAACAAAAGCGACAAAACGTTCACAAAAGGTTTTCAAAAGGTATGCTATAATGGTAAAAAACCAGGACGCGTACTTTCAGAGTGTAGAAAAAGACAATTTGATAACAGACAGTTTAATAAACGGGATTTTTAAAATGCTCCTTCTAATTCCAAAGATCCTCCTCAAACCCATAATGCCCAAGAGAACGAGCAAACGTCACAAGAATTTTCAGTATTAGAAAGAATGTAAACTCGCTCACGTTTTTATAAAATTAGATGACACCAAAGAAGGAATATTTTCCATTGATCCATGTTCAACAATATCATTAGTAAAAAGTAAATTGCTGAATGATCCGACAAAAATAATTAAAAAAGGAAAAAGAATTACAACAATTGCTAACGAAACTTTAAAAACAGACGGAATAATTAAAACAAGATTATTTTCACAACCAGTTGAATTTCACGTAATCCCTTCGTACTGAAAGAAGATGGATTGATTGGATTCAATTTACTTTAACAATTCGAGGCAAAATGAGATATGGGTAAATATATTTTTTACTTTGGACCAAGAACGTATACAAAAGATTCACTGAAAAAAGAAATAAATATGACCGCACAAACTGATTGCCTACGTACTTTTGACATTGCAGAAATTTTAAATGGATATACAAGAATAGAATTAAAAGACTACGGCGTGTTAGTAAATGTTCAAAACGGTCAAGCCACATTTCCTATTCCCAATTGGACAGAAAAAGACGGCTGCACAAGAAAATTAAGAGCTGAACCGATAAACCATTTGGATATTAAAAGCTATGAAATACCTGAATTAACAAATAAAAGAGAAAAGTTACTTGTTGAAAATACTCGATTGAATCACATTAAAGAAGGAAAAGAAGAGATTTGGAAAATTATCAAAAGATACCATGATATTTTTATTCTACCAGGAGATCCACTTCCAATGACTCGATTAGCAGACCATTCGATAGACTTAACTAACGAAAAACCAATCCACACGAAGCAATCCAGATGTCCACCTATTCATCAAGAGGAAATTGAAAAGCAAACGAAAGAAATGCTTGAAAAAGGAATAAATAGGGAAAGTAATTCACTATTTAATTCACCTTTATGGATTGTGCCAAAAAAATCTGATTCACCTGGCAAAACTAAATGGCGTATAGTGATTGATTATCGGAAAATTAATGAGAAAACGAATCAAGACGCTTATCCTTTGCCAAACGTTGACGAAATTCTAGACAATTTGGGGAGTCCTAAATACTTTTCTGCTTTTGATCTTGCGTCTGGTTTTCATCAAATTAGAATAAAAGAAAAGGATAAACCAAAAACCGCATTTTCAACAAAAGATGAACAATACGAATATAATAGAATGCCTTTTGGAGTAACGAATGCAACCACTGACATTTCAAAGAATGATGATTTAAGGATTGCAAGGATTAATTGGCAATAATTGTTTCCTATGCATGGACGATGCCATTGTATTTGGAAGAATTTTAAAAGAACATAACAAGAATCTAGAGACACTTTACCATTTAGAAATGTTGAATTGAAATTGCAATCCGATAAATGCAAATACTTAAAACCGGAATTAACATATTTGGGTCATGTCATTTCAAAAGAAGGTATCAAGCCAAATCCCTAACAAATAGAGAAAATTATAAATTATCCAAGACCAAAAAACCAAAAAGAAATCAAACAATTTCTAGGGCTTCTGGGCTATTATCGAAAATTTATCAAAGAATTTTCACCAAAAGCATTTCCTTTAACAAATCTATTGAAAGGAAAAATGATCTGGCAATGGACATCGGGAGAAGAAAATTCATTAAAAACATTAAGAAACGCATTGTGCACAGAACCTATCCTTACATATCCTGACTGGAATAAACCACTTATATTACCGACAGATGCTAGTGGAAAGGCAATAGGTGCAATATTATCTCAAGGAGAATTAGGAAAAGACAAACCCATTTCAAATGCTTCAAGGACATTGAACTCAGCCGAACTAAATTACTCTACTACAGAAAAAGAATTATTGGCAATTGTTTGGGCAGTAAAACATTATAGACATTTTTTGTATGGAAGAAAATTCAAGATCATTACGGATCATAAACCACTAACCTGGCTAATGAATCTTAAGGATCCTACTTCACGATTAATGAGATGGAAATGGAAATTAGAAGAATATGATTTCGAAATTATTCACAGAAAAGGAATATCTCATGCAAATGCAGATGCTTTGTCTCGGATAAACATCTTGAAAGATGAAATCCCTAATGCTTTAGACGAGCTATTCGAAGCAATCCGAAAACATATTTTTCAAAGAAGGAAGAACGAACAAAAATGGCCTAATAATAACAGACAATTGTAACGAAAAAGGATTTCTAATTAATTGCAACGGTGACGGAATTGCCTGGTATGGAGAAATTAAAATAAGAATGATAAACAAAGAATCAATAGAGGTCAGAATCAAATATTCAAGAATTCGAAGAATAATAATAGAAATAATCGAGTACGTCGATTCCAAATTAAATCCAGAAACGGAATTGACAATTTATGTCAATCAGGTAAAGGATCCTACTACCCAGGAAGAAAAGGAAAGAATAATTAAAGAATTGTATGAATCAACTATTGGAGGACATAATGGACCACAAAAAAACGATATAAAATTTAAGACAAAAATATAATTGGACTGTAATGATAAGGGACGTAGAAAGGGTAATTCAACGATGTTAGATATGTCAAAAAGAAAAATTAACTTCACAAGTAACGAGACCCAATCCAGGAAATCCTGACATCCCGATGAACCCTAACGATAAAGTATCATTAGATGTAATGGGACCATTACCCCCAAGTCAAGGTCATAAATACATATTAGTTATACAAGACTACCTAACTCGATATTTGGTGATAACTCCGCTCAAAACAAAAAATTCGCAAGAAGTACTTGAAAAATTTTGCGAGAATTATTGTAAAAATTTTGGAATTCCTAAAAAAGTATAAACGGGCAATGGCGTCGAATTAAAAGGGAAATTTCACGAAGTAATGTGTGAAAAATTAAAAGTCAAATATACCGCAACTTCTGTGTATCACCCGCAATCAAATGGTAAAAATGAAAGAGCACATCGGGAAATCCTCAATTACGTACGGAGCTACATGGAGCTACCGATTGGATAAATCAATTATCAAGAGGCATGATCTCTTATAATTCGACAAGGAATGAAAGGACCGGAGTGTCACCTTTCGAATTTTTATTTGGTTATGCCCCAAATATCCCTCTCAATGTCGAAGAACTTGAAAGGAGTATTAAAGAAAAATACAACTTATTACAAAAATACCGGGAAAAAGTCCGTGAAAAAGCAAGAGAAAAAATTGAAAAATCTCAGGAAAAGACTCGCGAAAAACCAACCTGTCAAAAAACTCCCAAATTCTTAAGAGTAGGACAACATGTATTAGTTAAAAGAAAGCAGCCGGGATCATCAAAGTTGCGTAGTCCATGGGAAGGACGCTACATTATAGAAAGAGTTTTAAATTTTAAAAAGTATAGTAATAAGAAGAGGCAATGACCTCGTAGCATATAATAAAATAGACGTAAAACCGTATTTTACAGATGAAAGTGAGAGCGATGACACCATTGACAATACTGATACTGATGACGACATTACTAATCCCAATGACCCGCAACCAGGTACAAGTAAGCAACATTGGAAATGAGAAATCAATTTATCTAGAAAATATGGAATAACGCATCCTTAAACTCTTCCTCCACAACTTATATTTGAGAATTAAAGGAATCATACGAACTATCCTCATTTCTTCCCAGTTCTGGTAAATGAAGAGCATTCTTCGACATTAATTGACATAAGTTATTTAACAATTGCGGTAGTACAAGAAAAGTTAATTTATATTCTGGAAGTACCAATATTAGAGGAACAAATGTACGAAATAATATATCCAATTGCGATTCCGAGTTATTCCATAATAAAAGGATATGTATTATATCATATAGACACGGATTATATAGTGATTAACGAAAAGAAAACAAGATTCTTCCCGCTACAAGCAGTAGAATTTAAAAATTTAAAGAGAGTAGAGAATATATATTCAATTCAAAGAAAACAACCAGATTATTCCACATAGTCTTCTACATCGTGCGCAATAACAATGATTCTCGCGAGAAAAGAAAATATATGTACACCAAAATATGAACAATTAGAATGATCCTGTTTATTCAATTAAAAATAGGACGAGACTGGATTGTAATACCAGTAAAAGAAGAAGCGCTTCACGTATTATATCCTGATAATGCCCCAAGAACAATAAAACTTGAGTCAAATGTAAACGTTCATCTTGAAAACGGATGTTTAGCAATGGCAACACATGCAATATTAAAAGCCTGTAAAATAAAACAATTGAATCTGATATAATGTTACAAAGAAGTTTTAACGAATCAGACATAAAATATATTCTACGAATAAATAAGATTAAAGAAAAAGAACTAAATATTAGTGTAATCTCTGAAAACTATATTAACTCGAAAAATTTGCAAGAATTAGGAACAAATGTCGAAGAAATAAATCAGCAAATAAATGAATTGGCACTGCGAAGAAGATCAAAGACTATTAAAGAACACATTCAGGGTGGACGTCAATAAATAGGGTCTACGGCTATAACCATAATAATTACTTATATTCTGTATAAAATAGGTCTTTTAAGATGTTTGAAAACAACAATTTCTTGTTGTTTAAGACCATGCGTAATATTTGATCATTGCAATTTCGGAAATAATTCACAATCTATAGATAGACCGGAACATATACATCTTGGAGATTCATTAAAAGGAAAACACAAAGAAAGAACAAGAATCACAGAAATAGAAGAAAGTGAAGAATCGCCAAAGTTAATAAAAAAAACTATTTAGACGAAAAAAATCAACTAGTTAAATATGAGAAATCTATGGAGACCAAAATTCTTTAAGGAGGGATGAATGTAACGGTCAAATTTAACACCTTCTGGAATAAGTCACTCGGTGACGCGGTACATTTTTTTCCCCACCAAGTAGCCAATGCATACTGCGTTATTCTCGATCATATATAAGAGCGTTCCGCACACTCGAGAGAGATTATTATCATCATCCAAAGTCTTGAACGAGTGTATCGTTAAAGTATCGTTGCCGAGCTAAGTGCATTATTGTCCCGCGTAGTTGTGATCCAGAACATTCATCAAGTCCTCATAGAACTTTCTACAAAAATTTACTACACACTTCGATCGACGTCCACATCCAGCCGCTATCATGAAAGAAGAGTCTCCAGTCGGCGCATCATATTACAGTTGTTAGAAGAAGACTTCGAGAATAATACAGACCAGCAGTTCGTCATATGATTGTAAACAATAAATAAAAGGACCTATTCGATACGCGATAACGACGTCTTTTTTTAAAAACATATATGTTCACCCAACGGTGTAACAATATATATATATATACAGGGTGGACCATTAAACGTGACTACCCCAAATATCTTCGTTGCCTTTAGAGTGACGAAAAAAATGTCCGGAGGTAATTTGATTGATTTCGAAGGGCTGATACAGTGGTGAAAAATTCATTTTTATCAAGGCCATAGTTTTTTGCGTTCTCAAGGTCATCAATGGTTTTTCAAATGGGAACGTGTTTTTTTTAAGACGTTGTAGCTGATATTCAGACAAATTCAACGAACTATGTTATCGTGACCTTGAAATGATTTTTCACCAAAATAAATGTGTAAAAAACGTGAAATCGTGATGGTATTGACAATAAGAATATCCGAATAATGTAATTGAATTTTTTGTGCAGAAAATTTATTGTAATAAATGTTCGAAGTGATTGCCATTAACCTTGACACATTTGAGAAAACGTCGGATGAATGATTCTCTTGACCTTCGAATCATTTCTGGTGTGATAGCGGCGCAGGCTATCCAACGGATGAAATAATGTCAATAGTCTGAGATGTTTTTGATGCTTGTAAATCCTGGCATTGTAACGTAGTAAAAGTGTAGTAGAGTGAAGAATGTAGACTCAGTAGAATATTAGAATCAGAAGAATATTAGAATCAGTAGACAAGTTCATCCATCCAAAGTAACATGTAATAACCGTATCGAAAATGGTATTGTACAGTGAAGCGAACATGCGAGAATGAATTACAAGAGCCTACGCCGCTATCACACCAGAAACTATTCGAAGATCAAGAGAATCATTCATCCGACGTCTTTAAAAATGTCTCGAGGTTAATGGCCATCAATTCAAACATTTGTTACAATAAATTTCATGCACAAAAAATTCAATTACATTATTCGGATATTCTTATTGTTAATACCATCACGATTTCCCGTTCTTACACGTTTATTTTGGTGAAAAATCATTTCAAGGTCATGATATCATAGTTCGTTGAGTTTGTTTGAATATCACCTACAACGTCTTAAAAAAAAACACGTTCCCATTTGAAAAACCATTGATGATCTTGAGAATGCAAAAACTATGACCTTGACAAAAATGAATTTTTCACCACTGTATTAGCCCTTTGAAATCAATCAAATTACCTCCTGACATTTTTTTTCGTCACTCTAAAGGCAACGGAGATATTTGGGGTGGTCACGTTAAATGGTCCGCCCTGTATATATATATATAGACGATATAATCTCAATCAAAATTTAATTAGGTATTCTTGAACATTTTCTGTAATATTTATTCCGATCTCTTTCTCGAATACGCTTTTACAATTTTTCGGAAATTCGTATTCAAGGCACGATTGATATTTCTTAAAAAAAAAACGTTATCTTATTCACCGAATCAAATGTAAATACATAGAT